>CM030033.1:0-370000 GCA_017639485.1 Pluvialis apricaria
AGGAGATACGGGGTGGGGGTGGGCTCCCCGATATACCCCAAGATAGCCCGATAGGCCTAATGATCCAATATTGGGGAAGCTCCCCTTCTCGAAAGGGGAAGTCCAAGGAGAGTGAATATGCCTTTTTATGGATCCTGGGCACTGCTCAGACCGCTAATTTGTTTTCATTAAAAGAAAAGAAAAATGATAGGAAGAAAAGGTGGAATGTAGACGAACCTCCAGCGTCCCCCCTACCCTATGTTCCACCTCCTTCGCCACCACAAGATCCTGAGCAGGGTCTCCCTCTAATAGCCCCCCCAGAACCGGAGGAAGGGGCTCCTCCTTCTAATCGGAGAATAACTAGAAGTCAAACTAGAGAAAAAAGGGAGGAAAATTTATTGTATCCATTAAGGGAGACTGCTATGGGGGGACCACAACCCGGAGTTGGATTTGTATCTGTACCTCTCAGCTCCGGGGATGTGAGAGAATTTAAGAAAGAAATAGGACACTTGTTAGAGGACCCATTAGGAGTAGCCGAACGTTTTGATCAATTCCTCGGGCCTAACATTTATACTTGGGACGAAATGGAGTCTATTTTGAAGATCTTGTTTACAAACGAAGAATGAGGAATGATCAGAATGGCAGGTATGAGACATTGGGACCAGAGACATCAGCAAGGTCCCGCTGGAGATGAAAAATGGCCCCTGCAAAGGCCCAGTTGGAACAATCAAGACCCCGTACATAGAAATAATATGGTAGGTCTCCGGGATATGATAATTCAAGGGATTAGAGATTCTGTACCCAGTAGACATGAGAAGAAGATTTGGTTCGCAAAAACTAGAATGTTTTTATTGTCGCAAGAAGGGACATTTGCAGAGAAATTGTCGGAAAAGCATGCAGGATGAGGAGATTTTTAAGGAAGATTAGGGGGGGTCAGGAGCTCTATTTGCTGGGGACCCCTAAGGTTACCGAGCCCTTGATAAAATTGAAATTAGGTCCTCAGCATGAAGTGTTCGAGTTCCTCGTGGACTCGGGCGCCGAAAGATCAACCGTTCAAAAGTTACCATCTGGATGTGTAGAATCAAAGGATAAACTCCAAGTAATCGGTGCAAAGGGGGAACCTTTCAAGGTGCCCCTGATAAAAAGTGTAACAATAGAAGCGCCAAATAAATATGGAGTGGGAACATTTTTATTAGTCCCAGAAGCTGAGTATAACCTTTTGGGACGAGACCTGATGGTGGAATTAGGAATCAATTTGGAAGTAGATCAAAAGAAACTAAAAGTAACATTATGCTTATTAACCGCGAAAGATGAAGCCAGGATTAATCCAGCAACTTGGTATAGCCCAGGATCGGTGGGAAAGATAAATATCAAACCGATCACGGTCTCCATAAAAGACCCAGACCAGCCAATTAGGATAAAACAGTATCCCATCTCCAGAGAAAGGAGAGAAGGGTTGCAGCCAGTAACTGAGAGACTTTTGGCCCAAGGACTTTCAGAACCCTGTATGTCTCCTCACAATACTCCCTCCCATATTGCCCGTAAAGAAGCCGGACGGGTCCTATCGCTTAGTACAAGATCTGAGAGCTGTGAACGAACGAACCATTACCCGGTTCCCTGTGGTGGCTAATCCACACACTACACGTAATCAGTTAAGTCCAGATCATAAATGGTATAGTGTCATAGATGTAAAAGATGCTTTTTGGGCCTGTCCCTTAGAAGAAAAACGTAGGGACTATTTTGCTTTCGAGCGGGAGAACCCCAAGACCCATAGAAAACAACAATTACGGTGGACTGTTTTGCCCCAGGGATTCACAGAGTCCCCGAACTTGTTTGGACAAGCTCTGGAACAGTTATCGGAGTCTTATGAATTAAGTCAGGGACTAATTCTGATACAATGCGTGGATGATTTATTGATCGCTGGAAAAACTCAAGAAGGAGTCAGAAATGAGAGCATCAAAATATTGAACTTTGTAGGCCTCAGAGGATTAAAGGTTTCCAAGTCCAAATTACAGTTTACTGAAGAAGAGGTAAAATATTTGGGGCATTGGCTCACAAAGGGACACAAGAAATTAGATCCTGAAAGAGTAAAAGGGATTTTGTCTCTAACAGCGCCCACTAATAAAAGACAGATAAGACAGTTATTGGGATTATTAGGGTATTGTCGACAGTGGATAGAAAATTACAGCAGTAAAGTAAAATTCTTGTACAAAAAAATAACTAAAAATGGGTTGGTAAAATGGTCCCCTGAAGACAAGAATCGTTGGGAGAATGTAAAAAGAGATCTAGTGGAAGCACCTGTCCTCAGTTTGTCTGATATCCGTAAACCCTTTCAACTTTTTATCAATGTGGATAACGGGACAGCTTATGGGGTTCTGACCCAAGGATGGGCAGGGCAGAGAAAGCCTGTAGGATATTATTCTAAAATACTGGATCCTGTGAGCCGCGGGTGGCCCACTTGCTTACAAGCAATAGCGGCCACTGCCTTATTGGTAGAAGAAGTCGGGAAAGTCAACTTAGGAGGAGAACTAAAAGTATACACCCCCCATAACATTCGAGGAGTATTAAAACAACGAGCTGATAAAGGGCTTACAGATAGTCGATTGCTAAAATATGAGGGAATTTTAATTAATTCCCCTAGACTAGAAATGGAAACCACCTCTATTCAGAATCCTGCCCAATTTTTATATGGGGAACCTAGAGAAGATTTAACACATGACTGCCTCCAACTAATAAATTTGCAGACTAAAATAAGAGAGGATTTAGAAGAAGACGAATTAGATGAAGGAGAAAAATTATTTGTGGATGGCTCCTCACGAATGGTTGAAGGACAACGGAAATCAGGATATGCTATTGTGGATGGGTATACTTTTCAAATAAAAGAATCAGGACCATTAAGTAAAGCTTGGTCCGCACAAGCGTGTGAGTTATATGCTATGATGAGAGCATTACAACTCTTAGAAAATAAAATTGGAACAACTTATACAGATTCAAAGTATGCCTTTGGGGCGGTACATACTTTTGGAAAAATTTGGGAAGAGAGAGGCTTAATTAACACCCAGGGAAAAGGATTAGTCCATGGAAAGCTAATCCTAGAAGTTTTAAAGGCATTAAGAGGTCCACTAAGGATAGCCACAGTCCATGTAAAAGGACATCAGAAGGGACTGACCCATACTGTAAGAGGAAACAACCTAGCCGACGCAGAAGCAAAAAGGGCTGAATTATTAATGGTTCAGACCTTGGGAGAGAAACCTGAAAGACCTGAACGCTGAAAGACAGCGGCAGTGGACAAGGGAAGATCTGCTGATGTCATCTACCTGGACTTGTGCAAAGCGTTTGACACTGTCCCACACGATATCCTGGTCTCTAAATTGAAGAGAAATGGATTCGATAAATGGACCACTCAGTGGATAAAGAACTGGCTGGACAGTCGCACTCAAAGGGTTGCGGTCAACGGCTCGGTGTCCAAGTGGAGGGCAGTGATGAGTGGCGTTCCTCAGGGGTCGGTACTGGGACCCGTACTGTTCAACATCTTTGTTAGTGACATGGACAGTGGGGTAGAATGCACCCTCAGCAAGTTTGCTGATGATACCAAGCTGTGTGGTGAGGCAGACACGTTGGAGGGGAGGGATGCCATCCAGAGGGACCTGGACAGGCTGGAGAGGTAGGCCCAAGCCAACCTCATGCAGTTCAACAAGGCCAAGTGCAAGGTCCTACATCTGGGTCGGGGCAATCCCAAGCACAAATACAGGCTCGGCGGAGAATGGCTGGAGAGCAGACCTGTGGAGAAGGACCTGGGGGTGATGATTGATGAGAAGCTTGACATGGGCAAGCAATGTGCGATCACAGCCCAGAAGGCCAACCGTATCCTGGGCTGCATCAAAAGAAGTGTGGCCAGCAGGTCAAGGGAGGGGATTCTGCCCCTCTACTCCGCTCTCGTGAGACCCCACCTGGAGTACTGCATCCAGCTCTGGAGTCCCCCAACATAAGAAGGACATGGACCTGCTGGAGTGCGTCCAGAGGAGAGCCACAAGGGTGATCCGAGGGATGGAGCACCTCTCCTATGAGGAGAGGCTGAGAGAGTTGGGGCTGTTCAGCCTGGAGAAGAGAAGGCTCCGGGGAGATCTTATTGTGGCTTTCCAGTACCTAAAGGGGGCCTACAGGAGAGCTGGGGAAGGACTTTTTACTCGGGCATGGAGTGACAGGACGAGGGGGAACGGCTTTAAGCTGGAAGAGGGCAGGTTTAGATTAAACATTAGGAAGAAGTTTTTCACTTTAAGGGTGGTGAGGCACTGGAACAGGTTGCCCAGAGAGGTTGTTGAAGCCCCGTCCCTGGAGGTGTTCAAGGCCAGGCTGGATGAGGCCTTGGGCAACCTGGGCTGGTGGGAGGTGTCCCTGCCTATGGCAGGGGGGTTGGAACTCGATGATCTTCAAGGTCCCTTCCAACCTAAACCATTCTATGATTCTATGATTCTAAAATTAGATAAGACTTTCACTCTCCAAGAATTGGATAAGCTAAAACGAATTGGGGCAAAAAGAGATGGTGATAAATGGCTGCTACCAGACGGCAAGGAAATTCTTCCAAAGGGATTAGCTCGGGGAATACTAAACAAATTACATCATAAAGCACATTGGGGAATTCAGGCTTTAGTGAATCAGTTTGAGACAAACTATGCCTGTGTTGGAATATACGGTCTAGCTAAAAGGATCTTAGAGGGATGTCTAACCTATCCCAAAGTGAATAAGCGACAACTTAGGGAAAAGGTTCAAGGGGGTCGTGAATTGGCTAAAAGACCCTTTGAGAAAATACAGGTGGATTTTACCGAGCTGCCGAAGGTTGGGAGATATCAGTATTTATTGGTCTTGGTTGATCACCTTACGCACTTTGTAGAAGCCTTTCCAGTGGTAAAAGCTACTGCAAAGACAGTTACTGAAATTCTCTTAGAAGAAATTATTCCGAGGTATGGAACTATTACGGTAATTGACTCAGACCTAGGCCCACATTTTACATCCAAAATAATTAAAGAGACAACTGAATTGTTCGGTGCAAAATGAGAATACCATACTCCCTGGCACCCACAGAGTTCTGGGAAAGTAGAAAGAATGACCCCAGCCCCACGCCCGGGCATGGCACCGCAGCATCCCCTGCAAACATTGCGCCCGATTATCAGCTCTAAATGTTGCACTGGAGCATCAGCTTCAACTATTGCACCGGAACATCCGCCCTGGGGTGTCGCACTGGAGCATCACTTGCAAATACTGTACTGGAGAATCCGTCCCAGCGTTTGCTCGTGAGCATCAGCTCTCGCTGTTGCACCCAGACGTTGCACCGGAGTATCAACAGCAGGTATCGCACCGGAGCATCAGCTTCAAAATGCTGCACCAGAGCATCAGCCCTGGGTGTTGGAGCTCATTATCAGCTCCAAAAGTTGTCTCTGAGCATCAGCCCTGAGCATTGCACAGCAGCTTCAGCCCCAAATACTCCACCGAATCGTCCACCCTGGGTTTTTCAGCGGAGCATCAGCTCCAAATCTGAAACCAGAGCTGCCGCCCTGGATGTCACACCGGAGCATCAGCTTCAAATATTGCACCCAATTATCAGCTCTAAATGTTGCACTGGAGCGTCAGCTTCAAGTATTGCACCAGAGCGTCGGTCCCAGGCATTACCCTGGAGCTTCAGCTCCAAATATTGCACCAGAACATCCACCCTGGGGTATCGCACCGGAGCATCAGCTACAAATATTGCACCGGAACATCAAACTCAGGCTTTGGTCCTGAGCATCAGCCCTGGGCATCGCACCTGGATGCTGCACCGGAGCATCACCTTCAAATATTGCACCCGATTATCAGCTCTAAACGTTACACTGGAGCGTCAGCTTCAAATATTGCACCCGAGCGTCAGTCCCAGGTGCTGTCCCTGAGCATCAGCTCCGCATTTCGCAGCTGAGCCCCAGCTCTGGGTGCTGAATCTGAGCGTCGGCCCCAAATGCTGAACCCCAAACTCGGCCCTGAAGCCTGACTCACCGCTCTGGTATCCCCCCGAGTCTTCCTCCAGCGAGCACCCCACCATGGCTGGAAAGAGAAGATGACCCCAGAGGTTCGTACCCCTACGGTTGCCCCACATCCCCCCCTACCCCACGGAGATGTGGGAGCCCTTTTGGGGGGGCATCGCCTCCCTCCACACCTGATTAACATTCTAATTTGGGTGCCCATTAGCAGCCAGCAGCCCTCGGCAGCTCCCCACCCCCTGGAGCTGCTATAAAGGGATAAATCCCGGATTGTTGTTGTTATTATTATTTTTTTTTAATGAAAGGAGCATTTCTGATGCTTTCCAGCCAGACTTTGCTAACCCTGGGGGGGTTCTCTGCCTCCCTCCCTCCCCCCGCCCAGCCCCACTCCGGGCTCCCCTTTCTGCTTATTAAATCCCTTTATTTACTACCTTTTTTTTCCCCTCCGACCACCTTTAAACTGCGTCACCGCCTCTGCGAGCGCGTTGCTTTTCAAGGCAAAATCCTCAAGCTCCGCTTCCAGCTCCGGCACCGGCAGCAGCGACGGTTGTGCCCTCAACTCCGTGCACCTCGGGGTGGGGGTGGGGGGGGGGAGGCAAATCGGGATGTTTAATGCCGAGGAAATCCCCAAATTTCCTTTCCCCATGCTGGAAAACCCCGAGGGAAGCTTTATTTCCCCCGGGAAAGGCTCCAGCTCCTGCAAGCCATGCCGGGAGATCCCCATCGCCGCCAAGTTTGGGATCAACCTCCCCCAGCTCAAAGGCAAAAATCTCAGGGAAGGGGGGAAAAGGATGCAGGGGGAGGAGAAAACACCCCAAATGGAGGATTCGGAGCCCCAAAATGGTGTTCCTGGTGATGCTTTTTGGCCCTGGTACCTGCTCAGGGTGATTTGGGCATCCTGGAGAGGAAGGGAGAGAAATGCTCAGGGCTGTTTGGGAATAAAAATCAAAAAGGGGAAGGGGAAAAAAAGAGGGATTTGGGGGGAAGGATTTGGCTCACCCGCAGCAGATCAGCATCCGGTTGCTGGCACTTGGCCTGGAGTTCGGTGCGGCGTTGCCGGAGCCGGGTCAGTTCGGCGGTTTCACCGCGTTGCTGCTCCTCCAGCCCTCGGCGGAGGCAATCCAGATGGATGAAGAACCGGGACTCCTGCTTGCCCAGCGCTCGCCGAAGCCCTTCCAGCACCTCCAGCAGCTTCTGCTTCTCAGCGTCTGCTTGCATCTGGGGGACGAAGCAAGAGGAGGAGGATGCTGGAGGAGAGAGATGAAGCAGTTTCGCCCCCCTGGTGCACCTCGACAGTGACAGCACCCACCAGCATCTCCCGTCTCGTTTCCTCCACTGCCACCGCCAGCCCCGCGCGTCGCTCATCCTCCTCTTGCAGGGCTTTTAGGGAAGCTTTGATTCGCTCCTGCAATGGGGGAGAAAGGGAGTTTGGCTCCTGGAATGGGGGGAAAAAGGGGGGCTGGTGCCCCTAAAGCACCCTGAATGTGGCCAGTGCCAGCAGCCCCATCCTGCTCCTCCTCTCCAGCTGTGCTGAAGCAGATACGCACACGTATATCCCAATTATAATTAGTTTTATAACTATACTATATGTATACCTGCACGTTATCTATATAGATCGAGAAATATATAGTGATATATGGCCACTACGGGTCTCCCAGCCAGGCTGGAATATTCCATCTCTCCAAGATCTCCCCTAAAAAATCCCCACCGGCCCCTTAAACACCCCAGCCCCCTTTTCCACCCCCTTCCTTGCACGCCCAGCTGGGTCCGGACCCCCTTTGGGGACCCCCATTTCCCCTCCACGTCAGGAAGCGGAGCAGGAACCCTCCACGGCGCAGGTGCTGGGTCAGAGCAGGAGCCTTTAAATCACCGCTATTTAGAGTTTTGCTTCCCAAACTTCCACCCCCCCTCACCCTATTTTATACTGAAACCTCAGCAAATTGTGGCATTTTGGCTCAATTTTGACTTTGGGATGCTTGCGGTGCTTTTTTTTTTTTTATTCCCTTCTGGAAAGATGGGGGAAAAGCTTTGCCCCATCTCAAAATATGTATTTTGGAGGGCTGAAATCGGGTTTTTAGCGTGGCTCCGGCTGGGAGAGGGTTTTGGAGCCGGGGTTTTACTCACCCTGTACTCGCAAGTGGCCTCTTCGATGGGCACGGTGGGGTGGGCGTGATGCTCGGCACAGGCGGCGCAGAGGAGGATCCCATCCCGGCAACAAAAAAAAGTGAAGGGTCGACAGTGCCGCCAGCAAAGCTCCTCCGCCGCTGGCGTTGCCAAATTTCGGATGGCTGCCACCACGTTGGCCAGTTGCCGGTTGGGACGGAAGCCGTCGTGGGAGAAAGGTAAACGGCATTGAGGGCAGGAGCCGGCCCCAGAGGTATCCGTGGAGCAACAATCAAGGCAACGGCGGCAAAAGTTGTGGCTGCAAGCCAGGAGCATGACGGGATCGCAGAAGAAATCCAAGCAGACGGCGCAGGTGGTCTCCTCCTGGAGATTTTCTACAGCGCTACCCGCAGCCATGGCCGAGGTGACGGGGTTGTTTTTTACAAGCGCTCGGAGAAACGCCCACGTGAAGGAGCCGGGCGATGGTTTTGCTGGAAGCGACAACGGCGCAAGGAGGCCAGCGTTGGCATCTGGAACTTTGCGGAGAAAAAGCAACACAGAGCTTATCTGACCTTCTCAGCGCCCCAGCGATAAAACAACCCCCAAGGACAAGGCCAGCGAGGATTTAATGACAGCAGGGAATGCAGGCAGCTATTGCCAGGGGTTTGCAAGAGATTATTTTTTTGCAATTCTACCACTCTGGCTGTGCCCGGAGGAAGCAAACTGCAGCTAGAGGGTGGCTGTAGAAAGCAGGTATTAATGCAGGAATGCAAGGAGCGAGCAGAGCTCTGGCTACGTCCCTGCGGATGTTAGCTGTGCCGCCAGCAATGAGCCCAGCGAGGGGTTTAAAGTGAAATAAATCCTCCCTGCTAAACCCCAGCATCCAAATCAGATGTGAAAAAGAAGAAGCAGAGGGGGAAAATAACGAGTAGCAGGTGCAGGATCCGGGGCTGGAGGTGGTGGTACAGTAGCTTTAAGGTGAGGCTGCCAAACTTCCATCCCGGGAGGGAATAACGTTAATGTGGTCGTATAATAAATTAATTCAGGGAACCAAACCAAATGAGTGTCTTTGTGTTGGAAGTTTTGCTTTTATAGACTATAGCCCACATGCAAATGATTTAAAGAAGAAGAGACTAATCAGAAATCATGATAGTTATGAGTAAGCCTGATAAAACAGTAAAATAAGGTGGATATTCCCAGAGCTGTAAAAACCGTGGGTTGCTGAGCCCCAAATTAATCAGCTTTGACTTTTTCACGGGAAAACCACAGCCCCTTCCTCAGGGGAAAGCAGAGGCGCTGCCAAAACCCCCTACCCCGGCTTGAAACGAGGGCAAAAATAAGCAAAAACGGTGCAAAAACCCCACCGGGCGTTTGTCACCCCGTTAATAGACTCAGATGCGTCCCGCTGGGAGGGGGGACTGGAGGGGGGGAGCGCACCTTCGCTGCGGGAGAGAGGATCGGAAAGGTCTATTCTCATTGGTTGACAGTGCGCAGCCAATAGGAAGCCTCAGCGCTTCAGGTGGCCAATAATAGGCGGCGCTTGTGATCTCCTTTCCCCCTATTCGCTCCCGCGTGGGAGCCTCGAGGGTGCGATGGAGCAAAAGTTTAAGGAACTTTTTTCCTAAGGAATGTTTGTAATAGAGTTTTAATTAACAGGCTGTAAAGTTAATGTTTAATAAATTCTCTGTCTTGTCAGGTATTTGTAGGTCTTTCCCCAGAGGGATCTGCGACGTCGAGAGGCTTCAGTGGCAGAAGGAGCAACCAGAGCTGTACGGGCTTCAAGTATTTTTCCACCAATTCCCATTTTTGAAATATTTTTTATGATTTACATACATGCGTGCAAAACCAAATCAAAATTTATACCTCGTTCAAGTTACATCCTTTGGTTACACGCAGCTCCCAGAGCCGCAGCCCCTTGGGGGTGAGTGCGCGTCGCACCTGCTTGGCTTTCTGGGCCCATTTTTAGCGTTTTGGGAGGTTTTTCTAGGGGTTGGCTTTTTAGGGTTTTAGCGGTTTTCCTAAGGCCTGGCTGCGGGGACACGAAGAGCCGTGGCGGGGCGGCGGGGGGCGCCCCCAGCTTTGGCGCTTCCCTTGGGGGGAGGTTTATTTTTTGGGGGGGGGATCCCGTTTTGGCGCCGGCGGGAGGAGGGGGGGGGTGACTCTGTTGCGTCCTTCGGGGAGGGGAGGGGAGGGGAGGGGACGGGAGGGGGCGAGCGCGCGCGGGGCAGAAGTTGACTCAGTTGCGTCCGCCCCGAGGGTATATAAGGGGTCAGCGGGGGGCACTGCAGCTCCGTTGGGGAGCGACTGCCGGAGGAAGCAGAGCGGAGGGTGGAGCGGCAGCGGCGTTTCAAAGGCGGGCGATGCCCCGTGGCAGAAGTGCGGCGCAGGTCTCAACCTGCAGGGCGGCGGTATCACTGCCAGAGATGCGCGGGCGGCCATCATTGTCGGATCTTATTCTTCACGCTGTGTACGGCGCTGTTGGCCGTAAAGGTGCTTCGTTTTTTTTTATTAAGATGATGATCGGCACGGAAGGCTACGACGTGGTAAGGACTGGTGGCTGCCTCAAAGCGACGCTGGGTTCTTTGCTCGATAAGGGGTTTCTGCAGCGGGTGACGGGCAGCGGTGTCACCGGTTCGTTCCGTTTCGGCCGTGTCGGTAAGGCGCGAGTGGAGAGAACTGGGCGACGCGTGAGGGCGGCTGATAAGTCCCGTCGGCGGCCAGGCGGGAGGGCGAAAGGGCGGAGGCGCGGTGTTAAAACTGGCGTGCAAGGGCTGAAGAAGCCGAGGAGGCCATGAGAAAAAGCGGTGTTGGCGGCGGCGGAGGAGGCGGCCGGGGGTCCCGCGGCAGCAGCGGTTGCGGGCGTGTCTTAGGAGCGCGGTGGATGGAGCGATGAAACGAACCCAAAGGCTCTTTTAAGAGCCACCTGAGGGGGTTCAGAAGAGGCGCTGGACACGGGGGGGCCGGTGGAGGCAGAGCTGCTCCACGGGTACCCTCGGGGGGAGGCGGTGGAGGGCACTGCGGGGAAGGGATATCGCGGGGCAGCAGTAAGAGCTGAACCGAGGGGTGGCCGCTGTCGGGAGAGAACTGAAAGAGCTGTATCGAGGGATGGGTGGGGTGTGAATAAGAGCTGTGTGGTGGAAGGTTGTTATCTCGCACTGCTAAAAGAGTCACACTGGGGGAACGGGAGGTGCGAGGCGGTAGGTAGAGCTGCACTGAGGGGGTCTCGCCCGTGTCACTGAAAGAGCTGCACCGAGGGAAGGGCGAGGTGTGAATAAGAGCTTTATGGAGGGCGGCTGCTGCGTCGCATGGCGAAAAGAGCTGCACCGGGAGAAGGGGAGGTGCGAGGTGGCGATTAGAGCGGTCCGCTGCCCGTGGCACTGAAAGAGCTGCCCCAAGGGACGGCCGCCGCTCCGTGTCCCTGGAAGAGCCGCACCGGGGGACGGCGGCCACGACGGAGCCACTGGAACCCCCACCGGATGGGCTGCGTGAGTGGGCGGCTCTCGCCTCACACAGCCGCACCGCGGGCAAGGTGTGCGTGAAGGGGGCTGCCCCGAAGGACGGCCGCTGCCCGGCCGAGCTGCGCCGAGGGGGAGGGAGAGGAAAGCCGGGGGGCGCGGAGTCGCCGCTGCCACGGGGCGGTAAGAGCAGCATCGGGGGGGTGGCCCCGCCCGGGGGTCACTGAGGAAGGGCCGCCCCGAGGTGGAGGCGTCGGGGACGGGGGAGGCGGCGCTGAGAGCTGCGCCGAGGGCCGTCCGCTGCCCGGATCACTGACAGCGCTGCGTTGACGCGGGGCGGGGAGGCGGCACTAAAAGAACTGCACCGCGGGAGGGCCGCCGCTGCGGGTCCCTGCAGGAGCCGCACTGGGGCCGAGGTGTGAAAGGGGCCACCTTTTTTTCATTTTACGAGCAGTCGGGGCCAAAAATACTGAGCGTCCAGCGACTGCTCCCACACCAAAGGGGTCAGCACGCAAAGCTGTGCCTTGTCCACACTGTCCCCTGGCAGCGCTTTCATCGCCCCACAAACCTTGGGGCTCAGGGCTTTCCTGACCACTTCAGCCTCAAAACCACCTTTTTTTCATTTTACAAGCAGTCAGGACCAAAAATACTGAATGTCCAGTGACTGCTCCCACACCAAAGGGGCCACCACGCAAAGCTGTGCCTTGTTTATAATATATATTATAATGAGCAAATTATAGTATAATGAGCAAAGTTCGCACAAAGGACAGCATTTTGTCAAAATTTGACAAACTGTTGGCTCAGGGTAGCAAGTGAGCAGCTTATCAGTTCCATAGGACCATCTCGTCCCCATATCTGCTGATTATCACAGGGCTCGGCCGTGGAATCTCCACCCCACTCCATCCCCGTGTTGCTCTGCGAGCGATATTGTGCAGGGAATCACCGATGTAGTGGATTCTTCGCAGACCATCTGCGGCTGTATTCTACCCTAGAAGCCTTTTTGATTTTAAGCTTTTCCTTAATGTGTGAACAATGCTGTGTTTTAGTTATTTTAGTAATTATTCCACACGTGGACTTCACGCCCCCCAGGGAAGAGGCCTCCACTCATGTCCACACGTGTATCCACACACCTCCACACACATGCACTCATGTCCACACACTTTTCCACACGTGTCTGCTAGTGTCTACATGCTTCCACTCATGTCCACACAAATATCCACTCATGTCCACACGCCTCCACGCACGTCCACTTGTGTCCACACACATTCCCGCACATCTGCATGTGTCCACACGCTCCTATTTGTGTCCACACGTGTGCACGCACATCCACACCACACACATGTTCACTCTCTTCCACACATGTCCACACACATGTCCACTCATGTCCACATGCCTCCACATCTGTCCACTAGTGTGCACGCATGTCCACACACCTCCACTCATGTCCACACACATGTCCACATGTGTCCACACACACCCGCACATGTCGACACGCCTCCACATGCTTTCACTCATGTCCTCCCATGTCTACGTGCCTCCACCCGTGCCCACACACCTCCACGTGTCCACTCGTATCCACATGCATCCACTCGTGTCCACACACGTGTCCACACAACTCCACGTGTCCACTCATGTCAACGTGTGTCCACACACCTGCACATGTGCACACACCTTCACACACTTCCACAGCCCCACACGTGTCCACTCGTGTCCACACGTGTCCACACGCCTCCACACGTGTGATCCCATGTGGGGGGTGGGGTGGGCGTGGTGGGCGTGCCCCCCCCCCCGGCGCTGCCCCTCCACTTCTCGCAGAGAAATATGCCCACGCAGAGAGATGGTGAAGCGCGGGGGGGGGGGGGGGGCGGCACACAGGCACCCCTTAAACCGCCGAGGGGGTGGGTGTACCCCCACACCTTCTGCCCCCCGTGGCGTCTCCGAGACCCCCCCGCCCACAGCACCCCCCCTCGGCTGCAGAAGAACCCTTTGATCCCCGGAGGGAATTAGGGGGGGTTTGGGGGGGTGGGGGTCCCTAATATACCCCGCCCACCCCCAACCCCCCCCGGGTGGAGGAAGGTTTTGGGGCGGAAAGCGGCGGCGGCCACACCGCCTCATGCAAATGAGCGCCGCGGGGCAGGCTGGGAGACGGGGAAGGGGGGGAAGAAGGCGGTTTGCGTGGGAGAGAGAGGGGTGTGCGGAGTGGGGGTGAGGGCAGGACGTGCGGGAAGGGGAGTGGGTGGCGGGGAACCCATCACGAGTGGGGTCCGAAGGGGTCGCCGTGGTGTGTGGGGTGGTGGCGGTTGATCGCCACCGGGCGGTGTGAGTGATAGGGGGTATCATCAGCGCGGTACGTGATGACGTGTTCTACGCTGTGCGCAGCGCGTGAGCAGCGCACTGTGATAACGCGTGGTTGTATTACGTGGCTGGGTGCGCAGGAGAGGGTCGGTGAGAGCCCCTGAGTGCGCCTGCGCAGCGTTTGGGGACGGGGCTACGGGCGGGCGGTAGCCACGCGCTCTGCGGGGGGGCGTCACGTGATGGGGTCACTGTAGGGTGGGGTTTCCGCAGCCCCACGCGTTTGTGACGGGGAACCGCCCCCAACGGGGCCCTGCGCCCCCACCCGTGAGTGTGTAATGAGGCTCAAACCCCTCCTGACTGTGCAACGGGGCTTTGTGTCCCCCCTGGGAGTGTGCAACGGGGTCCTGTGCTCCCCCCGTGAGTGTGTAATGGAGTCCAAACCCCCACCGAGTGTGCAATGGAGCCTGTGCCCCCCCGGGACTGTGCAAGGGGGGGGTAGTCAGTGTGTAGTGGGGCCCTGGTGCCCCCTTTGAGTGTGTAATGGCATCCAAACCCCCACTGAGTGTGCAACAGGGCCCTGCGCTGGGGAAGTGTCATGGCATTTTGGGGGCTATAGGGGATTTGGAGGGGGCTATAGGGGGATTTGGGGAAGCGTTGGGGGATTTTGGGGGGTTATAGGGGGATTTTGGGGAGCAATGGGGGATTTTGGGGAGCTGTATAGGGATTTGGGGGGCTGTAGGGGGATTTGAAGAGCTGCAGAAGTGAGTGCAGCGCGGGGGGGGTGGGGGGGCACAGTGGGGTTTGGGGGGAGGGGTAGATTTGGGGGAGGGATGGGGAGTCCCAGAGAATTCGACCCCCAACTGCCCCAGAGCGCCCCCCCAGGGCCCCCCACAGCCTGCGGGGACACGAGTGGTCGGGGGTGCACGGGGACCCCCCCCAACGGGGGATGCGAGGGGACACAGGGGGGTCACAGAGGGCACTGAGATGGCCGGGGAGGGCGGGGGGGGCACACGGGGGGCACAGGGACACCCATGGGGGGGACACGGGGACGCCCCCACGGGGGGGACGTGGGGGGCACTGAGATGGCTGCAGTGGGGCGGGGGGGGGACATGGGGGGCACAGGGACACCCGGGGGACACACACGGACCCCCCCCACGGGGGACAGAGGGGTGGGGGGACACAGGGGGTACGGGGGGGTCACGGAGGGCACTGAGATGGGCACGGGAGTGGGGGGGGGGAACGGGGGGCACAGGGACACCTGGGGGGGGACACGATGGTACGGGGACCCCCCCACGGGGGACACAGGGGTGGGGGGGAGCTGAGGACCCCCCCATGGGGGATGTGGGGGGCACCCAGATCCCGGGGGGTGGCATGGGGGGACACCGGGGGGGGCAGAGGGACACCCTGGTGGGTGGGGGGCACCATGGGAACCCCCCACGAAAGACATGGGGGGATGTGGGGGGTCACGGGGACCCCTGGGGGACATGGGGGGGCAGAGAGACACCCGAGGGGGGGATAGGGGGACACGGGGGGGGGTGGGGGTGATGGGGGGATCCCCCAAAGCCTGGAGGGACACGGGTGGGGGTTACGGGGACAGTGGGGGGGGGCGGGGGCATCGGGGGGCCACGCCCACCACACCCACCCAACCCCCAATGGGCGATCACACATGTGGAAGCGTGTGGACATGTGTGTGGACATGAGTGGACACGTGTGGGGCTGTGGAAGCGTGTGGAGGCGTGTGCACACGTGGAGGTGTGTGGACACACGTGGACACCTGTGGAGTCAGAATCACAGAATCGCTGAGGTTGGAAGGGACCTTTCAGATCATCGAGTCCAACCATTAACCCACCCTGACAGAACCCACTTCTAAACCATGGCCCCAAGTACCACGTCTGCCCTTTTTTTAAACACCTCCAGGGATGGTGAATCCACCGCCTCCCTGGGCAGCCTATTCCAATGTTTAATAACCCTTTCCGTGAAAAAATGTTTCCTAATATCCAGTCTCAACCTCCCCTGACATAACTTAAACCCATTTCCTCTTGTCCTGTCCCTTGTCACCCGGGAGAAGAGGTCAGCCCCCACCTCTCTACACCCTCCTTTCAGGTGGTTGTAGAGGGTGATAAGGTCTCCCCTCAGCCTCCTCTTCTCCAGGCTGAACACCCCCAGTTCCCTCAGTCCTTCCTCGTAAGATTTGTCCTCCAGACCCCTCACCAGCCTTGTAGCCCTTCTCTGGACATGCTCCAACACCTCAATGTCCTTCTTGTAGTGAGAGGCCCAATACTGAACGCAGTACTCGAGGGGGGGCCTCACCAGTGCCGAGTACAGGGGGATGATCACTTCCCTCGTCCGGCTCACCACACTGCTCCTGATACAGGCCAGGATGCCGTTGGCCTTCTTGGCCACCTGGGCACGCTGCTGGCTCATATTCCGAGCCCCAAACCCAGCCCCGTGAGCCTGTTCTCCAGCCGCAAGAGCGGACCACCTGGTCTCCGTTTCGGGCCCCGAACCAGCTCGCCCTCTCTGCTTCCTGACGCTCTTTGCAGCCCCCGAGGGGCGATGCCGAGGGCCGGGGGGAGCGCACCCCCAGGGCCCGCCAGGCAGTTCTGGGGAGCGCTGGGGAACTGCGGAGGGCCCGGCCCCACCTCGCCTCGCGGCGGCGCCGGCACGGCCCGGGCGCCGCTTCGTTATCGCCCTTTCGGGCTTCATTTCTCCGGCACCGCCAGCACCGCACCCCAAAACCCCCAGGCCGAAACCGAAGGGACCCCGCGGGGAGCCGGGGCCAGCCGCCCCCTCTCCGACCTCTGCAGTGCCCCCCCTCAGGGCCCTCGCGCGGGGACCGCCATCACCCCTTAGGGCGCTTTCAGCCCCCCGCCCCGCCTTCCCTCGGGGCCCCCCGAGGCCCCCCCCGCCGCGTTCCCCGCCGCCCCAGCTCACCTTGACGCGGCAGAGCCGCCTCACGACGCGCTTTCCCCCGCGGCACGCAGCGCTCCGATTTCGAACTGCGCGCCGTTTCCCCCCCCCCCCCCCCCCCCCGCTTCCACAGCGCCGCCGACGGCCCGCCCCCCCCGCGCGCCCATTGGCCGCCGCCCGCACCCCTCCCTGGGACGCGGGGGGGTCAGCGGGGACACCCGAAACCCAGCCCAGCCCAGTCCGGGGGGGCACAGCACGGGGGGACCCCAAAACCCACCCGCAGCTCCTCTTCCCACCCCCCAACCCCCCCATATTACCCCCCCGACCCCCCCCGACGCCCCCCCGACCCCCCTCACCTGGGGCTCTCCCCCGACATCTGGAGGTTGCAGCTGCGCTCGGGCTCGGGCAGCTGCTGGAAGCTGAGCAGGCAGGGGTGCAGCCGCCGCGCGTCGTCCCGAACCTGGGGGGCCGGGTTGGACGGGGCTTGGAGCACCCTGGGCTGGTGGGAGGTGTCCCTGCCCGGGGCACGGGGGTTGGAACTTGATGATCTTCAAGGTCCCTTCCAATCCAAACCATTCTGTGATTCTATGAAATATTGTTGGGGTGGTTTTTTTTTTGGTAGGCTGTTAATCAAAATGCCTTGAGATATGGCTTAGGCAGACGCTTCATTCTCAAGAAGAACCAAGTTAGCGGTTTTCAGGCATGTAATTTTCTTTTTCTTTTCTTTTCTTTTCTTTTCTTTTCTTTTTTTTTTTTTTTTAAAAAAAAAGGAACAATTTGCAAGTCATCTTCAGCAGGTGAAAATCACCTCCTGAATCCTGTTGTGCAACTAGATTAAACTCCTCGAACTGCTGGACTGGATGGGGTGGAGACAATGAGTCAAGATCGGGTCTTTTGGACTGGAGGTTCCTGAGAGTTCCACCCTGCCGATGACCTCATTACCAAATTTTTCACAACACTTTTTACGTGAGCCAGGCAATCAACAAATCTTCTCTCTCTGCCCTGCCTCCAGGTTTATCTAGGGCGTGACACCACGACACAGTTCACAAGCTGATCTTCCAAGATATAGTCATTTCATCTTCGTATTGGACCAATAAAGTAGGGCACATGCTAATGTCTGCAAGATAAACAAGCAGATTTATAGCAGTTCCCATCCTGTAGAGGGAAAAAATTAAAATATACCGCTTAAAATACAGGGAGCCTGTATGGGCTGCTGGGCTCCCAGGCAGATGTCCCCAGACAGCAGATCCCAGCAAAGGTGAGAGCCCGGGGGCTGCAGCAGATGGATGGACAAACTGTCTTCTCAGAGGCTGGCAGCTTTCCAGGGAGACAGGGCTGGGCAAGCAGGGAGCAGGAATCCAGGCTGCTGAGCAGGTTTTCATATGGGGTTTTAACATTGCCGTAAAGTTTCCTGCAATCTCTTTGCTCTTTGAAGAAGTTGATGGGAAAGCAGCCGCTTCCGGATGTGACTGCATGGGCTGCTTGCAGAATAAGGTGCGCACCCTGATGTTCATGGGCATCTGTCTCCACAAGTGGGGGCAAATTGTTAAATTGCAGCTCTCAAGACTCACCAGCCCAAGAGTGGGGAATTAGAGGTTAGCCAGCTTTCACGTTTCACTTTTAGGGACAAGTTTACCTATTCATTTTATTTCATTTCTCTTAAGGTGGGCTTTTAGCTTGCAAAGCCTGGCAGAGCTGTCCAATCACAGCTGCAGTAATATTCTTCTTGGGACCAAAAGGACAATGCTTGCAGTTAAAACGTGTGGAAATCTTTAGAGGAATAAAAGCTTAGAATTTGAGGGCGGGGAAGAAGGGAGCAGAGAGTAGCTGGGTTTTTTTTTTCCTCAACCAAAGTAAATAATAAGGAAAATCTCTCAGGGTGTCATTACTTTTCATCTACTTATTGCTTTTCAGCTGACACATCCAGCCACAAGCTCTCAAAACCACAAGCTGTACTTAACAGGATGAGGAACAAGTGAAAGCTGTGAAAGTGAAAACAGAAATGTCTTGTGCAAAGGCATGTGAGCGGGGCTGAGGAGCGCATGAAGGGGTTGGTTATTTTCTCACTTCAAGACTGGCAGGTTTGGGTTTGATGGTTGCCATCTAAATTTCACCAGTTAGGTACCTGAAAATCAAGAGTGGAAGAGAGAAAATGAAAAAACCACTGTGATAATGCAGAATAATTTTAATAGGAAGGGAAAGGACAGAACAAGACTGCTAGAATAAATAACAGTGGAAAGGGCACAGTTCCAGATGCAGGTTCTGTCGCTCGTGTACTGCATTAACTTCTATATGCAAGTGATACATTTCATCGAGTACTTTTTTCCTTTTTCTTAAATAAAATCAAACATAAAGAGAGGATCAGTTTCTTTTCCCCCACGGCTCTTTCCTGCACTGAAACAGAAAGCCAGAAACAAATGAGGTATGTGTGTGTATATTTATTTATCAAAAGGAAAAGTTAATTGCCTGGTGACTAATTCTCTCAAATGCTAAGACCGGTCTAAGTAGGTCTAGCAGTGAAAGGGTTTGTCTCGTCTCAATTGACCACATTCCTGGAGTTCTTGAAACAGCTGCTGCCTTTGGGTTTTTTTTCTGAAAAGCAATGGAAAAAGAACAATTTTCTCCCAAGAACCAGATACTGTGTATTTCAAAGGTCAGGTTAACACAAATTAGGATAGGGGCGATTTTATTACTTTAATCACCTGCCTGAGAATGTACTTGAGGAAAAAATCTATGAACTTAAGGTAAAGCATAATTTAAAGAAGACATAGGTAAGTCTGCTTCAGAGAGGCAGTAGGAGTCTATGAGGCCTTTGGACTTGGTCATTGAGATTGGTGTCACTGTGTTATGCTTCTGAGATCTCTTTGTCCTCATCTGCTGTATCTGTATTTTCAGTTTCTGGCTTCTCCTTCTCCGGCGCACGCTCTTCCTTCTCGCTCTCAGACGGTTGGTAGCTTCTGTAGCTGGGTCTACTGCAAGGATGCATCCAGTGGGAAGAAAACACGTAGGAGCACCGTGGTGCACGCTGAGGCATGTGTTTTGGGATGAATCTCTCTGCAGGTGGCTCTGAGCACAGGACTTCTGCTCTCAAAGATGCCAGTGGGGCTGGTGCATCTCTCTCCAGGACTGCAGAACTTCCCACTACTGTCTCCTGCGGGCACGTGCTGAGGATCGGCCCTGGGAATGTCACGACGATGGGAGGGGGGTATATAATGACTCTGGAGGCGCCGCAGGATACAACACATGGATCATTGCAGCTGGTAACAAGAGGCGGTGGGCACTGCACATCGCATGAGTAGAAACACCGTCCTGCGTCCCACTCCCCACTGAAGGACATCTGGGAGAAATGATGACGAACCTGCAGCACACAACGGAGACCACAGGAGTGTTTCTCAACGAGTTTGCAACCCGCACCCTGCCCTTTGCCCCGCAGACCCCTGCGCTGCAGGAAGGACTCTTGCTCCTCTCCTGCTCTCCTTGCAGGGAGGGTGAGGCACGTGCCACGGCTGGGGATGCACTGTGGTGGAGGAGAAGGCACAAGCAGTGCAAGCGGGTAAGAGTGCAGCTCAGGTATTTTAGTTATAGGGGCTGTGCAGGTAACATAGCTGCTGTAGCAGAGACAACATGAGCCTGTGATTTCAGGAAATGAAGCTCACAGGTTGGTACAGGCTTGCCCCCTTGCTCCACTCACCCTGCACCCATCACCCTGAGTCCTTCTCACCCCGCCTCCAACCTCCCAAGAAGGACCCCTAGGCCTTATCCAACCTCCCCTTATGGTTTATCCAACCTCTATCCAAATTTATCACTGCCATCCCTTGCCCATAGGCCATTTCCACCTCTGCTGTGCCTCTTTTCCCTCTCCCAGTTATAGATCCCATCCGGGCAGCCACCAAGGACAACTGGAGATGTACTGCAGTGGTGGCCAGTGACTTCACCAGAGCCACTGCTGGTGCCATAAGGCCACTGATCATAGAGCAATGGGTATTTTATACCCCCATACTGGAGAATGTCCTTACCTGGGATTATTTGTTTGTTTTGGTGCTAGAGCATGCCCAACCCTCATTAGAGTAATTATGCATAATAGGATTCCTGTGCATCTGCTGAGATTGCACTGGGCACTGTAGCAGTGTCCTGAGAGGTTTGTGCAGACTAACGAGTCCGTGTCAGGCAGGACTGGGAGGAAAAAAACATTATCCCAGCTCTGCAAACTGGGAACTGCTGTGCGGGAGGTGGAAGGACCCGATTTTGGTGCCAGTCTGGGTGCTAGCCCCTGAGCTCCTAGGAAAATCTTGCCTCCAGGTACCTCCAGACAGTTTGCAGAGACCATTCGTGGCAGAGCCAAGAACTTCGTAGAGATTTTTGGTGCTTATCTTTTTGCCTAGACCTTGAATCCACCTTTTAGGTCATTCAGCTGGAACTAATTACAAAAATACGTGGTCGGATTTACCTGTCAAGGTTAAAAACTGCATGATGTAGATGATAACCTATAAAGCAGCCGCTTTATTTTGGTCCCTGGAGAAAACCAGGCTCTTTCAGAGTGCAGTCAAGCTCATTCAGAGGTAGGTGCTTAAATAAGTCATGAGAAATGCCTGTTTCTGACCACTGATTATGATGGAAAAGTTAAGGGGGATCCCATTACTTATTTTGGCTAGCTTTTCATGTCTGTCAATGCTCAGAATCAGATGCTTTCGTCAGAAAAACCCTGAGGTCATTGAGTATGAAAACAATAGTTCTTGCAGAGTTGCAGTTGAAAACTGGGGAGACAACACTTCTTAGTGAAAGGAGCTCTTTGTTCTAGCCGTGGTTTGGATGCAAACACGATTATTCTGGCCGGACAGGAAGGAGGCAAGGAGATTTTAGTCCCTTTTTATCCCTTTGAAAACTAAATCTTGCTGATTTATGAATAAAAACTTCGGGAAAATAAATCTGAACATCTCCGATCTTCTCCATTTTTTTTTTAAATGAAAAAAATACTAATACTATTGTTACTGAGAATCCCGATCTAGTTGAAGATATCCCTGCTCATTGCAGGGGGATTGGATTAGATGACCTCTAAAGGTCCCTTCCAACCCAAACTATTTTATGATTCTATGATAATGTTATCTAAACTTTACCTGGATAGAGCTTAAAATGCCTTTTATGTTGGATAACATGCAGCTATATACAGTTAATTGATAATAACAAAATTGCATTACATTTTTTTAATAAGAACATCATCCCCCATAGATATATTTTTAAGGCTGCACATGGTCCAAGTATAAAACTACATAATTTCTAGCAGACTTTTTGAGAAAGAATCTCATCAATATTTTTAGAAACCTCAGAGTGGCTTGCTGTTAAACCTCAGCTCACGTTATAGCAATGTTTTACTCGATATAATTAAGTTGAAGTGGATGGGACTTACCAGCTGTCCAGGAATAAGTCAAGAAAAATGGCCAGAGGAGCCCTGAACCCTTTGAGTTTTATATGCTTTCTTGAACTTCCAGGAGGATGAGACAACCTTTGTGCATGAGGTCTTAATTACTTTCCAAACAATTTTTCCCGCATGTGTAACACTTATAATTACTGTAATTATTTTAACATTGTTTACTGGCATTATTCAGTTTTCTACGGTACATACTGTTACATGCTGTGGGGTTCCCTTCGTATTATATTTTTATGGTTTAAATTCATTGCTGATGTGATTTTACCACTTCTGTCTGTATTAACACGGGGATGCAACTCACTCCAGTTTGTTCAGCTTTGACTTAAACATTGACCACGTGAGCCATGGTTTGCAGACAGTGACCGTTGCATTGCAGACATATTGCCTATATCTGGGTGGGATTTTAATTCATTCCCCTCAATTCACCATAGCATTTAGTTGGAGGCACCATGGGGTTCATCCCTGCAAGTGGCTTGGAGGAGGGAGAAATGGAGAACAGAATTCCGCAGGATGCACCTACCCTGTTTTTTGTTCAGAATGAAACCGATTTGGTCGTTTGCCTTCTGTCCTTTGTTTCACCAACTGTTGTCACAGCTTCAGCTGGAGGATGTCATTCTGCTTGGGGACCCCCCCATTCCTACTCTAGGTACTGAGCAGCTGCCAAGGGTCTGGCTCCAATCACCACGCGTGGTCAGAAGACTGAGAAACATAACCGCTGAAGGATGTCCGCTTACGGAAGAGAAAACTGGAAGGAGGTAAGGTAACAATTTCTGCAGATAAAAGGTAGATGCCAAGGTGAAAGTGTTCAGCTGCCATTTACACCTGCTGAGGACAAGAGAAGAAGTCACGGGCTAGAAGTGCATCAAAAGAGACTTAAGTATGGGGAGAAATTTCTGATCACGTGGCTACTGATGTACAGGAATTGCTGCACTTTGTGAGGCCTCGCTGATTTCCCAAGGATTCAGGTGGATTCTCAGAGCTGAGAGTCACATGGTGGCCAAAGCCACCTTCTTAACCCATTTTGAAATGATTGCTTTTGAATGGAATCAGAAATGCATTGGTTAATGAAAATGCAAAAGGGCTTGAGTTGTCAAGGCCTGAAAACAACATCCTGTTTATGAGAACAACTAAGACACTTCCATCAAAAAATGCATATTCTATAGGTGCTATTAGCCCTGAGGTGTTTGTCTCAGATAACATACTATTATTATTGTAATCATAAAACACTTTGCATGCATATAGCAGTAATGAATATTTTTGAAGTGTTTTGACATTCCCTGTTGTGTGGAAACCTCACCTCACCGGTCTCTAATTGTCAGGATTATTTTCCCCATCGTCTCATAAAAGACAGTGAAAAGTTCACACAAAATTATCCAAAAAGCCTGACCCTAAATTCATAGCTCACAGCGGAGCCTAATCCCATTGAGCTCTGTTACTATAGATTACTGGCAGTTTATGTGAAAAGTCGTATTTCATACTCTTTGACAATTTCAGGCAACTTATGGATCTCCTGGTGACTTCTAAACCAATTTCTGATCATGCCCTCTTCTTAAAAAATGACAAAAGTGTCTGGAAAAATGGAAATTCCTGTTTCTATGCCACTTTACCTGCAAAGCATCCAAACTGGAAACTCATTTACACCTCTCAGGCATCCTTGTAGGAAGAGAAGACAGCAAGATTACCATTTAATTTCTAGAAGATATGATGCCTTCTGCACAAAACCACCTTTGGCAATGGGAGTAGAAACACAACCCTAAACGTCTTATGCCTCCGAATGCCATGGGCAATGCAGAGTTTGTCCAGCTGGGGGATCCTGTGCTTTGGACAGCGGTTGGCTGTGCAAAGTAAGCCCAAAAAGGAAAAAAAAATAATGCTTTGTAGCCCACCCTGCACTGTCCACCTCGGAGCAGAGCCCATATTTACTCTAAATGCTCATTTGGTGGGTGAAGGTGGTAATAAACTGTCCCATCAGTGCTTTCTTCTCGAGGGCAAACACACCCAGCTCTTCCAGGCTCTCTCTTCTTGCACCCAGTGCCCTGACCACTCTGCAGCCTCCGTCCGACTCGCTCCTGGCTCGCCATGGCTCTTGTGCTGAGCACCCAGCACCGGTCATGGAGGTCTGGATGTGGCCTCCTGAATGGCAGCTCTTTTCCGGCTGCTGTCTATGCCCTGACTCCAGCAGCCCAGCCTGCGCTTGACTTTCCCCGCCACAAGGATGCAGCACTGCCTCACATCACCTTTTGGGCCACCAGGTCCATTTTTGGCAGCACTGGTGACCTCTCCAGGAGCAGATCCCACCCAGTGATCCATGTGATGAGGGAAAGCAGGGTCTGTTGCCAGAGCAGGTACGGGGAGGAGAGAAGGAACAAGAAAGCATAAAACCCATCCTCATGCAGAAACCCAGTAAAAGTTCAGGCAGCATTTATCGGTTGTTTTGAGATATCAGGTTTTCATATTATCGTGTCAGGGCAACTCCTTTATCAGGAGCAAAACCACAGAAGCAGAAGCTCAGATTTTTAAAAGGAAACCCTTTTCTGCTGGTCAATGCCACCTTCCCCATGCTGAGTGAAGGGGAGTCTGGACCCTTTTGGGAGTAAGAACGACGGAGATCAGCAAAGCCGTTTAAACCATGCAAGTGGGATAACTGCAGGTGGGAGAGCTTCCCCTGGGCTCTGCAACCCTCCTGCCTTACTGTGACCCTCCGTCTCCCTCTCATGCCTGCAGACATGAGGTGTCCTGAGCAAGGGCACAGAGGAGCCAGGTTTTTCATCGGTCTTGTATAAAAGAAAGGGATTGATCCCATCTGAGGTTGGGATCAAGGTGCTACTTGCTCAGGCTTTTCCTCTCTTTTTTCATTTAGTGCCCCGGGGTTTGTGATTTACCAGAAATTAAAATGAATTCTCTTTCCCCATGGAGACCCCAGCTGGAGTACTGCATCCAGCTCTGGACCCCCCAATGTGGGCCTGTTGGAGCAGGGCTAAAGGAGGCCACAAAGATGCTCTGAGGGCTGGAGCCCCTCTGCTGGGAGGACAGGCTGGGAGAGTTGGGGTTGTTCAGCCTGGAGAAGAGAAGGCTTCATGGAGACCTTAGACCCCCTTCCAGTCCCTTAAAGGGGCTCCAGGAGAGCTGGGGAAGGACTTTTTACAAGGGCATGGAGTGATAGGATGAAGAGGAAGGGCTTCAAACTGGAAGAAGGTAGGTTTAGATTAGATATTAGGAAGAAATTTTCACTTTGAGGGTGGTGAGCCCCTGGTCCAGGTTGCCCTGAGAAGCTGTGGCTGCCCCATCCCTGGAGGTGTTCAAGGCCAGGCTGGAAAGGACTTGGAACAACCTGGGCTGGTAGGAGGTGTCCCTGCCCAGGGCAAGTGGGTTAGAACTAGATGATCTTCAAGGTCCCTACCAACCTAAATCATTCTATGGGGAGCAATACTCCTCCTAATCCTGGAGGACTGCTGGTAGCATCAGTCTCTGTTTTTATAGGCAAATCTATCACTTTATTAGAAAAAGGAGGCTATGGAAATCCTGCTTGGTCTGTTTGGGGCACTGCAGAGGAAGCCAAGGAGACAGGATAAGGGTTTTTCTGCTGGGATTTGCTGAGGGAGGTGGCTGAGAAGCCGTGGGAGGAGCAGTCAGGTCTCCCATTGCACCTTTAGATGGTGGCAGAGAGCTGCTGCTGCTGCCTGAGGAGCACCTCCAGGGAGAGCCTGGTGTATGGCGGGTGTGCAAAGTACCCTGCTTTGGGACTTTTCTCCTTACAGAGAATATATATACACACAGAAATCAACATATTGACCGAACACAGTAACTATTTCCTGCTGACTACCAAAATATTACTGTCAAGGAACAGCTGGAACTGAAAGTTAGTTTTCCCTCTGGTTGAAATTTTATAACCACAGAGCAGTGATGCTGCTCACCCGTCCGGTGCAGACAGGGCCAGCTCCGGGTCACGGCACCAGAAGAGACCTTCTGCACCGTCCTCTCTGCCTCCTACTGTCCCAGGGACTATCACACTCGCCCCCTTTCACAATCTGCTCAGCGGTGGTTTGTCCAGGGACAAAATTGCAGAGCAGGGGACACCTGGGGGAAGCTTGTCCTGGTCCTGGAGTGCAGGACTGAAAGCTCTGCTATGTGGCCCGTCTACTCCCCTGTGACACTTGTGCCACCGAGCTAAGCCTGGATGGATGGTAAACTCCTGTCTGAGGGCTGCTAAGGAGTCTCATCACTTTAGTCAAGCCTTCTTCTAAATACCACCCTGCACTGCTTCTACTACGTCTCTGGGTAACTCTTCAACACCAAGATCTGCTCCCACAGGTGGTATATCTAGTCCTAAAAGCAGCATTACTGCCATTATATTTACAGAAAGGAGTGAGATAACTACAGGGAGTGACTTTGTCCAGTAGTAGACATTGGAAACAGTTTTTAAAAATGGAAAATAAATCAGACAGAGAGCAGGAATCCAGCTGCAACCTGAGTTTAATATGACTGGTACAACCGGCAAATATAACTGATCCAGTAACAGTAAAAACCTCTCAGGGTGTGAACGCAGTAAGAGAGTTGTATCTGTTTGAAGTTGAAAGCCTGAGCACCTGCTCAGAGTTACTTTGCTTCTCACTAACACCTTTTCTGTTGCAGGAATAACTGAAGTGTGGTCAAAAAAAGAAAGGTGATGCACTCTACGAGTTTAACATGGATACAATAAGGGGTAAAATAAGGCCAAAGCTTCTCTGGGGGTTAGGAATGGGATCAGGGGGAGCACAATAACCTCAGACCTCAGCTACATAGCTTGCTGTTTTCACAACTACTTCTTTATCCCCTCCTTTATCTTCCTCGGGCCACCTGGTCTAGTGGGAGGTGTCCCTGCCTATGCCAGGGGCCTTGGAACTTGATGATCTTCAAGGTTCCTTCCAACCTAAACCATTCTATGATTCAGCACAGCCATTTCGAAGCGCAGCGGCTCTTCTTGGTGTGGCCTGAACGTTTCACTCCCCCGGCGTGATGCTGCGGTGAGTGCTGGGTGGCCCGTGGGTAGAGGCACTTGGACTTGCTAAGGTGTTGTGTCGATGAGCTCTTGTGCTTGGTTCCCTCCTGCAGCAGCGAGCACTTGGTTGTGTGCTGCTGCGAGGAGCACTCTTTTATTCCCTGTCCAGGGGGACACTTGGGCACCTGTGGCTGCGGAGGGCACTTGGTCACGCAGTGCTGGGAGGAGTAGGTGGTGACGTACTCCTGCGTCGGGTAACCCTTCATGCACTTCTGCTGGGGGAACCTGCTCACATACTCCTGCAGGAAAGACTGTGTTACGCACTGCTGCGGGGGACACTCGGTGACACCCTGCAGCGGTGGGGAATAGCCGCTGGTCATCCCCTGCAGGGACCGGAGCTCCGCGCCATACCGCTGCGATGAGCATTTGGATATCTTCTGCGACCTGCATTCATTCTTGCACGAGGACGAGTACTTGATCCCACATGGTGGGAACTTGAGTTTGCCTGGCTCTGGGCACCGGGGTGCGCACGGTGGGAGGCTCTTGGCTGTACGCTTTTTCTCGGGCTGGCTGGTCTCGCACGGCTGGAAACTCTGCATTGTGCTCAGCTTCAGGCTGGGCTTCCTGCAGGGCAAAAGACGGGTGGTCTCGCAAGGCTCGGGGTACAGCAGGACACACTGCTGCACGTAGGGCTGGCAAGGCAGCAGAGATGGCTGGGTCGCACTTGGCTGTGGGCACATGTAAGTGAAAGGTTGCGTGTAGCTTTGCCATCTCGGCATTGGGCTCTTGATCACACTGACTGGGTGGCACGTGGTACTGCAGGCATCGGATTGGGGCATGCACTGCTGGATGGTTTCAGTGATATAGCCCGATTCCGGCAGGTACAGGTATTTATACTGTTCCCCATAATAGTGCATGGTCGTGCAAGGTGCTTATGCCTGAAAGAAGCAGGAAAAAGACAGACAGTTCACATAGGCATGGGCTATTTTTGGTGTTGTAGGACATGGAGTTTCCCCACAGGCATCTCTACATGGCGAGCACACACCCTAGCTCTCCTGAAGGTCAGAAGCTGTCGGTGACTCAGGACCAGGCTGTGAAGAGAGGTCAGATCCCACCCCAACATCCTTCTCTTAAAGAGCCCGGAAACAATCAGGGATTGGAGCCAGGCAAACTGGGGAGTTTTCATGCTGCCCTTCAAAGACTGACTAAGTCTCCATCAAGGCATTTCACCGAGGAGAATTGACACTGTGACCCGCTGTCTTACTTCTTGGAAACCTCCTGTGTCCCCACTGGGATGTCCCGCAGTTCCCAAGCACCAGAGAAGAAAGGCAAGGCAAAATTAAAGGTGTGTCTGTGTTGTAATACTCAGGTGTGGCTGCAGCTCACGCGGGCAAACCCAAGCTGAGGTTAAATTAGCTGGCTGAGGGTAAGGATGGGTTTGTGGCAGCACGTAGGACCTGCCTTCCTGCCGGTTCCTGGTCCCACAGGGCTGGCAGCATGCAATTACAGACACTGAGCTCACTACCGTAGCATCAGCTTCTCCACCCTCTGCAAGCCTCGCAGTCCCAGCTTCATACCACTGTGCAAGCATCCTCAAGAAAAGAAAAGAGGAAATACAACAGGTTTGTTTCTAAGTATTTGGTGAAAGCACAGCAGGGAAGGAGAAGCTATCACGGCAAAATCTTAGCTGGTGTTAACTGGTCAAGTTTCACTGAGTTGAGAGACTTACACCCATTTAAAGCAGCCTCCAGTCCTGCACTACAGTCATACCAAGCCACAGTGTCCTGGTTTTGTTGCGGTAGCCCAAAGACCCGCTGTCAAGCCGCCTGGTGTAACAGCTCTGATAGGGAAGCCTCCTCCTGGCAGCCCCTGTGCGATCACCCTGGAGGGGAGTCTACCTGAGACCACATCCACGGGGAAGGGACCGGGTGGCACCATGGTCCATGCTTTCCTCCTAAAACCCCTCTGAAATGTCTCGCTTTGCCTTGGCCCCAAGAGTCATAGAAGAAACCATCCCACTTCATTGCGGGATTACTCTGGAATGCCACAATTATTCTGGAAAACAGGGAGTTTTCTGAGTTTTTAACAGAATTATTTTGAGCAGAACAGGTGCTGGAACCACTGACTCTGATCCAAAATGTTTTTTTTTGTTTTAACATTGGAGATTAAGGCATGTAATTAAATGACTGTAAAGAAACTGCATTTTCTGAACACCCCTTGTTCTGTCTATAATTACAGTAAGGCGTTTTATCTGTGTGACTATTAACAATAACAATGCTGTGTGTTACCATCATTAGGAAAACTTATTGCTACGATTATAATAATCTTCGACTAATAAAAACGACCCATTGAAAAACAATGATAGCAATTGCTACTACTACATATACAACGCTAAAGTATCTGGTGATGCTCATCAAGATAAAAAAACTTCTAAAGTAGAGGGATTGTTTGCTTCCAGGGGGTTGTTTGCACCTCAGACTTATTTTTATCATTATTAGCCGAGACAGAAATTTTAACATGTTCAGACTTAGCTACAGAGTCTCTCTGCTGACTTTCACATTGACACTGAAGTTGGTCAGCTCTTATCATTATATGAAAAGCTGCTTTGTTTAAATTCCAGAAAATGGCAGCAAATTTCTCCACGCCAATTCCTTTAGAGGAGTTGCCTTTTCAGGTGCAAGCTCATATCTGACTCCCGCCAGCATCGAGCCCTTCCTTTAGTCAATAGCCTCCGTTGGACTAGATCTAACAGAAAACGTAGAAAAGCCCACAAATCCCAATCCTGACTTCACAGTCCATCTGGAATTGCTTTCCCAATATTCTTCAGTTTACCACAGAGGAGATGCTCCAGGTGTTGGAGCCGTGCACGCCGATGCTGAAGGCAGCATCCCCCAGAGGATGCTTCTCTGCGAGTACACAGGCAGAACCTCTGCCTGCTCCGGCCACCCAGGAATAAAACAGCATTTCAGGAGCTCCATTAAAAGCCAGACTTACCCACTTCATCAGTGAGAACAACCGGAGAGAAGTGCCTAAGAGAGCCCCGCGATGGCAGAGCTTTTATACAGTGAATAAGTGCCCTAGGGGAGTGAGGTGGTTTGGCTGGGTGATGCTCTAATTGCCTGCCAGTCCTGGCCAAGCCACGTGCAGCTTCGTGCCGGCGGGAATGGCTGTCCTCGCTCTGCGGGGCCGCCATCGCCACGCAGCACTGCTGGGATGTCTGGCTTATCTCTGAGCTCCACAAGGGGCAACATCCTGGTGCAATGTGCCGAACCAGCAAAGCCCCTGGCAGTCCAAGGAATCATAGCATGGTTTGGGTTGGAAGGGACCTTGAAGATCATCCAGTTCCGCTCCCTGCCCTGGGCGGGAACACCTCCCACCAGCCCAGGGTGCTCCAAGCCCCGTCCAACCTGGCCTTGAACACTTCCAGGAATGGGGCAGCCACAGCTTCTCTGGGCAACCTGGGCCAGGGTCTCACCACCCTCAGAGTAAGGAGAGGACACCTTGTCTCACACCAGTGCCTCACCCTATGCAGGCGCTGCTCATGGTCCTCGTGCTGTGAATCCCCATACACGATGCCCAGGTGTCCCTGCCTGCCCATTGCAAACCCAGGCCAGCTAAAAAGCACACCATTCCACCCAGGAAAAGGTTGCAGTTGAGACCACCGAAGGAACCGCCCAAGGGACTCCTCATTTCCATGGGTGCTGCATGCATAAGTCCCTTTGGTGCCTTTGAAAACACCATCCAGGAAGGACTCTCGGCAGCTTTTTGCAGACCATAATTACTGTGGCACGCAGACTTCCTTCACTTACACAGGGAACCCAGGGAAGAGATGGATGATTGGGACTGAGAAAGCCTTGGGCTAAGGGCAAGACGGCTACTAAAAAGGACTTGCCACGAAGTGAATAACCTGACGAAAGAGGTGACGCTTTTCTGGCACAACAAAGGGGAGAAGGGAGGAGCGGGAGTGCTGGGGTGGCCCGGGGAAAGGCGGCTGAATCAAACCGGGCTCATGTCCTCAAAACACAAATCACATTTCCTGCTCTGCTGCACAGTCCCGGCACCATTCATCCGTCCCTTTGTTCCCTGTTTATGCCGCGAATAAACCCAAGGGAAAATTAACAGTGGCATGAGCATAAGTGCCAACGAGGAATGCATTTTTAGGGAGTCATATCTGCATAAGCGAAGGCCCTGGTGTGTTTTTTTTTTTTTTTCCTTTCATGCAAATCTGACACCTATGAATCATTTCCAGCATGCTGGGAATTCAGGCAATGTCCCACACGTTGAAATAAAAAGTGGTGGAATAAGTTAACTTTTAATGGAGTAGTTGGAAAATTTCTCATGGATATGAAGCACCAGGGATGCTGCCAGGTTGTCGTCCCTGGAGGTGTTTAAAAGATGTGTGGATGTGGTGCTTAGGGACATGGTTTAGTGGTGGACTTGGCAGTGTTACATTTATGGTTGGACTCGATGATCTTAAGGGTCTTTTCCAACCTAAACAATTCTATGATTTGAAGCAGAATATTGATCTCTGGCTTATGAACCATTGAGTAAGTTTTCTATTTCTCTTTTCCCCAGAAAATCCAGAAGCCTGAAAATTTGTTTGTTTACATCTCTGATTTTCCAACAAAAAAAAAATCTCCTTCAGCATCATAGAAAAAAGATACAAAGTGCATGTTTTCCCAGTTGATGCCAACATTTCAAGAGCTACAAAAACCAAAGGGAAGAGTGCCTTCTCTAGGCTTATCTTCTTTTCCACAACTGAAGACAAAAGCGCTGAATCCAAGCTGGATTTCTCTAACTTTCATTGCATTTCACTCCCCTGTACCACAATGCCCTTTTTAATGTTAAATGATCTGACCCAAGATTTTAGGAATCAAGCCGGCGCCAGAGACCAGGTAAGCAGATTAATACAGTTTTTATAAGCTTCATAAATCCAGTTCCTGGGCAAGCTCCAGATCCAGTAGCCTTCAAATAATGCTAATATTCAGTTTGGTGTTGCCAGTGCAGGTAGCAAAATATTAACCCGATGATAACATCGTGCCCTGTCATCCCAATGTTCTTAATTAACATCTGTCAAGTCCTTTCATCTGAGAGAGACGCACAGCGCCGCATGGGACATCATTGTGGGGGCTATTATTATTCCCAATTAAGCACAAGGGAAGCTGAGGCACATTGCTCTGCGGTCACTTGGCAGCACAGCATGAGTCAGGGCCAGGCTCAGAACCAGACTCCATCGCACCCGCCTCGAAAACAAGCCCCGTGCTCCCATGGCCACTCCACTCCTGTGAGACAAGGTCCTGGGCCACCCGGCCTCCCACCACCCAGGAAGGTTGTCCTACGGATCCCCTGGGTTCTGGCTCCTATGGGAAAGCCACAATGATGTGACAGCTCCTCAGAAGGCCACATCGCCACTCGTTTCTTGGTTTTAAAGGGGACATAAGATGTTGGGTTGGGTTGTGAGACCATCCTTGGCTCTGCAAGGTGGAAGGAGGGCCATGGTCACTGCTGCTTTTGCATACTGCCTCTCCGGGATGAAGCATCATCCCTCTCTGGACTGGAGCATCATCACTGGACGTTCAGGAGAAGGTATGAAAAGGGTCTGCTCCCCCATCACATGCTGCACACCCCAGGGAAGCAGCCAGCTGCCACCTTGACATAGCTAGATGCCACCTCCTTGCCTGCAGAGGGCAGCCCGTGGTGGCACCCCAAGGTCACCGCGCAAGGGTGGAGCAGAGCAGGATGCAGGGCAGCGTCCCCGCCCCGGTCACACCCTCCTCTTCATCTTGCAACACTTGTTTTTGCCCTCCAAATACGCACAATCCACTTAAGTGTGAGCTACTACTCATTTTCATAATGATGGGGCATATTACAGGATTTTTGTATTTTTCAGACAGGAGTTCACTATATTTAATAAAGAAGAACCACCAGAGGGCAAAAAGACAAGATATTTAATCTGAGGTCAGACGATTATATTTATTTAAGTATATATATATGTATAAGTATACATATATATATATGGTTTGTTTTCAATACAGTGTACAGTACACATCTTGAGGCAGCATAAAGGATATAGTTAAGTGCTTTTATAGCTCAAACATTGATAAAATAGTCGTGCTACAACTTTCAGTGTTATTTCAAAGACTTTCTTTTGTTTCGAGTCGTGTTTTCAATATGAATTAAAGCAATCAAGTGAATAAAAACTTTCATGTATAAAATTTCAGCACGGACCAACATCACTGAGCCAGAAATTCTGTCTTGAGCAGGGACTCTGCTGAAGTCGATGCAGAGTCCGTGTTTTAAAGCAGCGGGGATTTCTGGCCACCTTCCGAAATGAAGGCGGTGAGAGGAAGATTCATATACCCTTTGCTTAGCAAATTCCCGTTTGGCTTCCAAATGAGTGAAAACAGTTGTTTTGGAGAACTCGCAGCCTTGTGGAATCCAGGTTAACCTGAACATTGTTTCCCACAGCCAGGACTAAACTCGGAGAGGGGCACAGGCCAGCCCTCCGCCAGTCGCATTACCAGTCCTCTTGATGCTGTCGTGATCTGGACTCCTTCGACATTTTTATTTCTTTTTTTTTTTAATTTTTTTTTTTTTTAATCACAATTCATTTCAATTAGGTGAAAATTTAAGAGCATCCCACTAAGCTATGCCTTGTAGCAGATTAAGGTACAAGCCACAGGCTCCTGCAGTGCAGCCATGGAAATAGTATCAGACCCTGGCCCAAAATAGAGCTGAGCTCCAGGGGAAGGGCTGGAAAACATAGATAAAGCAGACTCAAGCAATAGGAACTAGTCGACAGGTGGTAGGAGGAGATAAATAACCCCTGCCCCAAAGCTGCACCTCCCGCTTTTTCTGTGCACCTTCCTTTCCCCTGCTCCATTTTACCAGGGCCATTTGGATGCAGAGCAGTACTTTTTAGAGTGGCTCGAAATTTTTACTCCACCCGACTGACATTGCTGTGGGACACATCTGGTGGCACACTGCTGCTGTGGGACACACTTGGTGGCACACTGCTGCTGTGGGACGCATTTGGTGGCACACTGTTGTGGGACACACTTGGTGGCACACTGCTGCTGTCGGACATATTTGGTGGCACACTGCTGCTGTGGGACGCATTTGGTCGCACACTGCTGCTGTGGGACGCACTTGGTGGCACACTGCTGCTGTGGGACACACTTGGTCGCACACTGCTGCTGTGGGACACATTTGGTTGCACACTGCTGCTGTGGAACGCACTTGGTGGCACACTGCTGCTGTGGGACGCATTTGGTTGCACACTGCTGCTGTGGGATGCACTTGGTGGCACACTGCTGCTGTGGGACACACTTGGTCGCACACTGCTGCTGTGGGACACATTTGGTTGCACACTGCTGCTGTGGAACGCACTTGGTGGCACACTGCTGCTGTGGGACACAGGTTGTCTCACACTGCTGCTGTGGGACACATTTGGTCACACACCTGGTTGCATATTGCTGTGGGATGTACATGGTGGCACACTGCTGCGGGGCACAAGAGGTCACAAACTGATGCGAGACACACTTGGTCGCACGCTGCTGTGGGACACACGTGGTGACACACCTGGTGGCGCACTCCTGCTGCGGGGCGTACGTGGTCACACACTGCTGGGGGACGCACTTGGTGGCACACTGCTGCTGTGGGATGCCCTTGGTCAGGTATGGCTGCTGTGGCAAACATGTGGTCACGTGCCTGGTCACACGCTGCTGCTGCGGGATGCACTTGGTGGCACACTGCTGCTGGTGGGCATAGGCAGTCACGCACTTGGTTGCATGCTGTTGTGGCACACCCTGGGTCACACACGGTTGCTGCGGCACGCACTTGGTCACACACGGTTCCTGTGACACACCCTGGGTCACACACTGCTGCTGGGGCACGCAGGTTGTCATGCACCGAGTTACACAGGGCTGCTGCGGGACGCGCTGGGTCACACACTGCTGCTGTGGCACGCACTTGGTTGCATAGTGCTGCCGTGGCACGCACTTGGTCACACACTGCTGTTGGGAGAAGCTGGAGGACATGAGCCGCTGCTGGGGGACGCAAGGGGACACGTACTGTGGGATGCACAGTGTCGAGTGCCAGGTAGGCATTGGTGGGGGTCTGGTGGCATACATCGGTGGACACTTGATGGGGATGGGGCCCTGGTAGACTGGTGGGAGGCACTGTTGTAGGTAGCACGACATCTCTGAGAGGTTTCAGCAGGACTGGAACGACACATGAGAAAGCAGAGCCTTTAGACAGACACCCGGCTGAGTTTCTCGCGGTCCCGCTGCTGGCTGTGCCGCAGGACCGGGCTCGCTTCACAAGGTGCCAGAGACACGTCCCGCCTATGCCACAGTCTCAAAACCACATCAGCAGAAGCTGAGGACCCAACCCATCATTTTGAACTCTGAAACACAGCACCAAGTCAAACAGTGGGGAAATTCAGAAACACAAAGCCCAGACTGCAACTCCCTCTTCATCACCCGGACCTCCAAGGCAAAAGAACCGCTCTTGGAGTTAGCAGAGGAATGGCTGATCTCAAGAGGTGCCTTTCAATCATTAAATCCAGTTATTCCTTCCTGCTTTTAGTCGGCGAATGCCTCTGACCTCTTGCTGATGCATCAAGAAAAAAGCCCCCTGAAACAATCTCTGAACCTCTGGCCATATCTGCCAGAGGAGATGGCAAAGAGCACCCAAGGCACCGCTGCTTGGAGATCCCATCACACCGCGGGCAGGCAGAGGTTCACGACTCAGTCCCAGCATCACAAAGTTCATGCTCATTAGGGAACCAAAGCCAATTAAAGGGTAGCGATACCACAACTGAACACAAACCTGCTTACAGGTCTGGTCCCTGATACACCAAAGCTGCTCCGACTGTTGTCAGGCCCCCTCAAAAGCAAACAATTATAGCAGCACCCCAATGACTGCTAACAACACTTCCTCACATTTTTCAGGAGTGTCTCTTGGATGCCCAACTGGAGACACTGTAAGAGAGCGTGCTCCCCCTCCGACACAGCAATTCAAACCAACTAGTTTTAAAAACTTTTCCCCATAGAGCATCATTTATATGTAAAAAAAAAACAGAAACAAATCTGCATTTCAGCGGCTACAGAGGCTCAGCACGAACCAGACTTACCCAGCTCCCTGGTGAGAACAGCTTTGTGATGTGACCAGTGAGCCCAGGTAGAAGGAGAGCTTTTATATAGCTACTAAACGTGCCTTGAAGGTATGAGGTACTCACGACATATCCTATTAGCTCCTATGCAAAAGCTGTCCTGTGTGCAACACTCGTAGTGACTAGCATCAGTGTACTCATCCCTGAGGATGAGTAGTTGAATGTCAGCTTCCCATAGTAAGAGTAATTACCTTTCGTATAATCCTCCCTGGCATGGTAAGACTGAAAGGTATTTGGAGAGTCAGGTAGCAGTGGCATCCCCTGCCTCAGGGGTTTGGTGAGGCAGAGGTGCACCCCAAAACATACTGTTATGGTTTTCCAGAAGTCACACAGTCCCTGGACATGTCCTAGTGGTCCCCAGAAATGGGGCCATTCCGTCACTTGGCCTCTTTCCACACACACGTGGCATTGGCTTCATGCCGTGAGAGCTGCACTGGTGGCTCCGTGTCCTTCTCTAACTTTAGTCCCTGGTTAGAGCTGGCAGTGCGTCTCATCCGCCCTGTAGTGCCCAGCAGCCAGGCTCGGTTGTGGGTGTGGGGTGGGTACGGGGCACTGGCTTCCTGGGGAAAAATAGGAGCTCCTGGTGAAGTTCAAATCACCCCCTCGGGTGAGTGCAGTTCATAGAGAACCTCATTTTTAGCTCACATAGCTCTGGAGAGCACCTGGCTGTTGGTCTCCTGGTGCTTCCGTGATCCTAACGCAATCACCTGTTATCAGCACAATGGGAATACGCTGGCCAGTGACTCTCAGACGAGCGGAAAAGATGAGCTACAGTCACGTTTGATTGCAGCCCTTGCACAATAAGCTCAGCTGTCAAAACTGTGACTGGCAGCACAACAGGCCACAAAAACCACCAGGAGCAGATAAACTTCCTCCAGTTCTGCGGGTGACTTTCTCAGTGAGTCAACTTCTTATCGCACGCTGTGCCCAGGTTACAGAGACTACATAGAAAACTGGGAGATTAAATTTTTGAAGTCACTGAAGAGCTAATGGATGCTTTCATGTGTACCTTGTCACATGAAATATCCCCCAAAAGTGACAATTTCTCCCTGCTAACTACAAAAAGAGCTGAGGGGGACCAGCGTTCTGCCCCACCAACATCTGGCACCAGCTGAGATGAAACCCAGCGCCTCAGTATGTTTATTAAAAACTGTGGTTTCTTGCGAACTAGTGAAATGGCTCTCCCCAGGTGGTTTCTGAGGTGAAGAAAAAGGTCCGTAAATAATTTTGCAATGAAACTGAATAAAGTTTAGGAACTCTTGGACAACTGTGGCCCACACCAGGCAAGAATCACAGAGGGTGAAATGCTCCCTTTACCATAGGCTTCTCCAGCAAGAATGAAACCTGAGCCTTGCTGGTCAGCACTGAATGTGTTCATCTTTGCCTGAATCACAAGAAATGTGGCTTTGTTGTGGCAGCTCTCCTGCAGAAATTGGTTCTTTGATCCAAAGCCGTAACTCTTCATTGCTTTTTAGCTCCAAAGGTAGTAGGTGTGATCCTCCCTGTTAGACAAAGTGAGCAGTTCACATTGATATTATTCTTATTCTAGTCTGGATGCAGGCACTGCCCCAACCTTCAAAGAAAACCTTATTTCATGCCATACTTGACTGAAATCCTGCATGTACCTGCCTAACTTACTGAAAGCCCAAGTGAATTTTAATTACTCGATCACAACAATAACCTGTCTTTCACGTTAATACCCAGTAATATCTGTAAGACTATGCATCTAAACCTTCTTAACCAGTACACCCAAAACTACATAGAATCACAGAATGGTTTAGGTTGGAAGGGACCTTAAAGATCATCTAGTTCCAAGCCCCTGCCCTGGCAGGGACACCTCCCACCAGCCCAGGCTGCTCAAAGCCCTGTCCAACCCGGCCTTGAAATGAAAGAAAGAAAAACCCCAGAAACCCAATTAGGCTCCATTTTAACTTTGGCAAACATAGCCATTTTGGAGACTTTCACTACGTAACAATTTAATGAGGGTTTCACTTTCACATGACAATGCCTGTCAAAAATGTGTGCTTCTGTTGTCATCATCTGTTCGTATCCTGGTAGTATCCATCTTCTCCCCACAAGCCAGCCCTGCCCTGCAGTGGTTGTCAGCCAAGAACCTCTCCGTATGCTTTTTTAATGTGCCTGACTCAACCTGGAAAACAGCACGAGATGAAGGTGGGAAAAGAAGTTAAGAGGGCTGTGGCACTGAGAAGTACGAAGAGGGAAGCTGAAAAACATCCTGGAGCAGACACCAGGAGAGACATTAGGGAATCCACCACGTTGCCTTTAATAAGCCAGGAATGCAAAGGAGCACCGTCACATTGCAGCAATTTTGGAGGATGAGCCAATGCACCAGGAATGCAGAGCTCCCTGCCAGCTCCAAATATAGAAATCTGGCAGAAGAACAAGCCAGTCAAAAAAGAAGATAGAGGAAACAAGGTAAATTGGCTAGGTGTGATCTGGGATATTTAGTTGAAACCTCAAGTGATGTAAAATTAGCCTTGCTGCATTAACGGTAACAAAATCATACCAATAAACAAGGCAAAGAGCTGTAAAGCAGGAGGGAGCTACAGTGGGGAGTTGATAAGCATTAAAACGAGTGCATAGTGAAGGACACTACATGTGATAGGCTATGACAGCAAAGCCAAGGAAGAGAGTCCTCCCTTGAAGAAACAGATACACTTTGAAGAAGTACTTGCGTGGGTCTGGGATGGCCGTTTCCTCCAGCCTCACCAAAGCATAGCCATGTCCTCCAGCCTCACCCAGGCATGGCCATTTCCTCCTGGCTCACCAAAGCATAGCCATGTCCTCCAGCCTCACCAACGCATGGCCATTTCCTCCACTCTCTCCAAGGTGTGGACATGTTCTCTGGCCTCACCAAGACATGGCCCACGTCCTCCAAACTCACCCAGCAAGGACATTTCTTCCAAGCTGTGCAAACCACTAGAGCGCAGCATTCGCACACACAACCGCCTTCTGCCACAACCTTGCAGAACCAGATGCTGGTAGCTGGGAAACCAACTCTCCGTCCAGGAAACCAGTTTAAACTGGCAGCCTGTGAACTAGACCCAACCCAATGCCTTTGTGTCACAGGACCCTAATGCCTGAATGCTTCTTATTGTACCAAGGCACTGGCATGAAGTTAAATCTGAGTTGCCAATGCTTCCTGCAGCCCACCCACAGCCTGCTGGTCCCACCACTGTAACAGCCAGGGTGCCTTATTCCAGCTGCTCACGTGTACATGTGCTTCTGGGCATTGAGAACACAAACTGAGACGCAAGCTGGGCTGCACACTGTTTTCTTCACAGGGGGCTGAGTCCACTCCGTGGACCACTGCAGGGCAGTAAGGTGCGTGCAGGGAGGGAAGCGTGGAGAGTAAAGGAAACATGACAGAACAAGCAGAGGTTGCACTTTTATTGTATCAGACTTGTAATTACAGAGCAGCATACAGGCTGTAGTTAATAAAACTTAACGTATTATTAGCCCAGAAAGCAGTAAATTTGCAGTCTCGCTATTTCAATGATTTAACAGCACTGAAGGCAAAATACTAACCCCATCATGCATTAGAATAAAATGCTCCTCACTTGGACTCCTCCTTGCTTAATTTTAAAAGTGTTTTATTACTTAATGAACTCTTGCTGTTCTGCAATTAGTAGCCCCACACACCTCTTTGTTCTGGTTGCTGCCAGGCTCAGTGAGGTTAGTCTCTGTAGAAAACCTGACTACATGACCATAACAGCCCTAGTGACTTTTAAAACACTTCAGCGGAGCTGTGGAGTTTCAACACAACTTTCTCTCTCCCCAGCACCCACATCCATTAGCTACACCATCCATTAGCTGGGCTTCCAATGGGAGAGACACCTGGGTGCTGAGGTAGGAGCTCAGAGCTTGGCTGCAGCCAGAGCTGTCCCTTCTGTGGCAGCAACAGACCTTAATGCGAAGCCACAAAGCCCCAGCAGCACAGCCCCAGGGACCGCCAGCACTTCTGCTTTGAGTGGCGCAGCCGCGTGGGGTCACTGAGGCACCCAGCTGCAGAAGATGAAGCTGTGAAATATGTCTACTGGAGCCGCTATCACACCAGCAATGAGAACATGAAGTTACCGTGATTTTGTTCCTCTGCCATCACCTCCCATACACAGGAGCTACTTTCGCTTGGGAGGCCATTGACTCAGCTCCTGGTTTGCCCATTAGAATCATAGGATCATTTGGATTGGAAGGGACCTTTAAGATCATCAAGTTCAACCATCAACCTAACACTGCCAAAACCACCACTAAACCATCGTTCCAGGTGTGGCACAGAAAAAAAGAGCTCGTGGTGCTTGGACTGGCGGTGTGCATTTCTTGACTTCTGGTTTTGATGTAAAAAGCTCCATCTATGACTGCTCCTCAGGTTTCTTTTCTTTTTGGCTGTTGCTGCATCTGGCTCTGTCACTGCTGGGCGACTGGTGCTGGCTCCAGAACAGCTTTGCTTGCTGCAGGTAGCAGAGGAGCTACTTGCCTGAACTGCTGCTGGTTTAGCAGGGAGGACATCCTTCCTGCAGGCCAGGAACTGAGAAAACTATTATAGGAAAGAAAGAAAATCCAATGTATTTGAGGAAATAAGAAATTGTAAATTTCCTTTCTTTTTGTAAAACGACGAATCAAGAGAAGAAAGAAAAGCAGCAGCAAAAGGAGCACTTCCCTATCAGAACAACCAGCAGCTTCATCTTCATTCACATACAGGGGTTAGAATGAAGCAAACTATGCTAGTTCAAGATTCTTGTGACACTAATGACTAATCCAGAGTCACGGAAAGGAAAAGGTTGAAGAAAACTCTATCCATCTCAAGATAAAAGACCAATATTTGCCCCAAAAACCTTGGGGCTAGGCGCCTTCCTACCCACTTCAGTCTAAGAACAACTTTTTTAGCTCTCCCCAGGGTCGCGTCAAAAATACAAAACATCCAGCGACTGCTCCCACACAGAGTCAGCACGCAAAGCTGTGCCTGGTCCACACTGTCCCCTGGCAGCACTTTCATGTCCCCACAAACCTTGGGGCTCAGGGCTTTCCTGATGACTTCAGCCTCAAAACCACCTTTTTTTTTCGTATTTTTGCAATGGCCAGGGCCAAAAACTCCGAATGTCTAGTGACTGCTCCCACACCAAAGGGGCCACCACGCAAAGCTGTGCCTTGTCCGCACTGTCCCCTGGCAGCGCTTTCATCGCCCCACAAACCTTGGGGCTCAGGGCTTTCCTGACCACTTCAGCCTCAAAACTACCTTTCTTCACTCTCCCACCGTCCAGGCTCAGAATACGTGAATGTCCAACACCTTCCTGCCTCATATTCACCTGCTCAATGTCTCTTTTGTTACGCAGACCTTGTTTGATGATCCTTTCCCCAGCACTCAGCCGTGTCAGGGTTGGTTTGCAGTGCACAGAACTGTGAGGACACCAAAGGTGGTACACAGTTTCTTGTGTCTGACGCAGCATTCGTGCAGGGCTCTGAGGCTCCTCAAAAATCTTCCCTGCTGCTCTGGGATTTACCCCTTCCCTTTCCTCTCGAGAGAGTTTGTTCTACTAGCCAGAATTTTATATTAAATCAGACGCTCGGGACATACTAAATTTTATAATATTCCTCTTTCCATAGCAGTTCAGCTAATAGAGCAGTTTTAGGATCATATTTTCCAAATGCTTTGTTGTAAGGTTCAGTGGTTTCAGTCCTGTCAGAAACAAGAACAAAAATAACACAGGCAGAAAATACACACAGAAATTTAAAATGTGGGGGCTGAACTTCAGCGGCATTCAAGGTCTCTTCTGCCTTCCTTAGAAGCCAAAAGCAACCTTAACCCAAATGCAAGTGGTTCCCCAAGAACCTCCCTATTTCTCCAGGCACCTGCCTGACCACCATAGGAATATAGAGGGGTTTGGGTTAGAAGGGGCCTTGAAGATCATCTCGTTCCACCCCCCCGCCATGGACAGGGACACGTCCCACCAGCCCAGGTTGCTCCAAGCCCCGTCCAACCTGGCCTTGAACACCTCCAGGGATGGGGCAGCCACAGCTTCTCTGGGCAACCTGGGCCCGGGGCTCACCACCCACACAGTCAAGAATTTCTGCCTCAGATCTCATCTCAATATGCCCTCTTTCAGTGTCAAACCGTTCCTGCTCATCCTATCGTTCCGCTCCCTGATAAAGGGTCTCTCTCCACTCCTGCAAGCTGCTATTTCATCTTCTTCCAATGCAGGGAAACCTGAAACACAGCACCATACCCCAGCTGCTCCCTGCTCCCCAGCAGCAGCGCTGCCAAGATGAGCACAAAGCGAGAGGGGACCCCCAGGCTGCTCTACTTGACAGTTGCATGGCCTTGTGTATGGGCTAGAAAACGCTGATGACAAGCTGAACTCTAACAAGTTCATTCCTGAGCTCAAGTGAATGAACGGAGCAATTGAGAATTAGGCTCTTTGATGAGATGGCTGACTGGAAAGTGTTCCTGTTGTGCCCAGTGGGTTTTCAATGAGGTGATCTGTTGTACTCGAGAAGCACAGTAATTCTGCAGAAGCAGGTAGGAATCCATTAAAGCGGGGAATAAGGAGAAGATTTTCAAGCAGCAGTGCAGGGAGGCTCTGGAAGAGGCTGCCAAATCAGAAGACTGGAATCAAAATACGTAACCAGCTTTAAGATGGTGGCTGGGGAATTTATGGAAGCAGTTTTATAACTATGAACGCCGAGTCACAGACTTCACGCAGTGATTCATACACGTGCGTCTCCTGAGAGCTGTTAAACTAATCCATCGATGTAGGTCTAATAGGAAATCTCCTGGTTCCCAGGAAGCTCAAGTGTTGTATTGCAACAAAAACGAAGAGGAATCACTCCTGGAATAACAAGCAGGCAAAAAAGATATTGAAGCATGGATACTTCATATCCAGTACTTGGATACTAATGCATTTGGCCATCCCTGTGGGTGACCAGTTTCTCCTCTTCTGTAACATGACTTTACACCCAGTCTCCAGCAGTCGGAGACAAGATAGAGTCTGCAGGTGCTTTAGTGACTGGACTTACAGGCAGACAGACCGATACTAGGAAATTCAGTAACAGGTAATTACATCTTTTGTCTTGTGAGATGAGTCAATCAAGATGTCCACCCTAAAATGATGACAGACAACAATAAAGAACAAGATGGGGTGTTAACGAAACAGTGTCTAATTAAGCCATCTGGGCGAGCCGTGTCTTGGGAGATCCAGTTCAGCGACTTCTGAATCACACCAAGACACGAAATCCAGGAGTGCGATAGTTTCCTCAGATCGTTTTCTCTGTGCACAAAGGTTAAAAGCACTGGACGGAAGAAAATCAAAGAGCATCCACGCAGACGTGAGGTGAGGATCATCGCGAGCATTTCACGTCCTCAGCTGAGGTTCTCTGCAGTGGTCTTCACTCCTAAAAAAGCTGATCCTTTTTTTTTTGGGACTGAAGTAATACAGCTTCAGGACCCTTAAAAACATTGAGACACTCATCTCAATGATAAACCAGATAGAGTAGACAGTTACAGACCTCCATTCGGAGTTGCTAGCATAACTGCTGTATACCTCCTAGGGCACCTTAGACTTTCGGGGACTTAATTACCCGATCATAGAACCATAGAACAGTTTGGGTTGGAAGGGACCTTTAAAGGTTGTATGGCCTGATCAGCATTTGCAAGGCTACTGATGGGCTGACAGCAGTGCAAGACCTTCCCAAGCTGCATGGGACCTGGAATAGCATTTTCTATCCAGGCAGAAGGATAGGCTCAGGCCAGTATTATTCTTCTTATCTGTGGTGTTATGTTCCCTGGAATTAGTGGTACAGCTTCAGTATTGACTGGGAGCTGAGCCAGGCTCCACCAGGCGAGAACTGAGGAGCTGCTGAGCTCCACGTTGCCTGCAAAGCCACCTTACTCTGTGCACGTTTCTCCCATAGTTTCCCAAATGTTTCAGTAGGGCAGGTTTCACTGCATATGCCATTTGCCTCTAAAAATAGTCTTTGTGCAATTCACATGGAAGGGGAAAGCAATTACACCTCTACTATGGGAAAAACATTCCCTCCCTTTCCACAGGCTGACTTCAGAACCTCTTCGATGATAATTACCACCGTTTTTCTGCTGAGGTTGCTGACATAGAGGTGAAGTGACCTCCCCGAGCCGCTCCAGACCTGGATCCAAACCAGTGTTTAAGGTCAGGACAGCCCCACCTTCTGATCTCCAGACAGGGTTCAGGTCGTCTCCCTTCCAGCTATGGAAAGTGATTTTTTTTTTTTTTTTTTTTTAATCACTCGATGTTGCAAGTTGAGGCTGGAAATTTGACACCTAAATATTCCAGAAACCTCACTGCTTGCTTAAATAAAAGCAATGTCTCAACACAGAGCTGGCCTGTAACAGTCTTGGCCTCAACACTGTTCCACCTGTGCTATGTGCCTTGCTGCTCTCAGGTGCTCTAATTGATGGCCATAACAAAGGTTACTGAAGCTCTGACCTGAAGGTGCATATTCACTTGTCAATATTGTACAAATATTCAAACGCAACGTTTGATCTATCAAAATGCACCGTCTCCTTCCAAACCCGGCTGCTCTGTCCAATTCAGGCCAACAGGTGCAATGATAAAAAACACTTTTTTACGAGTCTGAGCTTTTACCCCTCTATCTTCCTGCATTGAAGGGCTAACTGCCAGGAGCATATCTCAGCAGAAGGGCTATTTTGATAACCGCAAAGCACGATGCTACCTAGAAAGCAGACAGGCAGGTTCTCCGCTTGGAAAGTGTCCTAGTTCCCGCCTTCGGCAGAGGTGCCACTGCAATTTGTACCAGCAGAGCAGGGGGTGAGACCTGAGTCAGGGTTAGGGCTTGGGCTGGGATATTCCCCTCGCTAGCAAAGGCTGGCAACTAAAGCTAAGCATCTTCCAGAGTCAGGCAGGGCCCCACCAGCCATGAGGTAAGAAAAGAAGTTGCCAGGAGGAAGTCACACTATAGGAGAAGAAGATGCAGTCTAAAATTCAGGTCTTCCATCCTTCAGTTGCTAAACGATTATTAACAGAGGAAGTTACACCACAGCTAGAAACAAACAGCTTCTGACATTTGCGGCCCAGGAATCCCAATCGGTGACGGGTACCAGCTCAGCCTGTTGCAACGATTGCATCTTGAGTGCGTGCTCCGATAAGAGCTCTGGTAAAATGGACAAAGATAGTCCCAAGACAACCAAATATGATGAAATTCATCTCTGTGTGGGACACGTCGTCTCCACTGCTGAAGATAATCCTGCCATCAGAAACGAGGACTGTTTGACCTGTATCCTGACAGCTCCCTGAGATTTCGGGGATAATAATCAGTGAGCTATTTTCACTCAAACTTCTTTACATGGAATAATGCTTTATATGCATGATATACTCTTACATGAAACTGTGTACATTACAAGATCCCTTTATTTCACATGTAGATTGAAACGCCTTTTCAATGCCATTGGGACTAGAGTCCCAATTCCATTTGGATGCGACAAATCTCGTACACTATTAAAAAATCCCTTTACTTTTCCCATGATATGTGGAGATAAACTCAGCTCCCTCTCCTGTCACCTTGAGGTAGGTGGGAGCTGGATCCTCTCTACCATGGAAAATACCATGCATTCAAAATTATCTGCTCTGAAATGAAAGAAGAATGAAATCTATGAAGATTTAATGGGGAAAAAAAAATAAACTCATCCATCACAAGTTTATGGAATCACAAGAAAGTCGCTTTAGAGAATTCATTGATGAAAAGCAGGTGAGAAGCACAGATTACCCCCCCATCTTAAACTACAAATGCCTCCTAAGAAGCAAGGGCATTAGCTGATGTGAAATGGCTTATGCATGGGTTGAAGTGGACCCACGCTGGCTGACACCACACCAAGACCCCTGGTCTCGGTGGGGTCTGCAGGGAATGTATTAACCTGAGGGTATGACCTTTATTCCCACAGAAAGTTTTTTTGTTAAATCAAATTAGTCAAGGGATTAAAATGTGTTCTGGACCAAAAGCCTCTCTTCACAATGCCTACGTGTGAAACAAGTCTGTGGAGGAAATGCACAACGGCAGTTGTGAAAGAATGAGCTCATTACCTAGGAGGACTCATTCCCAGAAGGCAGGGCTTTGAAACCATATAAAAGTTCTCAAATCTCTATGCTCCACCATCCACTCCACTTCGTGCTTCTCCCTGTTGACTGGTTGGGTAAGTTGGAGAATACTGATACTTTTTTGTTACATCTATAATTTTACTGCTTGGCTTAATGTAGGCAGCCTCTTTAAAGAAGCGTTTTATTTGATACCTTTGAATATGCAAAAGATTCCTGCAAAAAAGAGAGACTGTGGGCACTGGGGTAGGACAAGCAGTCTTGGAATGACTCTGCAAAGCAAATTCAGGTTGTGTGTAAATCTGAGGATAGTTAACTGCTAAATTAGATCCTTTCTGAGGAGATTAGATAAAATTATGTTGGTTTAAGTATAACTGATCCTGCCTTCAGGGAAGAAGAAGGTCTAAATGGCCTCCTAAAGCTCCTTCCAAATCTATTTTCTGTGATTCTGCTATTTATCACAAGAATATTTTTAAAATTTCAATTTCATTGAAGAAATATTTTGTAAAAGATAGATTTGGGAGTATGAGGGGCTGTACGGAGCAGAAGGGTGAAAGTATTCCTAGTGTGCTGTATCATTCATGCTAATCATGCCAAGAACAATATATTAATTTGGCTTAAGATCTTATCAAGTCCTTATAAAGAAGATAGCAAGAGATAAGTATCATTGATCTGGAGGATCTCGGAGGAAGAGCAGAATGAATTTGCTTTGAGGATGTGCTGAGAGGGGAGATAACATGAGGAAGGTAGAACGAACTTGCACACTCCCACCTGATGTGTGTTGGTGCTAGTCCTGTGTTGAGGGGACTTAAAATGCCTCTTCCAACCAACACTTCTGTCCTTTTATTTGTGGCCTTAGATTGTCCTTAGAAACAGCAACACAGGATTTACCAAAGATACAGCACTGGTCCAGCTGAGCCTGGTGCCTGCCTTCAACAGCCCTTGAAAGAGAGGGAATTTCATAAATTGTTAGGGAAACTCATTTGGCCTGTGGCCTTGGGAGAAGAAATCCTTCCTGATTATTCTGGTTCATGCCAGCTACACATATTATTAGTGGCCATGATAATCCAGAAACACAGGGACGCGTTACCACTGCTAATTCTTTCCATGACAGTTGGAAGGACTGTGTCACAGGTAACCTCAGTCCATTACATCATCAAAGAAGTCAGAGTGAAACCGGAGCAAGAGGAGGAGTTGGGGAGTTGGCCTATTGTTACTGTAAGGACTCTTAATAATACAGAAAGATATTAGCTTACTGGTGAGGTCCACCTTGAGGCCTTAGTACCACAGGGTTCTAAGTCCAAGTAAAATCTGGAAACCATTCTAAAATGGGAAAAATCAAATAAAGTATTTCAATTTTGTCAACATAAAATATCCTGTTGGGCCCAGATTTATATTTTTCTACTTTTTGATATACCAAACATTTTTAATGTTTGTCTTCAGCGTTCCTTTTTATTATTTTCACTTTCTGAAACCGCTATCAAACCAGCAGATCTGTTATTTGCCAGCTCCTCTCGCCAATTTCCCAGCACAGAAATGAAAGGCAGTTTACACGTCGGGAAGAACTAAGCAACAGGAGGAAGAGCTCTGAAGTGTAAATCAGCTCCAGGTTCAAAGGAGTGGCTCTACCTCAGTCAGACCTGACAGGGCTGTCCCACATTGCAGAACAGAAAGGAGGAACAAGATAAGACAGAGTCAGAGCAGGAGCTGAAAGGCAGGATGAAAAAGAAAGAGCAAATCACAATTCTCTCTGAGCCAACCAGCCTTGGGCAACCAACAGCAAACTAAAAGAACTTTACTCTTGCAGCTGATTCATGTTTCTTATAATTGTTTCACCCTTATCTCAATGCAGTTCATCTAGCAGACGCAATAACACTCTGACGTTTCTTTCAGATAGCCTTCTTTCCTGCAAAGATGTCTTTGAATCAAATGCAAATCAAGCAAGAAATCACCCTCCCACCTGGCCTGAACAAAACGATTTCAAAGCAAAGCCAAGAGCCTGTGCCGTACCCTGAGCCGGTCCCAAGTCCACAGCAGCAACCTGAAGTCCAAGTCCCAACACCTTGCCCAGAACCAGTCCCAGTAGTGGTGGTACCAGAAAAAACAGTGCCATTGCCAACACCGGTGGTTGAACCAGGCAAGGGAGAAACACCCGTGGTGGTAATACCCAAGTGTCCACCCCAGGAGCAGCAGCAGCAACAGCAAAGCAAGCTGCCACCAACTTTCCCACCTGTATCACACCCTGACCCTGTTCCATACCCCAAAGAGAAATCAGCATGTATAGAGCTGCCTGTGCCAATTCCTGTTCCCCACTCTGAACCAACTCCATCTGTGGTGGAGAAGCAGGAGTGCAAGGAGATCCCTGTGCCAGTTCCTGGTACCTGCTTGGAGGATGCAGCATGTCCCCAGGAGAAGCAGCAATGCAAGGAGATCCCAGTGCCAATCCCTGTTCCATGCCCTGAACCTGCACCATGTCCCCAGGAGAAGCAGGAGTGCAAGGAGATCCCTGTGCCCACCCCATGCCCTCCAGAGAAGCAGGAGTGCAAGGAGACCCCTGTGCCTATCCCTGTTCCATGCCCTGAACTCACACCATGTGCCCAAGAAAAGCAGCAGTGCAAGGAGACCCCTGTGCCAATCCCTGTTCCATGTCCTGAACCTGCACCGTGTTCCCAGGAGAAGCAGGAGTGCAAGGAGATACCAGTGCCAATCCCCGTTCCATGTCCTGAACCTGCGCCATGTCCCCAGGAGAAGCAGGAGTGCAAGGAGATCCCGGTGCCCGCTCCACACCCTCCAGAGGAGCAGGAGTGCAAGGAGATCCCCATCTCAATCCCTGCTCCCTCCCCTGAGCCAGGAAAGTGCTCCCTTCCAGAGAAGTGTCCTCCCATCGAGCAGCAGCAGGTGAAGCAGCCCAACCAGTGGCCACCTGCGCAGAAGTAACTTGCAGCTGACAAGGGAAGCCTTGAAGAGAGAAGATTGCAAACCCAGACCTCCTCTCCCCACATCTTGCAATCAGAGGTCATTTTCCAACACCCTTTTATTCACTGCAGAATTTCTGCTAAGAAGCACAGCTCCCAGCTCCCCCCGCAGCTAACGCTAGCGTTATCCTATACTAACAGTCATATGCTAACTGACACGTCGGGACACTCAATAGACAATAGGGCTTCAAGCGTTGTTGTAGGCATGTGCATCCAGCTTTCCAGCCACCTGAACTTCTGCCCTCTCCCAATCATCCCGCTGGCTTTTAAAAGCCCAGAGAGAGAGATCAAAGAGCATGATGGCATGCTTGAGTCATAGACTCATAGAATGGTTTGGGTTGGAAGAGACCTTGAAGACCATCTCGTTCCACCCCCCTGCCCTGGGCGGGGACACCTCCTACCAGCCCAGGTTGCTCCCAGCCCTGTCCAACCTGGCCTTGAACACCTCCAGGGATGGGGCAGCCACAGCTTCTCGGGGCAACCTGGGCCAGGGGCTCACCACCCTCACAGTCAAGAATTTCTTCCTCAGATCTCATCTCAATCTCCCATTTTCCCATTTGAAGCCATTACCCCTTGCCCTGTCACTCCATGCCCTTGTAAAAAGTCCCTCCCCAGCTTTCCTGGAGCCCCTTTAGGCACTGGAAGGGGCTCTGAGGTCTCCCCGGAGCCTTCTCTTCTCCAGGCTGAACACCCCCAACTCTCTCAGCCTGTCCTCCCCGCAGAGGGGCTCCAGTCAGGGTTTATTAAGCTAAATATTCAAATTTAACCCAAACGCAATCAAGGACCTACAGCTCATTGTCCACACTCACACGCTTCCTCCTGGTTTTCATGCCTTCCTGCCCAGCTCCCTGCACTCGAATGCCATCTCCCACCTTGCGTTTAGGGGTTTTGCCTATTAATAATAAGATTTGAGGTTTGTGCAGACCCTGCTGCTAAGGGGTTCTAGTTAATGGCAGCAAGACCTTCTGAATCATGAATCCATAGTGCTGAATATATTATGCAATTAAGAAAAAAAAAATCCATTGGGCTAGAGGAAATCAAAAGATTTTTACAAAAGAGTCATCACCTCTTACTTACCTGGTTACCTGAATTGGTAGTAATCAGCGCTTTCCTCAGCGAGCTCACCTTGGATTTTCTAGGATGTGTAAGAGAACAGCTCCAGCTGAGAATATTTATGGAAAAATATATAGATAATCAAATCTAATCCAGACATGTTTTGAAATAGATTAACCTCAGGCGTGGCTTCCATCTGTTAGACAGGATAAAGGAGGAAGCATACACCGTGCTGTCTCAATTACACCCTGGAACATGTTTCACCACACAGTGTTGTTGCATATGCGTTTGGCACTTACCTCTAATTATTTTAGGCTGATGTTGCATCCAGGATTTATTTCACTGTGAAAATCAACAATAAAAATTACTTTGAATACCAAGTTGTGGAGATCTTTAACAGCTTCTGCTTAAAAAGATGAAAAGGAGCCTCAGTGTGCAGCAGTTAGTTATTTTTTAGCCTCAAAGCTGGGCAAATCGTGACTCAGAAACTCGGGTGGTCGCAGCGGACCTTGGGTCTGTTGCTTATCTCCAGGTTAGAGAACCTGCAAGAGCCCCTGCACTGTGTTGGTCCATGCACACCGGCTGATGGCACTGAAACACTAATTGCACCAAAACACCACAAGACACCCCATCCCAGAGCATGGCACATGGTATCAGCTCATACCGAGTTGTCCCCATGGTCAACCTGCCCAATTTAAACATACCCCCAGCCACTCTGTGACCTGTGGCAGACATAAGGCAGGGGAAGGGCTATGAGGCAGGTTGCAAGCACAAGCAAATTAGTTTTTCCCAAGCTTCAGGTGAGCCAGGAGCGATGTAATCTCACTGGTTTGGCCCCATACCTCTCAGATGGGTGTTAGATACATCCAACCTTATCTGATCACAGAATCCCACTGAGCCACACAGCTCCTGGTTTGCAGAGCAAGCTTGTGTCTGTCTGCCAGACAGCAATACTGTATCACTCAACAGTTGCTGTATTTCTAATTTTCCTCCTCTCCTCTGCCACACAGCTGACTGGAAATCAATTGGCCAAGCCAGCATGTCCTGCTGAGAAACCAAGACATTCCAAATCCTCTTTCTGGTTCTTTTAAAACCAAACTATTCATTCTGAGCAAGCATAAGCTTTTTTTTTTTTAAATTAAAAACTTCCAAAGACTCTTCAGCTCTCAGCAGTTATTGTATAGTTGAGACTAAAACCACAATTAATTGTTTTGATTGGCCCACAAGAATATACTTCAGAACATTACATCTTGCAGAACACCAAGTTTTCCCAGTTTCCTCCAGTTCAGGAGGAAAACAACAGGCAAGATCGCCCCAAGATTGGAAGACCATTAATCCTGAGCCAATTTCAACACCCAGGCAGCAGCTGTGCCCCAGAAGACCCTGAATTTAAAGCATCTGTCTAGAAATTTTGATCATTTTGTGTCCTGTTTTCTCTAGACGTTTCCCATTTTTGGTCTACTCAGTCAACATGTTAATAGCTGTAGGTTTCTGGAACTGCCAGAAATAAAAATATGGAGAAATAACTCCTCGGGAAACCTGGAAGGCAGATGTGCATGGGTGCCTGCATATGTGTGCTTTATCTGCAAGTGTATGTTTAAAGGTAATTCTTTGGCTAATAAAAGAAAGCAAAAGAGAATGAATGACACTAGTAAAGTGAAAAAAAAATATCAGGAAGCAAGTCATGAGGTTACTCAATTTTATTGCAGCATGTCCCAAGTTAAAGATTAGAAGAAAATAGCCCCCCTTTTTTTTTTTAAGTAGTAGAGGATGAATAAATCCAAGTTAATGAATTGCATCTGTTTGTAAAGTAATTTCTGCTTGCAAACAGAGGAGGTGTGCTGCAAATTTCTAGCTATTCTGGCAGAGCCAGCAGACAGGAGGAGGGCTTGGAAACGAGCATCTGCATCTTCCACGACACTGTGTGGCCATTGATGTTAGTGCTACTTCTGCTTTGGGCATTGCTGCTGCTGCTGCGGGATGCTCTTCACAGGACACTTGGCTTGCCCTTTGGGGGCCTGGGATTGCTCCACACACTTTGGAGGACACTTCTCCTGGCATTTTGAAGGTATTTGCTGCTGCTGTTTCTGCTGGTGGGAAGACATCTTTGCTAAACCTGGAAGAAAACCAAGGTGCCATTTCAGTTATTTCAAGCCCTCCACACTTCACCTTCCTGGATATTACAGTTTCACTCAGTTTTTCAGCTTTGACATCAAATCAACAGTGGAGAGCCTTTAAAAGTTAATCCAGCAAAACACACACAAGAACACACCCTTAGAAATGCCCAAGAATGCTGCTGTTGAGACCAAATTTGTGCTGGTGGCTCCAGTGCACCGTAGCTGCCGCATATTGCTCTTCTGGGCTTCCATGGCTGTTGGCCTCTGGAGATCAGCCACTCTCCTGAGGCCTCAGGGCATAACTGTATATAAGCATAAATGAGCTTAAGAGGCAAGCACCATCCTAAAAAAGTCATGATCCAAACAGGTAAATGGCTACAGAAGTCAGGAAGAAAGGGAAATAGCGAGAGGAGTTTCCCTTCTTTCTCTCTGCTCAGTATTTTCTGGACATTTCAGCTTTGACAAGCAAAGCAGCAATACAAGTTTTAATGAAAGCACGCTTAGTTCAAGGAGAACCTCAGAGCAATATTTAAAACTAGTCAAAGAGGAGCAGAAAGCCAGGGACATTTCAGTATTGCAAGTGGTTTTGAGAGAGGAAAAAAAATTGTTTGATAACAATCCCTTCTGGCAACAGCCACATCTCTGCTGTGTTCATTGAGAGCCTCAGAAGCAGGAGCTATGTCTCTGACTGTTAAATGCAGGTGAAGTGTCCTCCTGTTCAGTGATGAGCTGATTTTATACAAAAAAAGTGAAATTCAGAGTCCTGGAGATCCAGGAGACTGGAGTGATCAGCCCATGGCTGTTCAACAGACCCAAACCAAGCTGCCAGTAGATGCCATCCTTTGGTAGCTGATACACAATACCTGATGGTTATCGACAAAGATTCTTATCAGTTGGAAAAGATATTTGAGGGGTGACAAGGGTTTGTGGATCCAAAGAGTCAGCAAGCCACTGTCTGGAGCCTCAGAAAGTCTCAAAATGACATAAAATGGCTTTTACCTGTACAGAGGTGAAATTGCTAGGGAGGTGAGTCAAAACTGTTACTGAAGAAACAAAATAAAGAAAAAAAATCACCACCTCCCAAGAAGCAAGCACCAGGAACCCCCACCTATGGAGCTAAAAGCATATCAAGGGACTCACCTAGTGTCTCCTGCTGTTGGAGGAACAGGAGAAGAAACCACTCAGGTTAAAGAGCTTTCTGAATGGGAGGCTTTTATATGCTTTTAGAAGTCAGCCCCGGGAGCTGATGACAACAGATTAACTTGATGACCAGAATCTTTCACAACCAGAACCTGCTCCACTGACACCTCCATACACCTGGACTTCAGTCAAGGTCTGTGAGAGATACCTTCTCTTTCAGGTGCGGGGGATTTGTTGATTTTAATGCAAGGCACACCCAATCTGGTAATAACTGGCTAATTTATTAATAATTCATCTTGTCCTGACCCTGGGCAAAGATCCCACAACTGAACCCAGATTTGAGAGATGGCTCAGATCCATTCTGGAGTGAGCAGAACACATTTGCATGAAATTGAGGTGTTTCCTGATAGATTTGTTGGTGATTACCAGGACAGATCTCCAGCTGGCACAAATCAGAGCGGGGTGGGGAGGTCTGGGTGCTGCAGCCCAGCTCCTGGGAAGGTCAGCAGGTCTGGTTTTGGCAGTCTGTGCTTTTGGGTTTTGCTTCCATCCTTCTCGTTTTTCCTTCCCCAAAGGGGAAATGAAACCCTTTAAGTTGCCAGGAAATTAGAAAGTTTTCCCCTGATTTTTTCTTGCACTTTCATGTAGCTTTTCACTGAAGCACCTAAAACTTCTTTTTTACAAACACTGGGTCTGGCTTGCTGAAGTTATGGCAGAAATTATTTTTTCTAGGGGTGGATCCATGTTTTGGACAAAATGTAAATCCCCTTGAAATTTTTCCAAGAAAGGAGCAGAGAAAAAGTTTCAACTGAAACGTTGTCTTTAGCTCTAATGGAGAAGGTAACTCAATCCTCCCCTGAGTATTCCTCAGTGCTGTGCCCTGTGGGGTCATATTCAGCCCTACGAATTACAGTCCAGTCTCCATTACAGATGTGCGATACATGGAGAGATGATGGACATGGCTTCAACTGAGTGTCGGAGAACAGAAGGTGCTAATGGAGAAAACATCATCCCGAATCTTAACATCCCTCACTCATGCCTGATTTACCAGGGGTCTTAATGACCCCAAGATTGACATAGACCACAGGTCACTAATTCAGTGTGAATATTCAGGAGAATCTTAGCAATGCTCAGAATTAACCACAGGCGCATAGGAGAGCAGTGTGTCAGGGCTTTTGCAATTCATTTTTCCTATGGGCGCAGGAAGTGTGATGAGCACAAACCAACAGGTCCCTTCCGCCGCCACTTCCCCCAGGGTTTCTGAGCTGGGTGCCTTCATTGATGATTACCACACCTGCTGCAATGCTCGCAGCAGAGAAGGAGAGAAGAAAAAATTCTAAATTACTAACACAGCTGATAGAGCTGGATGAAGATGCTTGGAAATCAGTCATAGGTGACTAACCTATGAGATGGACCTCATTAGTAGCTGCACATGACCTCCTGACAAAGACTTTTTCCACGCCTGGAAGTGGGCACTGACGCTACACATGTGGCAGCGGCAAGCAGTTATTAGCGAGGCAGTGTTCATTGCTGAATCCCCAAAGGTTGGCATTCAACAGTAGGAATTAGAGGTTCCTCAGCATCCCCTCCATCTTCGTGCTGTTGAGTATCTGGCCCACCTACCCCTGTTTCGTCTATCTGAACTGGAAGGTGTGTTCAGGTATAGAATTTGTTTGCCTTACCGAGACATGTTTTACCTATCATTATCCCTGTTTGATGGTGTCACCTTTTGGTGTTGACAGAAATAACACAAAAAGGAATCTGTTAAACTCTCTACACCTGCACACAAGGTTTCATTAAAAGCTGATTTGGTAACAGTGTTTACACACACCTAAATATAACTCTTTTCCTTTCTAGATTAGATGTTCTCCACCCTTGCTGTAATGATACGGTAGGTGGATAGCAATTCTCTACATCCCAGACATGGAAATTGTGTGGCCATCACGGAGACAGAGGTAAGCAAGTCACATGCACAGCATGGAAGACAATGGGAACATTATCTCTGAAACACAGCATTTAAATGGGTATAACGTCCCTCTAGACAATGGGCCTCCCTCGGTTTCAAAATTATGACTCCAAATAAAGAAGATGCACTCATAAGAGAATGAAAATATTATCGTAGCTGCCAGTCATTAATGAACCCATAATGCCAACCACTCTATCAGTCGAGGATGTGACTTCTCCTCTTTGCAGATGGGGAATGGACAGGTAACAAGAGTGAGACCTGCCCAAAGACACACAAAGTATCTGCAGCAAAGCTGGGAACAGAACTGCAATCTTCCAGGGCTCAGACCTGTTCCTGAACCACAAAAAGATTCATCTCCCGAAGCCAGATCCCCTACTTTCTGTATTTAGTCAGTGAGGGTCATGGGATTAAAGCATCAAAAATACCATTTTCGTCTCCATCAGAATGTTTTTAAGACATAGTTAAAATCCCAGCAAGAACACTTAAATTCCTTCTTTCTTGGATTTGGGGCTTTCTTCCACCTAAATTTGCCTCTTAACTAAGATTTGCCTCCAAAATCCAGAGTTATAAAGATGAAAATTCTACCATTAATAAAGGTGAAAATTAGTTTTATTACTATTTTCAAGTAGGACAATGTTATTTTTTTTAATATCTGTCAGAAAAGTATTGACGGGATGATGTTTTGTTTATGGTATTAGAGGACATTGCTCCATGTTACAGTGCGTGCTCTCTCTGTTTACAGCGCTGCACTGCAGGCGCAAATTCTCCATGACCACAACAGCTTTTAGAAGGAAAACTAAAGGAAGGTGTTCTTGTGTCCAAAGACATGGGAACAGGGAGAAGAAAGAAAGACAAGAAGACACATTATGCCATCAATGGTCAATTTTTATTGCTGCACATAGACATTAAAAGACAAGAGGACATACATTAAAAGACAAGATGAGAATTAAAGACTAGAAGGGGAGACATCTTCCAACACCAACTGCTAACAGCACAGCCATTGCTAAATAACTTCCCAAGATGCCTAGCAGTATAATATTGGCCAACTGCAGTTACCAAGACAAAGGTGTGGAGATAGCATTAGTCAAAGTATCATAGGAAGCAAAGATACAGGCTGGAAACATACAGAAAAATATTTTCCAAGATTGAAAGAGCGTGGGGTAACCAGGTCAAGGAGAGGTCTCGTTACGTCGCAGATGGGTCTGTAACCTGTTTTTCATTCCGTGGATGAGCCTGTGGATATTGCAATGCACTGAAGCATCAGGGCTGGACGCGAGGCTCATGCGTTAAGGCCATCAGCATGGGTGGGAGCAGCCGGTGCTGCACGGCTCCAGGCACACAGTCTCGCAGGAATCAACACACTTGGTGGCACACACCTCCACGCACTGGGGCGGGCAGGGCTCGCACTTGGTGCAGCACTGGGTGACGCAGGGCTCCACGCACTGAGTTGGGCACTGGGTGGGACATGGCTTTACACAGACATCGATGCACTTAGGGGGGCAGACCTCAACGCACTGGGTGCTGCAGGGCTCCACGCACTGGGTGCTGCAGGGTTCCACACACTGGGTGGTGCAGGTGGTGGTGCACTGGGTGGCACAAGGCTCCACGCACTGGGTGCTGCAGGTGGTGGTGCACTGGGTGGCGCAGGGCGTTGGGCAGACCTCCACACACGGTGTGGAGCACGGCTTCACGCAGACGCTGCTGCAGGGCTCCATGCACACCGTCTTGCAGGGCTCCACACACTTGGCGCATTTCTGCACGCAAATGGGAGGGGGCAGGCAGGGCTGTTTGCACTGCTCGTAGTAAGACATCCTTCTGAGGTGCTGGTACAGCTAAAGAGAAAGCTAAAAAGAGAGGAACACAATCAGGACACTTGTCCTTTCCTCTTAAGCCACAATCCATAACCTGAGCTCTTGAAACACGTACAGCAGTTAGTGGTTGGACTGAGCAAAGGGCTGTTAGAAAAAATTGCACATGTGAATGTTTTCTGCCTTCAGACATACACAACCTAACACTGCCAGATTATTCCTTCCTGTCTTGGGAACCTGCAAGCACCACTGTTAGGAAGACTAGAGCTGTAAACCCTGAATTTTGTAGAATTGCCCACAGCTAAACTTTGTAGAAGCTGTTAGATGAAAATAGATAAACTCTTTATTTTTGTAATTAAATCAGGAGATGTTCCAGGGTCCATCTTTTGCTTATCACTTCTCCAGTCCTCACACGCACCACAGAGCACATCCCCCTTCATGTAGACACTGAACTGCAAATCCCTGAGGATAAAGCTCGAAGACCACAAATTCAGACACTATCCCAAATCCTCCAGCTGTATATCATGGTACATCACTGGAGTTGTATCAAAATTAATAGGCTCATCCTTTCATAAAAGAAGGGTTGGCCCAGAGGTTGCGGCTCCTAGTTCCAATTCATTTCTTCATCTTGACTTCTCCCAGATGTCTCCTGCAGCTTTGCCCTCAGGTGTTCTGCAGCTTCCTTCTTCTAGATAATGCTTCTTCCCACCCATCTCTTTTGAAGTCCCAAGACTTACTCTGCAGCATCCACTAATTTATTTAATTTCCAGCCTTAATGAGGTATGAAAAAATTAATGAAGATAGAATACGAAGAAGACCGAAAGACAGTCACAGTTTCTGAAGAGGTGACAAGACATTTGCAAGCTACTTAAGGAAGAGCAAACTCTAAGTAAGAGTCGAACACTCTCTCCCCCATTCCGGGACAAATCAGCGTCCTGGATTTCTGGAAGAGAAACACCAAGAAGCAAAGCTGTCCTGGGATCAGTAATATATTCCTTTGACCAGAACGACCAAGTAACACAGCCATCGCATTATTCCGTGATAAATCCAAGAAAGACTTACCAGTTCACCAATGCAGGTGAGTGAGGGAGCAGTCAAATGAACTGGTGCGAGCATCAAAATGCAAACCTTTTTATATGGCTTGCATGGCGTCATCTCCGGAAACAAGGGAGCCCAGGGGTATGGACACCTGACCACTAACTACCTGAACAGGCTCCACCTATACATGCTTTACATATTTGTTTACATCCTAATTTTTGATGGAAACCCTCTTCCAGGAAAAACATGTGATCCTGAGCAAATTCTGCTTCCACCTAATACGCAAGTCATGTGGTTCCCAATGGGAATGACACAGTAATTAAGAAACCCAGGTACTGGATTAATTGCTTTTCAAAAAAAGATTAAATGCACTTGGATATTTTCGTCTCCTTATTTCCATAATGTCTGAATGATACCTTAGGTTTTTTTCAATGCAGTAAGAATGGATAGCTATTATTAGGGAAAATGGACAATTGATCTGATTTACTATGAGAAATGGCACGTCCTAATTCTCATGGTAAGAAACAGCTAATCCTGCAGTGGACCATCAGCACTTCTACAAAGTGTTAAGGTATCTTTTTCTCTAATACCTTTTTAACCATTAAATACACCCAACCCATTCCTCTCCACCCTCTGTTAACAACACTGATGCTTGGCAATGCCAATGGGGACACAACTCCAGTTACCTTGAGGAGCTCTTCAAGACATTTGGGGCAAAGTAAAGGCCTACACATTTTGAAGGCATTTTTCACTGCCAGAGCAGTGTAAAGGACTTTAGTTTATGCAGAATTTGGGCCCATGACTCCATATTGGCATATTGAAGCCTTTTTCTGATGGCGATATCTCACTCAGCTCCGCAGCACAGAAAATCTTTGTTTCTCCGAGATACTCCAATCACAGAGGTGGAATGTGATGATCAGACTACACTTAGGTGACCAAATTCCCCAATGAGATCACTTACACAAATGCTAAATGGGCAAAAAGCAAACCCCAACCTGTTCAGCATGAGCAGTGCATCCTGTTTACGCTGGAAACCAGGAGTCCCACTGGAGAATTGCAGGCATTGGCACTGGTTCCTTTCTAGTGTTTACGTGTGGAAACTAGAATTCCTGTTCTAAGCCCATGTGAGCCAGTGGATTTGCATCGACATCCTCCCGGCAGCATCTCATGGTTCGTTCAGTCTTTCCATTCCTCTTCCTTTGCTGGACAGACTCGACGCAACGTGTGTGGTTTCTACTACCGAGACTCATACCCTGCCCTGGCAGCTTTTATAGACGATAGGAAGAAATAAGGACTTGTACAGTGTTTGCTTGTGTTAGACAACTTCTTTGGGGTGAGGAGAAACACCCACGACTGCATCAAATACACCCTGCAGACTGTAAAATGAACAGAGAGCAACTAGTTCAGCTTGAGGTGTCCAATATTTTGACAGATTAATCTCTCTCCATCTTCTCATCCTAGAGCTAACCCTGCTGGGTGATGCTGAGCTTGCAATTCTCCTCCAGTACTTTTAGGTTCCCTCACAGCAGCAGCTTCCAGCACTTATCTTGCTGAGGAGTTTGTCACAGTCCGGTTTGTACAGTTCTTAGTGCTTTCCTGCGGCTCCAGGCTCACCTCTAAAACCAATGCTGAGGACCGGTCCTACGTCTCCCTTTCTATAGTGGGTTATTGTATTACCCTATTGTTATATTTGATTAGCAAGAAATTGTAACGACTTCCAAGAGAAATAGACATTTTAGGAGACATAAATTGATCTGCATTCGTAATATGTGGGGACATCAGAGGGCTGGATTATTATTCTTAATTGACACTTATTTGTGGATCTCTATTACATTTATGAGCAATTTGGTCATTTGACTAATCACATTAACTTCAGTGAGTCAGGAACCCCCCAGCAACATCCTTTCATGGCCATCCTCCTTCAGCAAAAGAGCTTTTATAAAATTATAAAATAAGTGATTTTTCCAAATCTGACACTTCTGGGATCTATTTAATTAAACAGCATGTATTAAGGTCTCTTGCAGAACCAGAGGCCGGTGTAATGGGTAGTGCTTTGATGAAAAGAGCATGACAGTGCAAACCTGAACCAGAAGAGCTTCCTGGAGCCCAGGAGGAGACAGACTCCCGTACCCAGAGGTTTGTCTGGTGCTGCAGAAGAGGAGCATCCTGAGCACTGTATTCTGGTGCTCAGGAGTATATTTCTGAAAAAATCAGTAAAAAAAGAACATGGTCAACAGTATTGGCTGCCAATAATCCAGGAGAAACTTTGTACTTCACCACCAAGAGCCACCAAAGATGGAGGTACATCAAGATTGGAGCCGTTTTCCTACAGCTATAAAAAATTTGCCTGCAGACATGAAACACCGCATGGTCACGGGGACGTGATCGTAAACATCAATACAAAACTTCAGGATATGTGGACATCCTGACTTTTGACGGAAACATCTCAAACTGAATTTTTTTTCGTGTGCAACTGTTTGGGTATGCACCGTTGTGGGCTGTTCAGCTGGATTTCTGCTAGAAAAAAACCAAAACTATTTCATAAACAGCTGAACACTTTGCTTTAAAAATATGATGTCTCTGGATTTCTTTGCGTCCTTTGGTTTAACGAAGAGCCTCCTAAGTAAGCATCTGTGGCATCAGGGATTTCATTTCCCTTATGTGCAGTATCCCATACAGTATGGGATGGATGAAAAACTAAGCGTTTTCATAGAAATCAAGGATTCTCCCCATATTCTCAGCATGGCAAGACCTTCCCAGCCCACTCTCCTGCACTTTGTTGCAATTAAATCCTGAAGTCTGGAGTTTCATTACATCCGACTTTCCCCTCTCGTCACTCCCTACCACAAATCCCCGGGGAAGGTGCGAGGGTGTGATCCAGCACCCAGGGCAGGTTCCAGGTGGGGCTGGTCTCCAGGCTGCTGGTCTCTCGCTCCAGCAGCTTGGGAAATCGTCGCATAGCTGAGATGCCAGGAGGCTGAGTATGGAATGCAATTAGTCTCACAGGAAAACAAGTGGCTGGTCTAGTCCATGCCCTAGGGACTATTTGATCAAGTAATTAGATCATTACTTCTGTGGCTGAGAGGAACCCAAATACGGCACTATCCACCTCTTTTCCTGTTTACTCAGGAAGGTGAGTGCTTCGTGAAGAATGATAAGTGAGCATCTGAATGCAATTAAATCTGAAAAAGAGGAACTGGCTGTGGTTGTGAAAAAAAAAACCAAAAACAAACAAAAACCAACCTCATCTGTTTTATCTTTTGCTTTCTGCCTATTGCAGATATTTGCTTTAATTTCCCAACATTTTAGAATGGGTATCTAGCTTTCCTCAGTTTTTTTGACATTACTGAATAAAACTGTGTCTTGATCTCTGAGGAATACCTTTTAGAGCTCAGAGCAGATTGCCTGACAGAGCAAGAACTGCGGGCCTACGACATTTGCTTATGCTGAACAGCAATTTTCTCCCAAACTATGATAACAGTTTCACAGCTGTGGTATAAACATTCAGGTGTTCAGGGAGGAAGGGTGTCTGCTTCTCTTCCTATAGCACAATCCGGTGATGTTCACCTGGAAATGAAATGTCTGCTAATGGTCTCAGCCTTTTAAAATATGAGTTTCTATGTTCATATGAAGGATTAGATATAATGCAAGCATCATGCCATCAGAAGGATGCTACAGAGAAATAGTTTAAGGGAAAATCTTATTTGAATGCCATTTTTTCCACCTGCAGTTTCTTATTTCCCATAGGATTGTTCCATTTGATTTGGGGGTAGGAGCAAAGGAAATCGTTGCTTGCACAGAACGTTTTAATGAGTTTTAAAGGAGTTTTGGAGTCAAATCAGATCTCCAGAGAGAGATGATTAGGAAGCCTCAGTTGGTTTGGTATTTCTATTGTGTAGTGTTTGTGCTTAGGTAACGCCTAGAGCCCTTGCCAACATCCAGACACCGCAGTGGCAAGAGTCAGGGTCCGCCACAACCTGCTGAGAGAGGAGGACACAAACCAAAGAGCTGTGAGGGCGGAACAATTGGTGCTAGGCCGCATCTCCCCAACCCGCCTGCAATGGCGCATCCATTGGGTACGATTTATCACGTCCCACGATTGGTCGGACTCCTCTACTAGAAAAAGCGAGACAGCGATAATTGCAGGTTAGTCACCAGCCACGTGCCCTGAGGCATCCTTAAAGAAGGAGCCAGTGGGTGCTCGCAGACAGAGCTGCGCCCACGTCTGCTGCTTCAGCAGTTTCCCCCGCAGTCAGCCTCCCCGTCTCTCCTCCCTTCAGCAGTTGCTGCTAAGCCCGATCGCACTCTGCACCATCTCTGCTCTGGAAACCTGCAGAGTACCACCCTTGGCACGTGTGATGGGGCGACTTCAAGTCTCTGAGGATGTTGCCCACTCCTGGGCAAACAAATTCGGTGCTAAGGAGGAAGCGCTGCGATCCCGTTAGAGGTATTGATGGAGGGTTACCAAAATTGTCCAAGGCACCTTGCTAATACAATAACATTTCAGCAGAATTCAGTGGAGTGTGGATCCATGTCGATGTCCCCAACGGATGAGGCTTGCCCAATTGCCGCCAGAGACAAGGAAATAGAAGTCAATTGCAAAAGGCTGAGATAGGACCTCTTACACATGGGTGACAGTCACGAGGCACAGTCTTCCAGACCTGCTCATCTTCCCCTCATTAGTGGCTTATTTACCCATCGCTCAGAATGGAACATTTCATTTCTGCCCGTGGGATGCAGACACAGCTGGCCCCAAGCTCCTCCAGCTTCAGAGGACAACTTCAGCAAATGGTTGTGTTTTCAAAGTCTTTTCAAAACCATGGGAGAGCGGTGCTGCCTCATGAGGTACAGCGTTCCCTCTCCCAGCAACTGTCTGGGATGTCCCAGATGAGTCCCAGGTCTCCGGCTATTGCCTTAGACCTTCCCATGCATTCTAGCAGGAGCTGCCACTCTACAGGGATCAGGCTTTTAGGGAGGAATTGGAAGGAGAATATGTGAGTATGGGGGAACACAAAAGTGAAGGAAACACTTGCAGATAACTGATGCCAAGATAATTTTTTTTTTATTATTGCTTCATACAAGAAAAGGAGAAGATGGCAAGAAAGAACAAATGTAGAAATTCCTCCATCCACACCAGTGCAAAGAAGAATTACAGAATCTTTCTCCCAGGCAATATTCCTGGGGGCACAAACTCAATTAGTTACATGTTACAAGGAAACGCATTGTGCGTGAGGTAAATATAACAGAAATGATGCAGAACGTAAGGAAAACCCTTTGAGGATTTACTCTTCCTAGGAGAGGAAGGGCACTAGGACAGCAAAGATGTGAGGAAGACGTCGGCAAGTTCAGGGATCTGCAAACCATTTTCATTCCTTAGCCTTTGGAGACTCAGGGCAATGGCTCCCACCACAGCAGCCCCTCAGGGAGCCATGCATTTACGGCAGCAAACATCTGCACACGTGATGGAGTAGTGCCGGCCACAGCCAGAGGTGCATGAGCCCATGCACAGAGGGGTGGCTTGTGTAATGCAGGTGGTGGGACAGGAATCCACACACTTCGTAACAGCCTGAACGCCCCCACAGCAGGGATCCACGCATGTGGTGGCACACTTGGTCACCTCCTGGCAGCAGGGATCCACGCACGTGGTGGTACACTTGGTCACTTCCTTGCAACACGGATCCACGCACGTGGTAGTGCATTCACTCGCACCTCCACAGCATGGGTCCACGCACGTGGTGGTGCACTTGGTGACTTCCTTGCAACACGGATCCACACATGTGGTGGTACATTCACTCACACCTCCACAGCATGGGTCCACGCACGTGGTGGTGCACTTGGTGACTTCCTGGCAGCAGGGCTCCACACATGTGGTGGTGCACTTGGTCACCTCACTACAGCAGGGATCCACACATCGGGTGCTGCACTTGGTCACTTCTTGGCAGCAGGGATCCACACATGTGGTGGTGCACTTGGTGACTTCTTGGCAGCAGGGATCCACGCACCTGGTGGTGCACTTGGTCACTTGCCCACAGCATGGCTCCACACACTTAGTAGTGCATCTGGTCACAGGTCCACAGCAGGGATCCACACAGCTGGTGGTGCACTTGGTCACTTCACTACAGCATGGATCTATGCACCTGGTGGTGCACTTGGTCACTCTGCCACAGCAGGGATCCACACACTTAGCGGTGTATCTGGTGACACCTCCACAGCATGGATCTATGCACCTGGTGGTGCACCTGGTCACAGGTACACAGCAGGGATCCACACACCTGGTGGTGCACTTGGTCACTCTGTCATAGCATGGATCCACACACTTAGTGGTGCACTTGGTGACCTCTCTACGGCACGGATCCACACACCTGGTGGTGCACTTGGTCACTCTGTCACAGCATGGATCCACACACTTAGTGACGCACTTGGTCACCTCTCTACAGCAGGGATCCACACACCTGGTGGTGCACTTGGTTACTCTATCGGAGCATGGATCCACACACTTAGTGGTGCACTTGGTGACCTCTCTACAGCAGGGATCCACACACCTGGTGGTGCACTTGGTCACTTCACTACAGCATGGATCTACGCACCTGGTGGTGTACTTGGTCACTGTGTCACAGCATGGATCCACACATTTAGTGGTGCATCTGGTCACAGGTCCACAACACGGATCAACGCATCTGGTGGTGCACCTAGTCACTTTGCTGCAGCGCGGTTCCACACGTGTGGTGGCACATCTGATCACAGGTCCACAGCAGGGATCTACACGTCTGGTGGTGCACTTGGTGACTTCCTTGCAGCAGGGATCCACACATCTGGTGGTGCACTTGGTCACCTCACTACAGCAGGGATCTACACATCTGGTGGTGCACTTGGTCACTTCCTGGCAGCATGGATCCACACATGTGGTGGTGCACTTGGTCACTTCCTGGCAGCAGGGATCCACACACGTGGTGGTGCACTTGGTGACTTCTTGGCAGCAGGGATCCACACATCTGGTGGTGCACTTGGTGACTTCTTGGCAGCAGGGATCCACACAGGTGGTAGTGCACTTGGTCACCTCACTACAGCACGGATCTACACAGCTGGTGGTGCACTTGGTCACTTCCTGGCAGCAGGGATCCACACAGGTGGTAGTGCACTTGGTCACCTCACTACAGCAGGGATCTACACATCTGGTTGTGAACTTGGTCACTTCCTGGCAGCAGGGATCCACACACCTGGTGGTGCACTTGGTCACTTGCCCACAACATGGCTCCACACATGTGGTGGTGCACTTGGTCACCTCCTCACAGCATGAATCTTCACATCTGGTGGTGCACTCAGTCACTTTGCAGCAGCATGGATCTACGCACCTGGTGGTGCACTTGGTCACTTCTTCACAGCACGGAGGTGCACATGTGGTGACTCCGAGGCAGCACGGATCCACGCACTGGGCGGCCTGTGTCACACCAAGATTACTCAGGTTCACGTAAGTGGTGGTGCCCTGAGGAATCCCGGCATAGCAGCAGGGATCCACACGTGGAGACAAGCACGGGATGTTACAGACAGTGCCACAGGGATCCACACATTTTTTCACAGGAAAACTCTTCACCAAGATGGTGGGAGGTGGAAGGCAGATCTGTCTCAGTTGGCAGTCATTCTGGCACTGCATCTTTGAGGGAGGGGTAATGTCTGAAAACAGGAAAGGAATATACTTTGTGGAAAACAGAGACATTCAGCTTTCACAAGGCTATTTTATACACTGAGCTAAACTATAGTTTTTCCAGTGGAATACTGAACAATAGACTGAGAAAACAGCCTGAAATTCATAGCAAGGAACTAACTCCACGAGAGCATTTTAGACAAGTTTGTAGCTACTGGCTGAACGAGCATTTCAAACCAGTTCTTCTCAAAACAGGAAAGAAAAGTGGTGTCATTTGGACTCAGCTAGATTATATCGCATGATCTGAAGTCATGACAACCCCCACCTGTCCACAGCCTGCCTAGGTTTGGGACTAACTCTTTGACATTACTTCCCTATTTCCACCCGAAAAGGAGACTACTAGGCTTCTGATATTTCCCTGTCAGCACGCAGGTCCTCAGCTAGAAGACATGAGTGGAGCCCTCATGTCGGAGAAGTTCCACAAGGAAAGGATCTGACGCTCACAGTGCAGCTGCTTCCCCACCTCTCCCACAGAAGTCCTCCTAGCTCTTCTCATCCAGACTTCCTTCCAGGCATTGCTTACCCTTGCAGCCTGCGAGACTCCACTTCTTATCTTCCCTCCCACTTTTTTCCTTTGAAGTCCTAGCCTTGCCTTTTGATCTGTCTCAAACCCAATAATTTCCTAGTTAAAACAGAGTAGCAATGTCACTGGGGAAAGACCGAGGTTAGTCCACTCTCAACTACCCTGAGATGCATCTTGATGGAGAAAGCACAGCAATTGCAAAACATGCAGCAAATAAAGACTGGTAGAAGATGGAATGAATATTTACCCTTACCTCAGCTGCTTGATAAGTACCACACACAAATTGCACTAAGCAGAAGCACCTCTAACTTGCTTCTGCAGATAATATTTTAAAATTAAATAAGCCCAGCCACTACATTACTCCCCAGTAAGCCAAGAGAGACTTACCCAATCCACCACCAGCAACTAGCGAATGAAACCAAAATGGCTTGAGAAACACTACAATATGAATCCTTTTATATGATTTCAGTGTCCGTGTCTCCGGAAGTGAGACACCTCAGGGGTATGGAAATAAAATTTATAATAATCCAGACCTGCTCCACCTCCAATCCTTAAATTACTTGGTTACATTATAATTTTTAATGAAACCTGGCCACTGAGGTGGTACATGCGGCACTATGACTGCTGCCTGCAAGCTTGAATTCCTGATCCACGTATTTCCTATGGGGGATGGGGACCAAAGAACTGATGATACAGCCTGGAAACAATCCTCCTCGGGATTAAACTTTGTTTTGATAAATGTTAATTTGGTACGTTTTCATGCATCTTCCCCTGAGACAGCCATGGAGACCAGGATTAGAGACGGTTCTCATCCCCCTCTACTCTGCCCCGGTGAGGCCGCATCTGGAGTACTGTGTGCAGTTCTGGGCTCCCCAGGTCAAGAAGGACAGAGAACTGCTGGTGAGGGTCCAGCAAAGGGCTGCAAAGATGATCAGGGGACTGGAGCATCTTTCTGATGAGGAAAGGCTGAAGGGCTTGGGTCTTTTTAGTCTGGAGAAAAGAAGACTGAAGGGGAATCTTATCAATGCTTATAAATACTTAATGGGAGGGTGCCAGGGGATGGGAACAGTCTTTTTTCGGTATTGCCCAGTGATAGGACAAGAGGTAACGGGCACAAACTGGAACATAGGAAGTTCCACCTAAACATGAGGAGGAACTTCTTTCCTTTGAGGGTGGCAGAGCACTGGCACAGGCTGCCCAGAGAGGTGGAGGAGTCTCCGGTTCAGGAGACATTCAAAACCCACCTGGACGCCGTTCTGTGCAACCTGCTGTAGATGACCCTGCTCTGGCGGGGGGGGTGGAGGAGATGAGGTCCAGAGGTCCCTTCCAACCCCTACCATTCTGGGATTCTGTGACTCTGTAAGTGGCTTTGTTCTGCTCTAGTGTGCAAGTTTGCTTGCTCTTGCTAGCACACAATATCCCTCCTACTGTGAATTTTATTCCCAATAATCTGGTCAGAATTTCCATTGCTGTAACTTGCAGTCATTACCTCTCACCCTGTCTCTGGGCACCTCTGAGAAGAGCCTCTCCATTAATACTTTTTAGATAGCTGAAAGAGGCCCCAGGATCTCCCCTAAGTCTTTTCCTTTCCAGGGTGAGCAGGTCCTTCAGCCTCTCCCCATCCATCATCTCCTCAAGACCCCTGGACCATCTTGGTGGTCTCCACTGGACTCACTTCAGTTTGTTGGAGACTGTCTTGCACTGTGGGCCCCAAATTGGACACAGCGTCCAGATGTGGTCTCACGTGTGCCAGACAGAGGGGAGTACTCACTCCACTGTAACTGCTGCTGTACGCTGGAGAGTGCAGCCCCATACATGGGACCACCTGGGTTTTCTGGGCAGATTCATAACTTCTGTAATCCTCAACCAAATGCAGTACGCCAGCATAACCAAAATCTCATAGAATGGTTAGAGTTGGAAGGGACTTTAAAGCTCATCTAGTTCCAACCTCCCTCTGTGGGCAGGGACACCTTCCACTATGCCAGGTTGCCCAAAGCCCCATCCAACCCCCCAGGCTTGAACACCTTAAGGGATGGGGCATCTACAACTTCCCAACAGCTGGGCAGCCAGGGAAGGCTTCACACCATCTTCAACGTCACTTAGACTCCTTCCAGGACATCTCCTGTGATGGACCATCTCTATGCAGTGATACTCCAGGGTGATGAACCCTCTGTGTTTGGTGCTTTGACCGCAGTGTCTGGGGGTAGTGGGGCTTTTTGGTTTGCTGTGCACATTTCTATCACTCAGAGGGCTAAACCAGGACTGAGATATGCCATTCACCAAAGACAGCGACCTGTGCGTGGCTGCCACAGCACGGAATCGCTGCTTTCTGCCTGCCACAATCGCAGCCAAGTAAAGATGTTCTCGTCTGAAAATCCCTCATTGTAAGAGAGAAGGGAGAGTCGACAAGTACATTGCCTGCGAGAGATCAAAGGCTCTGAAACTTCCTTCTCTGCTCACTCCGAACTAGCCTTAAGTCACACGAACATTGACCCAGTATTACTTGCATGCAGGGATGAGGGCATATATCATCTAGAGACGAAGGTGCGTTCTTGTGTCTGTGCACTATTCTCCCTTTAAACATGCGTGTCCATGCTGCTGAGCACAGTGGTGTCTAATGTCATAGTTTTTGGTTATTTAAGTTAAAATAAATAAATTCGAGTTGCATGACCACTTGGGTTGCCAGTTCGCTGCTGACCACAGTGATTTGAATTAGCCCTTTAGTATAATTCAGCTGATTTTGGTAAAGCGGTGGGCTGAGGTAAAAGGGTCCTATTCCCCATCTGCTCTTCAGGGGCATAACTGCATGAGGATAAAGGCAACATCGTGGCGATGGAGTAGTGTTATGTTATTTGAGTCAGAGCTTTTGGAGAAAATGCAAAACATCACGGGACTAGCGATGATATAAGAGTTTCCAGAAGCACGTCAGGACACTACCACCAGCGGCACCACACCTGAACAGGACAGAGGTGGTGACAGAAAGAGGTCAGATGCGGTTAAAAATAAAAGAATCCCCCAGATCCCACATCCCATCCTGTCTGTAATGGCCTGCATGATGTGTGGGGCTTGAGCATGTTTTACCGTCACAGAAAAACTGAGCCATGAGTGGCCACCTATTTGAGAGCAAGCTGAGAGTCCATTCATTTCCCAAATTCTTCTCTGACGTCAGCCCCACTGAAAAGACACGTGAATTCGCAAGCCATCTTTGCTCACTTGAGGTTATGCTACAGCCGCGGAAATAGCCGGTTTCCATGAAAAATAATTAGGCAAATAATCCATCACAGGGCAGAGGTGGAGCAGGTCCGGGTTAGCAAAGGATAGAGCTTGTCTGTTTGCCCGGGGCACCTCATCTCCGGAGGCCAGGCTCTTGAATATACATGGCAGATCCCAGGTTAAAGTTGCTGCGTCTGCTCACCGTCTTTATTTGCTGATACTGAGCTGGGTAAGTATCTTCGGGATTCTACAGATCTAAGCCTATTACTGGTGTTAGTTTTCTACTATTCGCCAAAATAGATTACTGCTACCAGCTGCGCAAGGGAAATTGTTTATTGGTTCTCACACCTCCTTGGTGATAAGGGTTTGAAAGAGTAACGACCTTCTTCCTTCTCGCTTACTTTGCTGGCATTCCCATGGATGCTCTGCAAAATGTTTCCTGTTGTCTCAGCACTGGATCTAGAGGGCTAAAACATCGTCTGGCTCACCGAGCGTCTACGCGGCAGGCGGGAGCCGAAACTGCTCTGCATGTAGATGTCATCTAAGCGGCGAAGTGACTGCGGCATCGCATACGGCAGCGGCCAAGGTCCCAGGTAAGAGCACTGAGCCTCACAGTAAACCTGAACAACTATGATTTTCTTTTACCTGTCTAGCCTGTTGCTGCTTTTGGCCATGGTAAAAGTGGGACAGAGATAGCTGCACCTCTTACAGCTCCACGAGATGGGGATTCTCCTGTAAGGGAGTTTCAGGACAAGAAAACTACTGGAAAAGAGAGGGGATTAACTTGATATTTATAAACCTGCTGAAAACATTAATCAAATTCCCTGCTATCTGCACAAGAAAATGCTGCTTGGGTGAAACTGTTTGGCCGAAAGCAGATTTTAATAAGAAAAGCTGTGTTTGGAAGTTTACACAGAAAAACAGAATGACCAAGCTTCTATTTCATAAGGAGTGGTTGCAGCATTTGGGGGAAAAAAAAAAAAAAAACAAAACAGCAAAGTTCTCTCTATTCCTTACTTCACAACCAAATTGTGGCACAAACTGCAAGCATCTTGCTGAAGAATTCACCTAAGAACATGATGCTTTGGGGTCTGTAGACACCAAATTGCTCTTTTTCTTTCAGGCTTGCCTGCAGTGCAGAGGGATGTCTTCCCAGCGCGAGGTGTCCTGCCTGCCTCCTCCTGCCTGCACAGGGGAGGCTGCGCACGCCGACACGTGCCCGTCGCAGTGTGCCGTGGTGGACCTGGATGCCTGCCCTGTGCAGGACACGCACCTGGGTCCTGAACAGACTTTCCAGGTGGACCCCTGCTCGTGTCAGGGTGCAGCCACCTGCCTGGATGCTTGTCCTCAGGTCAGGCTCACCTGCCCACCTCCTGCTGTCCCCGTGCCCGGGAACACTTGCTGCCCTGAGCACACATCTGCCTGGGACTCCTGCGCACCTCCATGTGTAGGTGCCTGCGGGTGCCCAGCAGCGGTCCCCTGTGACCCCCCTCAAAGCAAGGGAGGGATCAGCTTCCCGTTCCAGCCCACAGCCTCAGTGGTGGAGCCCTGCACCCCTGAGGCAGCTGGGACCTGTGTGGAAACCTTCTCCCTCCAGCATGCCATCTTGCCAGTGGAGCCCTGCACCCCTGAGACAACGGGGACTTGCGTGGAAAGCTTCGCCGTGCAGCACCCGACCTCAGCAATGGATCCCTGCACCCTCGAGACAGTTGAGACCTGTGTGAAGACCTCCCCCCTCCAGCACATCATCCCAACGGTGGAGCTCTGCCCCCTTGACACGGCCGGGGTGGGTGTGGAGACCTTTCCCCTCCAGCAAGCCATCTCGCCGGTGGAGCCTTGCATCCCCGAGACGGTTGGGACCTGCATGGAAGACATCCCCTTGCAATACCCAATCTCATCCGTGGAGCCCTGCACCCTCGAGGTGCTCGAGACCTGCACAGAGGAGCCCTGCTGTGCTCAGGGAGTGATCACCATGGATCCCTGCCCAGATCAGTGCTCGGTTACGTGCCTGGATCCCTGCACACCCCAAAGTGTGAATTGTACGGAGTCGTGCGTGTCCCAGAGCGCCGCAGAACCCACAGGGACATGTATACCCCAGGGCACCACAGCACCCACGGACACCAGCTCTACCAAGGGCACGGCCAAGGGTGCCGGCACCCACCCGTCCGCACGAGCACCCTTCCGCTTGAACACCCGCACTGCTGCCATCGTGGAGCGGTGCCTTTCCAGGTGTCAAAACTGGCTGCGAGGCAAGAAATAAAGAGTGATATAGGTGGGGACACAGTAAAGAAGAGGTTTCCTTGCATAAATGAGACCTCCTCTGGTGAGTGTCTTGGTTTCTCATGTGTAACAAGAGAGAAAATTGCTTCATGTTGAATAAAAAAATACTTTTCAATCATCTGTTAATTATGGCTCTTATTTTTATTGCCTAATGTTAACTGCAATAATGATGGCAAAAGTGCAATGCAAGTATTAATTGCCTTCACAGAGACCCGTTTCATCATCTTCAACCTTTTTACTTCCCACATATAAACAACTGCTTTCATAGTCTGTCAAATTCAGTTATGATTTTGCCTTTGGGTTTTTCTATCCTCTTTTTTAATGCTCTTTTAGATTGAAATTTTTATGAGAATATTGAGAAAAGTAGCTCAAAGGCATCATTTTAACATAGCTTGCGAAAGGTCCTTTAAGGAGATATAAAACGGCAGACGGCATTTAAGGTGAAGAAAGAGCAAACACCAAATAGACAGAAGTTGCAGAAAACACCAGGGGAAGAATAATGCTGAGAAATGGGAGTTTTGTTGCACAATATCCAGCTGAAGACTGGGTAAAACTCTGTATAATTAAAAGTTTTCGTCACATAACAGCTTTCCCTGGAACCAGAGTTGCATCTCTAAATATTAGCAGCAACCTGGTGCAGTAGATGGATAAAGCTTTTTAAAAGTTACAGAAAAAAAGAGGGTGAGAAGGATACGCCAATTATTCCTGCAGCTGCCTGCAGTGTAATTGATAGATCATCTGACATTTCTTGCCCAGCAGCCCCATCAGACCCAGTGCTCACAGCCAGCACTCCCCATACCCCTGGGGGCACTTGGTCACAACCTGCTTTTTGCTGATACAGCAGTTTGCTGCAGCTGCAAGAAGAGCACAATCCAGCTCAGGGCAGCCTGGAAAAATGATGAGAACCAGCCCAGGCATCCGTGAACAGCTGCTCAATGAAAGCCATTTTTATTGGATTATGGCACTTTGTTTGCTGAGTCTTTAACATCCTCTGTTAGAAAGGATTTTTCTGCCTCCATACGCACATCAGATAAACTATCTTTATGTGTTAGTGCTCTGCGTGTATTTGCAAAGAGATAAAACAAGTCCTTATAATGTAGCACTAATCGCAGCTTATTGGATCGAGGAGATAAATCTTGATGAATCTGAAAACTTTGTCAGCTGTTTTTGTTTTTTTTCCCAGTAAGTGAATCAACAGACATCTTTATCAAGACACCATGCCAGATTACCGTGCCTGAAACTACATATATCACCCATTATGTTGTAATAAGACTCTTCCGAGAGTTAGATTATATCTGCAGTATTAGACTTTGGAAACACCTATAAATCAAACATTATTGGAGATAGCCTATAGTAACGTAAAAATGACAACTAAGGATGAACCAGCAAAGACGATAAGCAGAGGAACACTGTTTATTGTAGCACCAAGTATATGCCCTTGCAAAGCCAGATAAGCTCAGCTCATTGTTACTAGATGCTCTTTGGACACCACATGACTAGACTGTCCTTTACAAATTGTTGTGCTCTCCCACATCATCTCAGTTACAAAAATAACTTCTCATTACGTGCTTGCACCGCCCTGGCTGGCGCTTCCCCTCACAACCCCAACGCTTGTGGTTGTGCCAACACAGTGTGCTCCATCCCGGCACATTTGACATTCAAACGCCCATCTACCGATGCTCAGAGTTTGTTGGCGTCATCCTGGGTGCTTCCAAGTGCCTATCAACAATAATCAAGCAAAACCTGGAGACTGAGCCATTTCCTCCACCCCAGCAGCCGCTCAGCAGGTGAGGAAGTGAGTTTCCTTTCCTCAAGTGTCATTAAGCTGGAGGTGTTCCTCAAGACCAAGATGAAGGTTTCTTTAGATCTTTAAAGGACTCCACAGTCCACCCAGGGCCATAAGTATGTCATGTTTTATCTAACAACTAAACGTAGAAATACTTGTCCTTTTTGTTGGGTGCATCAACTGTACTTTCAGCAAGCGCTTCTTCATTCAAGCAATCCGGGGCAGAGGTGGTCTTTGTGGCTGGGCTGCCCTGATCCCAGTTGCAGGCCTGCAGTGCTGGGGGTAAAGCAGCACAGCAGGAAGAGGACCAGATCCAGCTAGATCCTTTTACTGGTCCGTGCTATCTGCAGTTGGACTGTGTCTGCATCTCAACACTCATGAGCAGCCTGTTCATTGCCTTCTCCCAGCTCTTCATTCCTTCGACGGTTCTCATGTTCCCCTCGCCATGATCTCCTCCCCTCACTCATCTGTCATTATTCCTGCCTTGTGACACCTCATCATCAGGGTGGAGTGTAATTGGTACAGCTGGAAAAGAGGCATCAGGTGTGATTGTGGCATTCCTAACATATCAGTGAGTAATTTATCCCTTTCCTACAGAGAGGAAGGAAAGGACAAGATGCCATCCAACTGGGTTTGGCCAGACTTTGTTTGCAAAGTGTCCTGGTTTGCAGTCCAGGACCTCATTTCTCAGGCATGGCCAACAAGACTGAGAGCTTGTGTACGGACATCTCAGCTGGTACCGAGATGAAGGACCATAAGGGGTACCCCAGGGCTGGTACTGCACATTTCACAGAGCCGGGTGAGTCATTTTAGGAAGCTGATCCTTCAGAGCAGGTCAACTGCTGCACTTGTAAGCGGTGCCAATCTGGAGTCCGCATTCTCCTGGCCTGAGTCACCAGCTCCACAGGGTCTTCCAGGCACAGAGAGGAGACTGAGAAGTCCAGTTAACACTAGCATCTCCCACCTTTTACTAAAAGCAGAGAGGTCAGCACCCCTTAGCACATCCGAGTAACTCTTCAAAACACACACAAACTGCACTAAGTGAAGCATTTCTCAAAAGTAACGAGTTCAGCCGTTGCCACATCGTCTCTGAATTCCCTATTTCTTCACCCCATTTTTCCCCCTCTGGTTTTCAGGCTCCCATCCAGCATCTTGCTGGGTTCAGGACCAGCAAGCTCTAAACTTCAGCACAAACGTACACCCAGGCGAGAAGTTTCTGAGCATGGCTGGGAGCCTCCCAGCACACCTTCCCCTGCACTCGCCTTTCCAGGGTAAACAAACAGAAATGTTGCTCTGAAATGAGGCAGGCCACAGGCAGAACTGGTAGAGCCGGGTTCCACCGTCTCTTCTGTGTCCGACACAGGAGGCTGATTAGTCCTCTACTACAGCAGTGTTAACCAAGTCTCTACCAATTTTCATGACACTCGTAGAGATTTAGCATTTGTTTGCACCACGCCACTACGCCAAATTTGCTTGCAAATAATAGGTTAGGATATTAAAATCAGGAGCGTAGAAGCTTTACTTCTTGGGAAAGCCAGGATAAAGAAAGATTAACCCCTATGAAAAAGAAAAAAAAAAGCAAGCAGGTGATTTCCCTGTCTGTACATCTCCCTGGAAAGAAGGAGAGGAGTGGGCATGGCAGGCAGGAGATGCGTTCCTGCAAGCAGCACGGGTAGCACAAGGTGCCTCAGCCCTCTTGCTGCCTGGCTTTCCCCCCTGCTGCCACCCTCACAGGCCTTCTGCAAGCAGCTTCCAGACCTGCACTGTTCACCTCGTTGAGTGCTGCCATACCCCCGCCAGACACGCATCCCTGCCAAGGCAAGCTCCATCTTGCCCCAGAGCACCCGCTCTGGTCCTTGGCTGCCAGCCTGACACAGCGCCTTGTTCCTCCCCAGTGGCACCTTGCCCAGCCAGATCCACCACGCTGCCAGCCTGGCTTTGGTGGGGTTTCTACCAGGTCATGTTTCCCAACACGTCCTCTCTGCCCCCTTCCACCCTCTGCTTGAGACAACGCTCCCCTTGTTGCAGCACAGCCACCCCTCAGCATTTCTTAGTTGCTTCCTCTCCACCTGCCCTCGATGCTCCTGCCGTCACTCCTTGGCAGCCAGAGCTGCTTTTTGGGACAGCAGAAAGCAGCTTTCCATCCCAACCAGAAAAGACACTAAACCTGAGACTTTAAGCCATTGCCCAAAATTGCAGCTTCCCCTGAAAATGAGCTAGCAAAAGAAACTGAAATCCTCCTGCTGATGCGCTGAGCAGTGAGGAAGCTAACGGGCAAAGGTACTGAAATTGTCCCCACCACCAAGGGGAGCTGCCAAAATGAGTGCAGCCCGTGACTCACTCCCACCACAGCCACAGGAGGTGACTCAGGTCTCCACCAAACCCTCAGCTTTCAAGTGGAGCAAGCCAGCAGAGACCACACACAACTGAGCCAACTGCCCTGTCCTGTCCCAGCCCATCTCCTCCACTGCCAGCACTGGGAGAAGGCAGCGAGCTTCATGGGTGCACGGGTGGCAGGAGAGAACTGCCGCTGCCTCCATGGTCCCCACACATGGCAAGAGCAATGGCTCCGAGCTCAGGGTGATACAGGAGGAGAAGAAAATCAAAGGGTAGTGCTCGCAGACCACCTACTACACCTGCCCAACCTCTGGGCACTACCACAACAAGCTGGTCCACGTCCAGAGCTCTGCCCAGAAGCCGATTTTCCAAAGTTAAGCCTGTGGCTGGCTGAGGGAGAGCGTCTGAGTGAGGGCTGGGTGCGGGCAGCAGCCCTGCCGGGAGGGATGGCATCTCAGCTGCCCACACCAAATGCACATAGGTGTGTCCATGCACGCATACCCTTGGCCATGGCACCCACAGCACACATGCACACGCGTGACCATGCATGCACACACGCAGCGGCCTCTGGTGGTGCACAGCACAGGAAGGCAGGAGGACATTTCCTGCTGGAGCGTGGAGAACTTGAAAGGCAAGGAACACACAGGCAGTGTCAAAGCTTTCTGGTGACAGATAAAAAAGCAGGACTTAGAGTCTTCTGGGCTGGAGGTAACAAGTAGTAGCTGCGTGATTAATTTTGTCTTGGCCATTAACAGCATTCCCAAACATCTGGGATGAAGGACTGCCATACAGCGTGCTGCCACACAGGAGGTCCTCTTCCTCCTCCTCCTCACAGTGAAAAGCAAGTGCTTTCAGAGAGGTGAAATAATTCTTCATAGCAATAAATGTGGTATAATCTTTTCTCACCTTCATCCCTGCCCTTTTTCCACATTAGGTTTAGTCTCAGTCTCTAATTGCAAAAGATTTTCTTAAAATAAGATACAGAATTTCATAGGTGCTCTCTACGTGCTGGCTGGCTTCATATCACCATTTGCTTTCCTTTTCCAGACCTAGACCTATTTAAGTAAACTTGTGAGTTCCCTTGCACCGTCAGAAAAGAATAATTTACTCAATGATAGCTTCTGTGTTTTCAATTAAAACAGCTGGCTGGATAAGTCTTTGGCAAACGAAGCACGGAAAAATCCTGCCTCCACAAGGAGCATCAGTGGGTGAGAGGAAAAAGATAATCTGAGATACCTGGGCCCCTTTGTGAGTTCTGGGATACAAATGCAAAGGAAGTGTTTAATTAACTTCTCCGTAAGTATCGTTAACATCTGTATTAAAACTGTTTCAAAACAAGAAAAGTATCCTCAAAAGCCTTGCTTCAGTCGAGAGATTAATTCCTAATTTTAATTGTGGGATTATTCAGATGCAGAAAGAGTCTTTTAGATATTAAAGCCATTGCTAGCTGGCTTTCAATGCATTACCACAGGGAGCCTTAGCATCCAATTATCTCTGAAGAAATATGTTAAATATGCTCATTAACATGTAAAAAAGTGGAAACGTATTAGAGAAAAGCTGATGTATTACACTTCTTAATGTCACAACAAATTAGCAGTCAAGAAGGTTGCAACAGAAAAAACTTGCTGAAATGCCTAGGCAGTGTAGGAAAATAAAGCATTTTATTCCAATTAGCTTAATTCCTGATAATGACACAGATGTAGCGATAAAACTCTCTGTATAATGGGCTCCAGCCCTGGGAAAGTTTAGGAATCGTGCTTTGTGTATGGAACGAGGCAAAAAAAAGGGAAGGAAACCTGAACCTCAGTGTAAACTGCCCTCAGCGAGCAAAAGAAAGAAGGAAACAACCGGGAGAGAAGGCGAAGGAGGCACAGTAGGAAGGGGATAACCACAGATAAAACCTCGGAGTCCCACGGCTGCACCGAGCACAGGCACTAACCTGGCATTTGCTTTTTTCTTTTAACCTCCCCAAAACAAGCCCCAACCATTCCAGCCCCGAAGCCTTCCAGCTCTCCGAAACCTGTATTTAAATGCTTTTGCACATTAAACCTCCAGTGCAGCACTTTCCCTCCTTCATCAGCGCTAATCTACGCTTCTGCTCTTCCCTGCTGAGCAGGAACAATCTCAGCCACGCAGGAATAAACAGTAATTTCCTCCTTTATTTTTTGTTGAGAAACCTGACCGCTCTGACCTAACTCCCACCCCCCACCCCCCCCACCCCGAGCCCCAGACCTTAAACACCCACTAAATCCCAACACCAGTCCCTGCATTACTGCCTGACGCACGCTCACCACACACCCCCCTCCGTGTGCTGGCAGTGCTTCTTCTGCACCCCATTCCCTCCCAGTGCCTCCTTCATCTGCTTTTCCTTTCCTCCCCATTCACCGAGGGACTGAGCAATTACCCGGATCCACAAGGGCTTCAGGCAGAGGAGAGGAAAACAACCCTAGTCATATTTTCAAAGAAAATAATTTTAGGCAAGGTTGGTTTACCTGAAGTTTTACACATTAAAATACAGCAGGGGAAAGCACCACGAAGATGCTCCAAGGGCTGGAGCCCCTCTGCTGGGAGGACAGGCTGGGAGAGCGGGGGGTGTTCAGCCTGGAGAAGAGAAGGCTCTGTGGAGACCTCAGAGCCCCTTCCAGTGCCTAAAGGGGCTCCAGGAGAGCTGGGGGGGACTCTGGGTCAGGGAGGGGAGCGATGGGATGAGGGGGAACGGTTTGGCACTGACAGAGGGCAGATTGAGATGAGATGTTGTGAAGAAATTATTGACTTTGAGGGTGGTGAGCCCCTGGCGCAGGCTGCCCCGAGAAGCTGTGGCTGCCCCATCCCTGGAGGTGTCCAAGGCCGGGTTGGACGGGGCTGGGAGCACCCTGGGCTGGTGGGGGGTGGCCCTGCCCAGGGCAGGGGAGGGGGAACGAGATGGGCTTTAAAGTCCCTTCCAATTGTAACCATTCTACGAAATTTAAGCATGACCTAAGTTGCAGATTTTCAGCAATCACCACGGTGGTAATAACACCTACTCCATTACTTTAAAGCTCTTGATTAACACTTAGATTTTCCACACCTTTCTTTTTTTCTGCACTTATAACATGCCTTTTGCTCTAAACGACCATGCCAAAGTCCCAGTGCTGCCACGACCCAGGTGTCATCTCCAGATTCATCCAGCCCTGATGCACATCACTCCTCCAAACCCACCCCAGCTGTGCAGTCCCCAGCCCGGGCAACCACAGCTGCCCCTCGTGTGAAGGCACAGACCAGCCTGCTTACGGTATCTTACAGAAAGAAAGGTGGACTGGACAGATGTGGGTAGAAATGGGCCATCAAACTGCTTAAAGGAAGAAACCAGAGAGCGTTTCACCAGCAGCCTAAGCCTGAACACACACTGCCTATCCAGACAAGCTGGTTTGCCCAGTGCCCCAACACATTTTATACGGGTGAGCTCAGAAAACAGAGCTCCTTCAGCAAATACACCTCAAAGACTTGTGAATATTAGTGGAGTGAGTCTGCCAAGTAAACAAAGCACTGCAGACTTGTTCCCTCCTCCACCACACTGTGCACCTTACCTCCACGTCTCCGCAATAAATCCACCTTGGAACACCAGCACACATTTTGGCTGCTTCAAACACAAACTCCCATAATATTTATTCTTGTCTCAAGAGCAGGTAGCATCACAGGGCAGTCAATCATGCTAAAGCAAGATGCTGCCCCAAAATTTGAGCTGTGGTGCTAATGACCCCTTTGCAGCACCAGCATGGCTTGAAGGTCTCGGGGTGCCCGGGAATCTCTAAGCACAAAGGGCACAGCCTCGGAGGCTGCTAGCCCCTTTTGATATTGGGTGAAAACAGACAGATTTGAGCTCAAGCTTTATCTCAGTCAAAGGCATCATGAACTAATCCTATTAAGCAATTTGGCTCTGCTGGAAGAGCAGTTTTTAGGGTGAAGAGCAGCACAAATGCTGGTTTTTTTGTTGTGGAGGAACTCCCAGCAAGATCAGCTTCTTTCCAGACCTTTTCAGAGAGCAACCCCCCCCCCAACCCCACCCCACCCCACCCCACCCCGCCCCATCAACACCCTCCCAGCATCATCGCAAACCAGGTGCGAGCTTGTGCCAACCCTCCCCTCCTGTTTCCCAGCTCTCAAGGCAGCACCACTGAAGTTCCCTGTGATTTCGTTAGCACCAGGCTCAGAAGCACCTGCCCTCAGCTCCCTGTATTCAACCTGATTTACTGCAAGCTCTGCTAAAAGTGATGTTTTTCTCTTTTCTGCTCTGCAGTGCTTTGAACTTTTTCATGTATCATTTGACCCTCTAACCTTTCCTGCTTCATAAAGCTTGTATGAAATCCCACACAATGTAAACCTCTAATTGTCTACAGTTTTCTAGAAGGTGAAAAACCGCCCCACTCAGGCTCCAGGTGGTTTGACTAGAAATAACTTCAGCAAGAACACCCTAAATGCTTTTGCCTCTGCAAGGTGCCCCAGTAATTGCCCCCCACCCTCACTGCAGCTTAATGAGAAGGTTAGCAGCGTATGTGCCACGTGTTAGAGGAAAGTGGTGTGTTTCCATGCAGACACGATGGAAGGGTTGATAGATTGACAGACAGAAAGAAAGAAAAGGGAGCTCATAGCTCCTCCCTGGGCACTGCCCGCTCCGGCTGACAGAAGAGCTGCCTGGTGGCACCTGGGATTAAAACTACAATATATGAGAAACCTCTCATCTTAAAGAAAGGGCATGGTTTCAGACAGAACCAGCCAGAGAAAAAGAAGCCCTGAGCTCAAGAGGGCTCAGCACACAACCAAGGACCAGCACAGCCTGCAAAGCTCTCCTGACCCTGCAGCCTCCCCTATTTATCCCCTCCCAGCCCTTCCCCACACACCTGCAAGGATTTCACAGGAACAAAGTGGGACCCATTAACCTTCCCCCTGCCAGGCACAGAGCAAACCAGGGCATTTTCCTGAAAGTGTGTTGTTGGTTTTTTTTAAATACAAAAATTGATGTGTTTTATTTTCTGTGCCCCAAGTACTTTGTACTAATGTCCTGGTTCGAGGTAAAACAGGACCACAAGCTGTGTGGATTTCTGATATAATTTTTTTTTTCCAGTCTTTCTTGTTAGCCACATATTAGCTAAGAAAAGGAATTTAAAAAATAGAAAGTGAGGTCACCTAAAAGTGTCGTTCAAAGTGCCTAGGAAACAACTTTCATATCACGCTGCATTTGGAGCACCGGGAGGGGGCAATGAGATGGCATAGGGAGATATAGAATTGATTTCCCTGAGTAAAGAGCATTTAGGCCCGTGGGGCTCCCAGTTAACCCACTGGTGGCCTCACCAACAGGATTGCAGCAGGGACTGGTGCTGGACACAGCACGAGGAGTTGAGGTCCCTTCCTTGCCCTGTGCCTCAGTTTCCCCTTCTGGTAAATGGGCGATTGCAGCCGACCATGCCCACAGTCCCCAGCTGCTCGCTGGCTCTGGGACACGCCGTCACCCCTCCGTCCTGCTCCAAGTGCCACTTGGTGGCACTGTTTGAAAAGATTTCTTTGCTCGATGCCTACCTTCCCCCCCCCCCCCCCCCCCCCCCCGGGATCTGGAAGAGGGAGTTTCTGGATGGAATCACATTCATCTCGGCATCACAATATCCTCATTTTTCTTCTATTGTTGTCTTTTTTCTTTATTCACCATGCAAGCACTCCCAGGCCATCTCCTCCCCTGCCTGTCAGTCATGGGGGATCTCCTTCTCGCAAAACACCTTTGCCAAACACAAGAGTCCTGGGCGTTGCTCGGGCATCACCTTAAACTAAATCCTCCAGTGGTAAAAATAGCCTTTTCTGTTAAATTCCTCTGAAGTGTGTCTGCAGGTGGGGCAAGCTTAGGAAGGATCATGCGTTAACTCCAGAGAAAAGCATCAGAGCAGAAGTTAATGAGAAAGAGACAAATGAAGACAGGGGCATGACAGTATAATTGGGTGAAAGATGTTTCAGGTTGCCCTGCTGAAGGGGTGTCTCCTCTGGAAGATGCAGGCTGTGATCCTGAACTGTATATATAGACGGCTGAGAGCTGATCTGCTCCAGACTACGCTCCTGAAGCTCAGCGCTCCTGCTACTCGCCCAGGTAAGCCTGGACAAACTTTATTACACTGTCTGTCTTTGCTGCCAGCAGGAAAGCAGGAGTTTCTGGCCGTGAGGATGTCTCTGGAGCTGCCACTGCTGTTTTCTCCTAAAGGAAAAAAATACAAAGAAGAAAGAAGATGGTAAAAGATATCTGGAATTACAGTATTCCATGGTTCGGTAGAGACAACCTCCATTCACTGCTCTGCTCTGCTCCAGAGAAAGTCAAACAGGATTTTGTTTTTCTCCTCCTTCACCGTGTGCCCCCAGCCTTCCGGCTCTTGCTGTCTCTCACCTCTCCAGCCATCACCTGCTGGTCCCCACACTACGCCGTCTCTGCAGCTGAGTTCCATTTTTTAGATGTGTTTTCCTGCAAGATCCTTCTTGCTCTCTCTTTCCCTTCCCTTACACTCTTTCATTTTATCTGTGCACTTCTCTGGCTCTTCTTTCCCTCTCTGCCTGTCCAGCTGTGTTGTTTAAGGGTAACTTACCTGAAAACCAAGCAAGTTTTAAGAAGCCCCTTTTTCTTTATGTTTTTCTCACAGGCTACCTCAGTTTGCCAGGAGATGGCCCAGCCCCAGGAAAATGCCAGTGATATTGGTGCTGTTTTCTATGTTTGCGCCAGAAGCGATGGCGACTGCAGCCCCCTGAGAAGGGAGGAGCTGAGGCAGCTCATTGAGCAGGAGTTTGCGGATGCGATGGAGGTGAGGATCCGGCCCCGCAGCTGGCACTGGCACCGCCTTCGCCTTTGGGCTACAGGGCTAGGATCGGCACAGCCACATGCTCCCGTGCAGGTGTACAGGACACCTGGCTCGCTGGGAAAGGCACAGATGCCTTCAAAGCCCAGGGAAGAGCAGAAGCTGGTTGTTCTCCCAGTGCCAGCGGTTTGTAGAGCTCAGTGTGGGGAGCAACACATTGCGAGGGGGGGGGGCATGGGGCTGGATTTCTGTCCTGAGACTGCTCAAGTGCTCCTGGAGAGGTGGCACAAATGGCTCAAGGGCTTTGCCAACACCGTTTGTCTCTTTACAGAACCCGCAGGACCCCAAAACCGTCAAGAAGTTGCTGCGCTTCCTGGATGATGACAGCAACCGCAGGGTTGACTTCAGTGAGTTGCTCAGCCTGGTTTTCCGCACGGCCAAGGCTTGTTACAAGCCGCTCCAGCAGGGCCAGGCACCGGAAGAAGGTCAAGACCCAACAGAGCAAGAGAAGGCAGGTGGGGAGCAGCCGCTTGGGCCACGCACAGCAGCGAGGGTCTCCCGCAACCAGCAGGACCCCAAGCCGGGTGTGAACAATCAGGACCAGGACACTGAGACACAGGACCCAGATAACCCTCAAACCCAGGAGGGTGAGACACCAGAGGAGGACGAGGGCAACCATCAGACCCAGGAGGGTGAAGCAAAGGAGCAAGACCAGGACAACCCTCAAACCCAGGAGGGTGAGAAACCAGAGCAGGACCAGGACAACCGTCAAGCCCAGGAGGGTGAGGCAAAGGAGCAGGACCGGGACACCCATCAGGATAGCAGGACTGAAGCACCAGAAGGGGATCCAGAGAGAGGTGAGATTCTGGGCACTGCAACCCCAGAGCGGGCAAGAAACACTCATAAGGCTGAAGAGACTGAGACACCAAAACGGGACCCAAAAACCCACCAGGCCAAAGAAACTGAGGCACCAGGACAGGGTTCAAACCACCATCAAAGTCCAGATACAGAGTCAGCAGAGCAGGACCTGAATTGTCCCTCTGAGACACAAGGAAGAGACCCAAACAACAAGACCCAGGACTGCGAGGCCCCTCAGCAGGACCCTAACCCCGAGAAGACCCAGAAGTTGCTGCCCCCACAGCGGGGTTCAAGCCCCCATCAGGATCTCAAGCCCCAGGGAATGCACCATGACCCAGCTTTCCATCGGCTCCCTGAATCCAAGGTGCTGGAGCAGGAGCACAGTGGGGCAGAGGCTCCATCTTGTCCAGCACAACAGCCACAAGATGGTCATCAACACATACAACCCCCCATAGAGCAACAGGTCCTGCAGTCTCTGTATCAGTGGCCACCACAGCAGTAAAGGCAAGTCTAAGTGACGCCGTTTCCCCCTGCAAGGAGGTACTTTTTGTCCGGTCCCACTCTGGTATTTGCATTTCTATTTGTCATCTCTTGTCCAATTCCTTATTAACCCTGGGCTTCCCTCCCCTGGTTTGTACCGAGCTATGTATGACTCGAGACCTTCCCTCTTACCCTGTCTTAGGCTGCCGCTGCCTGTGTAAGCAAAGCAATAAAACTGAAGACAAAAGAGCACAGTGTCCCGGTGTGTTGCTGGAAGCATGCCCTCAGCCTGGCTCGGAGCAGACAGCCAGGTTGACATGCTGTGGCGCAGAGGACCCGAGCACCCATCCCTTGCATGACATACAGCCAGATTGCTCCAGGGTGCAGGTGGAGGGATGGCTGCAGAGAGGCAGATGTGTCTTGGGGGTGGATAGCCTAAAGCAGCTGCTGCTTCGCCGCCTTTGCAATTTAGCCGAGGTGAATCAATTGCTCCCCGTGGGCAGGGATGGGACATCCCAGCGAGAGATGTCTTCAGAGGGGATAGAAGTTTGGATTAACACAACACCACAGCTGACCTCAACAGATCCCTCACAGCATCCGTCTGCTCCAGGCGTTTTTCATGTCTGTTGTGAAAAGAATAAATATCCGCTTAACACTGAATGGGAGGGATTTGTCCTATTTAACCTCACTTATTAATAATCTCAGAAGCAAGGGGAATGTGGAGCACGCTATGAACATAAAAAAATCCCTATTAGCTATGGAAGTCTCCAAAGGAAGGAGTGGAGATACAGCAAACATAGGAAAAATGATTATTTGGGTACATCCAATCCCAGCAACAACTGGGAGGCCAGAGAGAGAGAGCTGACACACAAACCGTGCACAAACCAAGCCAATCTCGGATTCAGCTCAGGTGGTTTGGGGTACCAGGCCCTCGGGCACTTGTCCAGACACGCACATAGGGATGTGGGTAACTCCGAGGGCATGAGCAGTCCCGGTGAAGTCAGTGGGGGTTTATTAGGGGTTCAGACGTGCTGGACCACCAGTCAGGCCCAGGACTCGGCATCCCGCAGGGAGGGTGATGCTCAGCCTGTTTTTCACCATGCTATCTTTCACTTGCCACCTATCAGCAGAATCAGCACATGATAAATGCACCCGCACCTCCTGCTTTGTGGCCAGTGACAAGCAGCACGCAGAGACCTCACTGGAAAATAAAACGTCATTCCTCTGGGACACCCCAGAATTTCACAATTTGCTAAGCGCTGAATCAGAAAAACCAGCGTTTCAAAACTATCCCCAGAATGTACATCCCAAAAATGATCTGGCTTAAATGGGCTAGTGTCAAAAATAAATGTATTAGGCACTAAGTTCACCAGTCTGCTCTGCTAGTGATAAAACATATTAGCAAAAACAAGTTCTGACCTACCTCAGGACAGCTCTGGACACGCAATGGGAGAGTCAAGACTGAAATTATGTCACCTATCTGTCAAAAACCCCAATCCATCTGAGACTTTCCTCAAAATATTTCACTTTCCAGAGAACTCCATTTTTCTTGTCAAGTAGGTCTCAGAGGTTTGTCCAATAGCTCTTTGCTTCTTATTAGCTCTTCTTAGCTTATTTGCTTCTTATTAGACTGAGGGTCTAAAATCACCAGACCCAGCCATCCCCCTGTAGTCTGTCTGTCCATCAACCGCCACCTTTTCCAGCATCAATAAAAAACTGACCTCCCAGTTCAGGCAGGCACCAAGTCCTGTTAGGGACATATTAATTATATGCTGTATTCTGAATAACACTATTTTTGCCATCAGGAGCATTGTATTTGAAGTTAAGAGGGGGTTTTGGGTTCATTTTAAGGAGAACGGGAAAGTTATCCCACTGACACAGATACCTGCCTAAAAGTCCTGCGAGCCTGGGTGGTGTTGGAAGAGAAAAGGTCTTTTATACATCCCACGAGGAACCCAGTTGCTCTAAGATTAAATGAAACAGAAGATCGGTCACCCTATATAAATGTTGATGGGGATGGGTGCAGAACTGGGTAAGAAGCAGGAGGACGGAGCCCACCCACTTGGGTTTTTCAAAACCTACCCCAAGTTCCATCTTATGAAAGCAGCTCTGGGGAAAACCGAGCCCTTGGAGAAAAGGGGGTTTCCGTGCTTTGAAATGGGTTGCTTTGAACGGCAGCAAAGCACCGGGAAGCAGGTGAGCACGGCCGAAACGCGATGTACCTTTTCCTCCGTCGATACCCAAACTCTGCCCAGTGCCTCACACGGCTCCCGACCATCCCGCACTGCCCCAGCCCCTGCGGGGGGGATTACCGACTGTTACAGGACACCAAGCCGCACTGTAATACTCTAATTTTAATAATAACTCCAATCTACCATAAAATTACAGTTTCCCAAGGGTATCATTATCACACAGGTGGGGTATAATTTGCACAAGTATAATTTAATCTTGAAAAAAAGCTCAAAAATGAAGTATGGTTAGTAACAATCCTTCGTACGCACTTGTATGAGTATCCCCAAGGTGTTACCAGCACTAATTAATTAGGCTCCTACACCCAGTATGATCTTACCTGACAGATGGGCCAGATGAGCCACTCACCCAAGGCTGCGTGACAAGTTCATGCTCTGAAGGCTCTCTGCAATGTCTCCGTCATGCGTGTCAAGCCAGCATCCTACCTCCAAAACCAAAAGCAGGGGCCCAGGTGGCACGGCTGGTATCTCCCTTACTTCCTCTACGTAGTGGGAGAGCTCGGGGTGAATAAAGAAATCAGTTGGTCTCTAATTAATTTACTGTTAAAAGATTAAAAAAAAAAAAAAAGAGAGAGAAAGAAGGTTGTGGAGGTAATTACAGCAAAAGCTGCCTAGGGCAACCAGATGAAGATTCAACATTAATCGACATCTCAGCAGAAAAGTTTCTGCTTTTATTTTTAATTAAAGATCAAGCCACGTTGAAATGGAAGTCATTCGTGGAAGACAGTTAGTAAGAAAAATGTTTTATTGGTATTGTTCTCAGTGAAAAACCATTGCTTATTGAACAGATGTTTTCTTGTACGAAAATTCATTTTACAAACTTTACCATTTTGAAATGTTCTGGTTTGGGTTGGGTTGGGTTTTTTCCAACAAAAACTTGGATAATATAACAAAAGGGCTGCTTTAACAAGAAGTTGTCAAAAAAAAAAAAAAAAAACACATTTTGCAATACGCTCTACAAGGACACCACACAAGCCAAAATCTGGAGGATTTGGGGGTCTCACTGCTGTGCACCTGCACTTCACCATTCTCACAGCACTCAGGTCTTCTTCTGTCCTTCTGTGAGCAAAAGCCAGACTCAAACCCCATCGACCTCAGGCCCAGAGTGCCGAAGGAACTGCACAAAAAAGCAAAAAAAAAAAAAAATCTCTGGTGTTGTGGTACCAAGATCATGGGCCATACAGATCTCAACTGTTCCTGATCTGCTCATAGTGTGTTCTGCCACCATCAGCACTTCTGTTCCCATCCTCAAAATTTCATTCTGCTACTATTTTTATGGGTGCGTGCGTGTATTATACATCTATAAATTCCTACCTATGCAAACGCACGTTTGTATAAAAATACACCCTCCCATTAAGACATATCTACACTTTATACCTACTCCAGATTTTTTAAAATCTGAAATACAATCAGCCTGTAAAATAACTTTACAGGCTGGATTAGGTGGAACCAGCCAGTGCCTGAATTGCCACATGGCAACTGCTATTTCTGGGTTAAAATGATAGGTAAGGGGATGATAAGTTAAATAACCCGTTTGAGGACGTGAAGGTGCAGCTGGGCTTGGCCAAAGATGAATCAGGACAACGTCCACAAAGGGTGTCTCCTTTCTGTAGCTCTGTCAAGGACCCTATAAAAGCACTCGGGTCCTCCGATCACTCCGCAAGGCTTCACAGGAATCCCACTTGATCCCGTTGGTGATTTGGGTAAGTCACTGCTTCTGAAACACGCATTTTGACGGGTAAGGACATGTTATTTCTACAGGATTCATGCTGGGTGGCAAGGTCATTCCTGCCGCAGTATTTTCTGAGTCTTTGGCATTTATATCCCATGAAGTGTTGGCTTGTGTTATTTGGACACCTGCATGCTGTCGTTGTGTGTCCATGTGTAGCGGCAGCTTTTCTCAAGGGGAAAACGAGGGAGGGAGCCAGCTTTTGTGCCTTCCTTTGGTCTGGAGTCAGCCCCCAGGCAGAACGAACAGATTGGAGAAATTTTCCGGTTTCTACAGAAATACCAAAAACACAGGGTTTCATAGGCAGAAGTCCGCACGTGTATTCATGAGTATGTGCACGTTACAGAGGCGGCAAGGCAGACACAGCACAGCTTCCCCAGCTGCCAGCTGAGCTCTCAGCACTGATGTGCCTGATAACAGGCTTGGGGATCCTGTGAAGAAGAAGGAAGGAGGTGGCTTCTGAGGTTTCCACACACAAAGCTCCAACAAGGAGCACTGCCTTCTGCAAAGCAGATCTCAGTAAACCTAAATAAGTAGCTCGGACCTAGGTGATCTGACAGTTCCCCTGTGGCCAAAATCTATTTGCCAAAGAACTGATGCTGTGAAGAAAGCTTTACCAATTGGTTTGCATTACTACAGGTCACAGGAGCATCAGCCACAGGGCTTGTTTTAACTCCCTGTAAGCACTCTACCTGTCTCTGACCCAGCTAGATGTTGTCTCAGACCATGCCAGCACCGCGTTAGACATCGTCTAACCTGCTCCAGAGAAGCTGGTGTATCTCAGTGCCAGGCAGAGATAGCAGATGGAAACATAAATAGCTGGTAGAGCCCCATGGAGACGGGTTCTTGGGGCATCTCTTGAGTCACCATCCCCAGTCCCCTCCCTGCGATCCATAAATGCAGGCATCCTGCCATCCCCTATCAAACGTCATTCCAATACGTCAGTAGACAAGTTGGAGGACACTCCCCATCCCACTAAAACCCCTAACCATTTGAATTTCTTCCCAGTCCTCTGGTGAAACAGAGCTCGGCGTGGCACAGGAGCGGACACGCAGCACATGGTGGCCAGTGCCCCACTAACGCACGCAGCCTGATCCCAGCAGTTCTCCCTCCTCCTTTTGTGCTCATAGGCAAGCAAATCTCCCAGCCTTAGGTCTGTTCCTTTTCTTGCAGGCTTGCTTGAATCTGCAATCTGCAGGAAGATGTCTCACTTCTTAGACAGCATTTCCACCATCATCAGCGTCTTTCACCAACACGCAAAGGAAGATGGAGACTGCTCCAACCTCAGCCGACGGAAGATGAAAGAGCTAATCCAGAGGGAGTTTGCAGATGTCATAGCTGTGAGTGCTGCTGCAAGGGGGAGGGCTTGAGGCCAAGACTGGAGCACAGGGACTACAGAATCTCCTTCTGGGAAGGGGATGATTCTTGCGACAGTGGGATGGGGAGGTTTTAACCAAAGGGGAGCAGCTGTTGCGTTCCTTTATGGTGACTGCTTCGGCAGCTCTTCCAACCCACTTTGCCATGAGCAAATGAGGAAAAAGCTGGAGAACGAACCGTGGGGAGGTATGGTTTTCTTTCAAAGGTAGGAAGAAACTGCATCTGGTAGAGGGATACAGCATATCCCAGAGAGAAGAGAGCTGGTTAGCTGCAGCCAGGGAACAACCAGGAAAATGGAGAACAAAGGCATGGAGCTGTTGCTGAGCAATAAAAGTGAAGGTGTGAAAAGTGGAAGAAGAAAAGATTACAATTGCTCCTGTCTTTGCATTTCCCTGACAAGGAAGGCTAAAATCCCTTTTCTTTTTTTTCTCCCTTTGTGTGTTTTCCCTTCAGAAGCCTCGTGACCCTCAGACGATTGACAAGATTCTGCAGTTTCTGGAGTGGGATGGTGATGGGAAAATAGATTTTAATGAGTTCCTGCTTTTGGTGTTCAAAGTGGCTAAGGCCTGCTACTGGTACCTGCCAAAGGGACCATGGCTTCTGCAAAGAACAAAGCTGACAACCAGTGGCAAGTCACTCCTAAAGCCTGAAACTAAGGAGAGAGGGAACCGTCGGCAACTCCAGGAGGAGGAACAACAAATTTGTGAGAGTTATCATCATCCCACCTGTGAACATGAGCTGCAACGAGAAACCAGGGTCAACAAGCTTGAAACACTAGACGAAACAGGGAGTCACCACCAGCAACGTAACACACCAAGCAGACACTACACAAAACGAAGAAGAGAGCCAGGGGAGCTAATCCCTCAGGTATGCGAAGAACGAAGCCAAGAGCCATGCGACCAACTGAACAGACAGAGAAAACGTCAGACATCAGAGCCAGACAAAAGAAGACACGCTTGTAAGTGTGGCAGCTTGCAAGCACATGAGCTCAGACTGCAGGCAGATGAGAGGCAAAATCAAGAGGAGCCTCAGCCAGAACAACTGGCAGATGTAAGGATTCGCAGCCAGACCAGTGAACCTCGACCACTGCCAAACCGGTGGAGTACCCATCAGCCACATGAGACAGCACAACCACCATATGATCAAAAAAAACAGTGGCCACAAGGAGCAGATAGAGGAAGTCACAGTCAGCCACATAAACCTGAATTACTCACAGAAGAGAGAAGCCGCTACCACATACGTGAGCTGGAACAAAAAAAATTTGAACACAGCAGCCACCAGCCCCATGAGCCTGAATGTCTGGACTCAAGACACCCACATCAGTCATACATAATGGAACCGCTAGAAGTTGACCTCAGGTACTACGAGACCTGTGAGCAAGAAAGAGATAACTATGTACAAGAAAAGAACAATGAATATGAGCTTGACTACACAGAAAGTGAGAAAGACATGAGGCAAGATCAAGAGCGTGAAGACCACAATGAAGCAAGAAGAAAAGAGCCCGTGCGCGAGAGTAGGGTCGATCGCCAACGGGAGCTGGAGCTGGAGGTCTACGAGCGCCGCAGCCGCCAGACACGCGAAAGGGAAGGGCGAGCCGCCACCACCGACCAGAGAGAGACACGCGAGAGACGGGACTGTCAGGAACGCGAGCCCGAAGACGACGGCAGGAGACAGCGTGAGTCAGTGAGGTACGAAAGGACGCGCGAGACTGCAGTAGAGGCAGCAGAAGCTGACGTGAAAATCCACCGCGTGTCCCAGGAACTGGAGGCCCGTGAGGACGTGGAAAGGCGGGACCGTCCCTGTGAGTGCGAAGCAGCAGAGGATGAGAGGAGGATTTGCCGGGGAAGAGAGAGGGAAGAGCCCGTGCACGAGAGGAGGGTCGATCGCCAACGGGAGCTGGAGCTGGAGGTCTACGAGCGCCGCAGCCGCCAGACACGCAAAAGGGAAGAGCGAGCCGCCACCACCGACCAGAGAGAGACACGCGAGAGACGGGACTGTCAGGAACGTGAGCCCGAAGACGACAGCAGGAGACAGTGTGAGTCGGTGAGGTACGAATGGACGCGCGAGTCTGCAGTAGCGGCAGCAGAAGCTGACGTGAAGATCCACCGCATGTCCCGGGAACTGGAGGCCCGTGAGGACATGGAAAGGCGGGACCGTCCCCGTGAGTGCGAAGCAGCAGAGGATGAGAGGAGGATTTGCCGGGGAAGAGAGAGGGAAGAGCCCGTGCGCGAGAGGAGGGTCGATCGCCAACGGGCGCTGGAGGTGGAGATCTACGAGCGCGGCAGCCGCCAGACACGCGAAAGGGAAGAGCGAGCCGCCACCACCGACCAGAGAGAGACACGCGACTGTCAGGAATGCGAGCCCGAAGAAGACAGCAGGAGACAGCGTGAGTCAGTGAGGTACGAAAGGACGCGTGACACTGCAGTGGCGGCAGCAGAAGCTGACGTGAAGATCCACCGCGTGTCCTGGGAACTGGAGGTCCGTGAGGACGTGGAAAGGCGGGACCGTCCCCGTGAGTGCGAAGCAGCAGAGGATGAGAGGAGGATTTGCCGGGGAAGAGAGAGGGAAGAGCCCGTGCGCGAGAGGAGGGTCGATCGCCAACGGGAGCTGGAGCTGGAGGTCTATGAGCGTGGCAGCCGCCAGCTACGCGAAAGGGGAGAGCGAACCGCCACCACCGACCAGAGAGAGACATGCGAGAGATGGGACTGTCAGGAACGCGAGCCCGAAGACGACGGCAGGAGGCAGCGTGAGTCGGTGAGGTACGAAAGGACGCGCGAGACTGCAGTAGCGGCAGCAGAAGGTGACGTGAAGATCCACCGCGTGTCCCGGGAACTGGAGGCCCGTGAGGACATGGAAAGGCGGGACCGTCCCCGTGAGTGCGAAGCAGCAGAGGATGAGAGGAGGATTTGCCGGGGAAGAGAGAGGGAAGAGCCCATGCGCGAGAGGAGGGTCGATCGCCAACGGGAGCTGGAGCTGGAGGTCTACGAGCGCCGCAGCCGCCAGATACGCGAAAGGGAAGAGCAAGCCGCCACCACCGACCAGAGAGAGACACGCGAGAGACGGGACTGTCAGGAACGCGAGCCCGAAGACGACGGCAGGAGACAGCGTGAGTCGGTGAGGTACGAAAGGACGCGCGAGACTGCAGTAGCGGCAGCAGAAGCTGACGTGAAGATCCACCGCGTGTCCCGGGAACTGGAGGCCCGTGAGGACGTGGAAAGGCGGGACCGTCCCCGTGAGTGCGAAGCACCAGAGGATGAGAGGACGATTTACCGGGGAAAAGAGAGGGAAGAGCCCGTGCATGACAGGAGGGTCGATCGCCAACGGGAGCTGGAGCTGGAGGTCTACGAGCGCCGCAGCCGCCAGACACGCAAAAGGGAAGAGCGAGCCGCCACCACCGACCAGAGAGAGACACGCGAGAGACGGGACTGTCAGGAACGTGAGCCCGAAGACGACGGCAGGAGACAGCGTGAGTCGGTGAGGTACGGAAGGACGCGCGAGACTGCAGTAGAGGCAGAAGAAGCTGACGTGAAGATCCACCGCGTGTCCCGGGAACTGGAGGCCCGTGAGGACGTGGAAAGGCGGGACCGTCTCTGTGAGTGTGAAGCAGCAGAGGATGAGAGGAGGATTTGCCGGGGAAGAGAGAGGGAAGAGCCCATGCGCGAGAGGAGGGTCGATCGCCAACGGGAGCTGGAGCTGGAGGTCTACGAGCGCCGCAGCCGCCAGATACGCGAAAGGGAAGAGCGAGCCGCCACCACCGACCAGAGAGAGACACGCGAGAGACGGGACTGTCAGGAACGCGAGCCCGAAGATGACGGCAGGAGACAGCGTGAGTCGGTGAGGTACGAAAGGACGCGTGACACTGCAGTGGCGGCAGCAGAAGCTGACGTGAAGATCCACCGCGTGTCCCGGGAACTGGAGGCCCGTGAGGACGTGGAAAGGCGGGACCGTCCCCGTGAGTGCGAAGCAGCAGAGGATGAGAGGAGGATTTGCCGGGGAAGAGAGAGGGAAGAGCCCGTGCGTAAGAGGAGGGTCGATCGCCAACGGGACCTGGAGCTGGAGGTCTATGAGCGTGGCAGCCGCCAGCTACGCGAAAGGGGAGAGCGAACCGCCACCACCGACCAGAGAGAGACATGCGAGAGATGGGACTGTCAGGAACGCGAGCCCGAAGACGACGGCAGGAGGCAGCGTGAGTCGGTGAGGTACGAAAGGACGCGCGAGACTGCAGTAGCGGCAGCAGAAGGTGACGTGAAGATCCACCGCGTGTCCCGGGAACTGGAGGCCCGTGAGGACATGGAAAGGCGGGACCGTCCCCGTGAGTGCGAAGCAGCAGAGGATGAGAGGAGGATTTGCCGGGGAAGAGAGAGGGAAGAGCCCATGCGCGAGAGGAGGGTCGATCGCCAACGGGAGCTGGAGCTGGAGGTCTACGAGCGCCGCAGCCGCCAGATACGCGAAAGGGAAGAGCGAGCCGCCACCACCGACCAGAGAGAGACACGCGAGAGACGGGACTGTCAGGAACGCGAGCCCGAAGACGACGGCAGGAGACAGCGTGAGTCGGTGAGGTACGAAAGGACGCACGAGACTGCAGTAGCGGCAGCAGAAGCTGACGTGAAGATCCACCGCGTGTCCCGGGAACTGGAGGCCCGTGAGGACGTGGAAAGGCGGGACTGTCCCCGTGAGTGCGAAGCACCAGAGGATGAGAGGACGATTTACCGGGGAAAAGAGAGGGAAGAGCCCGTGCATGACAGGAGGGTCGATCGCCAACGGGAGCTGGAGCTGGAGGTCTACGAGCGCCGCAGCCGCCAGACACGCAAAAGGGAAGAGCGAGCCGCCACCACCGACCAGAGAGAGACACGCGAGAGACGGGACTGTCAGGAACGTGAGCCCGAAGACGACGGCAGGAGACAGCGTGAGTCGGTGAGGTACGGAAGGACGCGCGAGACTGCAGTAGAGGCAGAAGAAGCTGACGTGAAGATCCACCGCGTGTCCCGGGAACTGGAGGCCTGTGAGGACGTGGAAAGGCGGGACCGTCTCTGTGAGTGTGAAGCAGCAGAGGATGAGAGGAGGATTTGCCGGGGAAGAGAGAGGGAAGAGCCCATGCGCGAGAGGAGGGTCGATCGCCAACGGGAGCTGGAGCTGGAGGTCTACGAGCGCCGCAGCCGCCAGATACGCGAAAGGGAAGAGCGAGCCGCCACCACCGACCAGAGAGAGACACGCGAGAGACGGGACTGTCAGGAACGCGAGCCCGAAGACGACGGCAGGAGACAGCGTGAGTCGGTGAGGTACGAAAGGACGCGCGAGACTGCAGTAGCGGCAGCAGAAGCTGACGTGAAGATCCACCGCGTGTCCCGGGAACTGGAGGCCCGTGAGGACGTGGAAAGGCGGGACCGTCCCCGTGAGTGCGAAGCACCAGAGGATGAGAGGATGATTTACCGGGGAAAAGAGAGGGAAGAGCCCGTGCATGACAGGAGGGTCGATCGCCAACGGGAGCTGGAGCTGGAGGTCTATGAGCGCGGCAGCCGCCAGATACGCGAAAGGGGAGAGCGAACCGCCACCACCGACCAGAGAAAGACATGCGAGAGACGGGACTGTCAGGAACGCGAGCCCGAAGACGACGGCAGGAGACAGCGTGAGTCGGTGAGGTACGAAAGGACGCGCAAGACTGCAGTAGCGGCAGCAGAAGCTGACGTGAAGATCCACCGCGTGTCCCGGGAACTGGAGGCCCGTGAGGACGTGGAAAGGCAGGACCGTCCCCGTGAGTGCGAAGCAGCAGAGGATGAGAGGAGGATTTATCGGGGAAGAGAGAGGGAAGAGCCCATGCGCGAGAGGAGGGTCGATCGCCAACGGGCGCTGGAGGTGGAGATCTACGAGCGCGGCAGCCGCCAGATACGCAAAAGGGAAGAGCGAGCCGCCCCCACCGACCAGAGAGAGACATGCGAGAGACAGGACTGTCAGGAACGCGAGCCTGAAGACGACGGCAGGAGACAGCGTGGGTCGGTGAGGTACGAAAGGACGCGCGAGACTGCAGTAGCGGCAGCAGAAGCTGACGTGAAGATCCACCGCGTGTCCCGGGAACTGGAGGCCCGTGGGGACGTGGAAAGGCAGGACCATCCCCCTGAGTGCAAAGCAGCAGAGGATGAGAGGAGGATTTGCCGGGGAAGAGAGAGGGAAGAGCCCGGGCGCGAGAGGAGGGTCGATCGCCAACGGGAGCTGGAGCTGGAGGTCTATAAGCGCCGCAGCCGCCAGATACGCGAAAGGGAAGAGCGAGCCGCCACCACCGACCAGAGAGAGACACGCGAGAGACGGGACTGTCAGGAACGCGAGCCCGAAGACGACGGCAGGAGACAGCGTGAGTCGGTGAGGTACGAAAGGACGCGCGAGACTGCAGTAGCGGCAGCAGAAGCTGACGTGAAGATCCACCGCGTGTCCCGGGAACTGGAGGCCCGTGAGGACGTGGAAAGGCGGGACCGTCCCCGTGAGTGCGAAGCACCAGAGGATGAGAGGACGATTTACCGGGGAAAAGAGAGGGAAGAGCCCGTGCATGACAGGAGGGTCGATCGCCAACGGGAGCTGGAGCTGGAGGTCTACGAGCGCCGCAGCCGCCAGACACGCAAAAGGGAAGAGCGAGCCGCCACCACCGACCAGAGAGAGACACGCGAGAGACGGGACTGTCAGGAACGTGAGCCCGAAGACGACGGCAGGAGACAGCGTGAGTCGGTGAGGTACGGAAGGACGCGCGAGACTGCAGTAGAGGCAGAAGAAGCTGACGTGAAGATCCACCGCGTGTCCCGGGAACTGGAGGCCCGTGAGGACGTGGAAAGGCGGGACCGTCTCTGTGAGTGTGAAGCAGCAGAGGATGAGAGGAGGATTTGCCGGGGAAGAGAGAGGGAAGAGCCCATGCGCGAGAGGAGGGTCGATCGCCAACGGGAGCTGGAGCTGGAGGTCTACGAGCGCCGCAGCCGCCAGATACGCAAAAGGGAAGAGCGAGCCGCCACCACCGACCAGAGAGAGACACGCGAGAGACGGGACTGTCAGGAACGCGAGCCCGAAGACGACGGCAGGAGACAGCGTGAGTCGGTGAGGTACGAAAGGACGCGTGACACTGCAGTGGCGGCAGCAGAAGCTGACGTGAAGATCCACCGCGTGTCCCGGGAACTGGAGGCCCGTGAGGACGTGGAAAGGCGGGACCGTCCCCGTGAGTGCGAAGCAGCAGAGGATGAGAGGAGGATTTGCCGGGGAAGAGAGAGGGAAGTGCCCGTGCACGAGAGGAGGGTCGATCGCCAACGGGAGCTGGAGCTGGAGGTCTATGAGCGTGGCAGCCGCCAGCTACGCGAAAGGGGAGAGCGAACCGCCACCACCGACCAGAGAGAGACATGCGAGAGATGGGACTGTCAGGAACGCGAGCCCGAAGACGACGGCAGGAGGCAGCGTGAGTCGGTGAGGTACGAAAGGACGCGCGAGACTGCAGTAGCGGCAGCAGAAGGTGACGTGAAGATCCACCGCGTGTCCCGGGAACTGGAGGCCCGTGAGGACATGGAAAGGCGGGACCGTCCCCGTGAGTGCGAAGCAGCAGAGGATGAGAGGAGGATTTGCCGGGGAAGAGAGAGGGAAGAGCCCATGCGCGAGAGGAGGGTCGATTGCCAACGGGAGCTGGAGCTGGAGGTCTACGAGCGCCGCAGCCGCCAGATACGCGAAAGGGAAGAGCGAGCCGCCACCACCGACCAGAGAGAGACACGCGAGAGACGGGACTGTCAGGAACGCGAGCCCGAAGACGACGGCAGGAGACAGCGTGAGTCAGTGAGGTACGAAAGGACGCGCGAGACTGCAGTAGCGGCAGCAGAAGCTGACGTGAAGATCCACCGCGTGTCCCGGGAACTGGAGGCCCGTGAGGACGTGGAAAGGCGGGACCGTCCCCGTGAGTGCGAAGCACCAGAGGATGAGAGGACGATTTACCGGGGAAAAGAGAGGGAAGAGCCCGTGCATGACAGGAGGGTCGATCGCCAACGGGAGCTGGAGCTGGAGGTCTACGAGCGCCGCAGCCGCCAGACACGCAAAAGGGAAGAGCGAGCCGCCACCACCGACCAGAGAGAGACACGCGAGAGACGGGACTGTCAGGAACGTGAGCCCGAAGACGACGGCAGGAGACAGCGTGAGTCGGTGAGGTACGGAAGGACGCGCGAGACTGCAGTAGAGGCAGAAGAAGCTGACGTGAAGATCCACCGCGTGTCCCGGGAACTGGAGGCCTGTGAGGACGTGGAAAGGCGGGACCGTCTCTGTGAGTGTGAAGCAGCAGAGGATGAGAGGAGGATTTGCCGGGGAAGAGAGAGGGAAGAGCCCATGCGCGAGAGGAGGGTCGATCGCCAACGGGAGCTGGAGCTGGAGGTCTACGAGCGCCGCAGCCGCCAGATACGCGAAAGGGAAGAGCGAGCCGCCACCACCGACCAGAGAGAGACACGCGAGAGACGGGACTGTCAGGAACGCGAGCCCGAAGACGACGGCAGGAGACAGCGTGAGTCGGTGAGGTACGAAAGGACGCGCGAGACTGCAGTAGCGGCAGCAGAAGCTGACGTGAAGATCCACCGCGTGTCCCGGGAACTGGAGGCCCGTGAGGACGTGGAAAGGCGGGACCGTCCCCGTGAGTGCGAAGCACCAGAGGATGAGAGGATGATTTACTGGGGAAAAGAGAGGGAAGAGCCCGTGCATGACAGGAGGGTCGATCGCCAACGGGAGCTGGAGCTGGAGGTCTATGAGCGCGGCAGCCGCCAGATACGCGAAAGGGGAGAGCGAACCGCCACCACCGACCAGAGAAAGACATGCGAGAGACGGGACTGTCAGGAACGCGAGCCCGAAGACGACGGCAGGAGACAGCGTGAGTCGGTGAGGTACGAAAGGACGCGCGAGACTGCAGTAGCGGCAGCAGAAGCTGACGTGAAGATCCACCGCGTGTCCCGGGAACTGGAGGCCCGTGAGGACGTGGAAAGGCAGGACCGTCCCCGTGAGTGCGAAGCAGCAGAGGATGAGAGGAGGATTTATCGGGGAAGAGAGAGGGAAGAGCCCATGCGCGAGAGGAGGGTCGATCGCCAACGGGAGCTGGAGCTGGAGGTCTATGAGCGCCGCAGCCGCCAGACACGCAAAAGGGAAGAGCGAGCCACCACCACCGACCAGAGAGAGACACGCGAGAGACGGGACTGTCAGGAACGCGAGCCCGAAGACGACGGCAGGAGACAGCGTGAGTCAGTGAGGTACGAAAGGACGCGCGAGACTGCAGAAGAGGCAGAAGAAGCTGACGTGAAGATCCACCGCGTGTCCCGGGAACTGGAGGCCCGTGAGGACGTGGAAAGGCGGGACCATCCCCGTGAGTGCGAAGCAGCGGAGGATGAGAGGAGGATTTACCAGGGAAGAGAGAGGGAAGAGCCCATGCGCAAGAGGAGGGTCGATCGCCAACGGGCGCTGGAGGTGGAGATCTACGAGCGCGGCAGCCGCCAGATACGCGAAAGGGAAGAGCGAGCCGCCCCCACCGACCAGAGAGAGACATGCGAGAGACAGGACTGTCAGGAACGTGAGCCTGAAGACGACGGCAGGAGACAGCGTGGGTCGGTGAGGTACGAAAGGACGCGCGAGACTGCAGTAGCGGCAGCAGAAGCTGACGTGAAGATCCACCGCGTGTCCCGGGAACTGGAGGCCCGTGGGGACGTGGAAAGGCAGGACCATCCCCCTGAGTGCAAAGCAGCAGAGGATGAGAGGAGGATTTGCCGGGGAAGAGAGAGGGAAGAGCCCGGGCGCGAGAGGAGGGTCGATCGCCAACGGGAGCTGGAGCTGGAGGTCTATAAGCGCGGCAGCCGCCAGATACGCGAAAGGGAAGAGCGAGCCGCCACCACCGACCAGAGAGAGACACGCGATTGTCAGGAACGCGAGCCCAAAGATGACGGCAGGAGACAGCGTGAGTCGGTCAGGTACGAAAGGACGCGCGAGACTGCAGTAGCAGCAGCAGAAGCTGACGTGAAGATCCACCGCGTGTCCCGGGAACTGGAGGCCCGTGGGTACGTGGAAAGGCAGGACCGTCCCCGTGAGTTCGAAGTAGCAGAGAATGAGAGGAGGATTTGCCGGGGAAGAGAGAGGGAAGAGCCCGTGCGCGAGAGGAGGGTCGATCGCCAACGGGAGCTGGAGCTGGAGGTCTACGAGCGCCGCAGCCGCCAGGCACGCAAAAGGGAAGAGCGAGCCGCCCCCACCGACCAGAGAGAGACACGCGAGAGACGGGACTGTCAGGAACGCAAGCCCGAAGACAACAGCAGGAGACAGCATGAGTCGGTGAGGTACGAAAGGACGCGCGAGACTGCAGTAGCGGCAGCAGAAGCTGACGTGAAGATCCACCGCGTGTCCCGGGAACTGGAGGCCCGTGAGGACGTGGAAAGGCAGGACCGTCCCCGTGAGTGCGAAGTAGCAGAGGATGAGAGGAGGATTTGCCGGGGAAGAGAGAGGGAAGAGCCCATGCGCGAGAGGAGGGTCGATCGCCAACGGGAGCTGGAGCTGGAGGTCTACGAGCGCCGCAGCCGCCAGATACGCGAAAGGGAAGAGCGAGCCGCCACCACCGACCAGAGAGAGACACGCGAGAGACGGGACTGTCAGGAACGTGAGCCCGAAGACGACGGCAGGAGACAGTGTGAGTCGGTGAGGTACGAAAGGACGCGCGAGACTGCAGTAGAGGCAGCAGAAGCTGACGTGAAGATCCACCGCGTGTCCCGGGAACTGGAGGCCCGTGAGGACGTGGAAAGGCGGGGACCGTCCCCGTGAGTGCGAAGCAGCGGAGGATGAGAGGAGGATTTACCGGGGAAGAGAGAGGGAAGAGCCCGTGCATGAGAGGAGGGTCGATCGCCAACGGGAGCTGGAGGTGGAGATCTATGAGCGCGGCAGCCGCCAGACACGCGAAAGGGAAGGGCGAGCCGCCACCACCGACCAGAGAGAGACACGCGACTGTCAGGAATGCGAGCCCGAAGAAGACGGCAGGAGACAGCGTGAGTCAGTGAGGTACGAAAGGACGCGCGAGACTGCAGTAGCGGCAGCAGAAGCTGACGTGAAGATCCACCGCGTGTCCCGGGAACTGGAGGCCCGTGAGGACGTGGAAAGGCGGGACCGTCCCCGTGAGTGCGAAGCAGCAGAGGATGAGAGGAGGATTTGCCGGGGAAGAGAGAGGGAAGAGCCCGTGCACGAGAGGAGGGTCGATCGCCAACGGGAGATGGAGCTGGAGGTCTACGAGCGCCGCAGCCGCCAGACACGCGAAAGGGGAGAGCGAGCCGCCACCACCGACCAGAGAGAGACACGCGAGAGACGGGACTGTCAGGAACGCGAGCCCGAAGACGACAGCAGGAGGCAGCGTGAGTCGGTGAGGTACGAAAGGACGCGCGAGACTGCAGTAGCGGCAGCAGAAGCTGACGTGAAGATCCACCGCGTGTCCCGGGAACTGGAGGCCCGTGGGGACGTGGAAAGGCGGGACCATCCCCCTGAGTGCAAAGCAGCAGAGGATGAGAGGAGGATTTATCGGGGAAGAGAGAGGGAAGAGCCCGGGCGCGAGAGGAGGGTCGATCGCCAACGGGAGCTGGAGCTGGAGGTCTACGAGCGCCGCAGCCGCCAGACACGCAAAAGGGAAGAGCGAGCCGCCACCACCGACCAGAGAGAGACACGCGAGAGACGGGACTGTCAGGAACGCGAGCCCGAAGACAACAGCAGGAGACAGCATGAGTCGGTGAGGTACGAAAGGACGCGCGAGACTGCAGTAGCGGCAGCAGAAGCTGACGTGAAGATCCACCGCGTGTCCCGGGAACTGGAGGCCCGTGAGGACGTGGAAAGGCGGGACCGTCCCTGTGAGTGCGAAGTAGCAGAGGATGAGAGGAGGATTTGCCGGGGAAGAGAGAGGGAAGAGCCCATGCGCGAGAGGAGGGTCGATCGCCAACGGGAGCTGGAGCTGGAGGTCTACGAGCGCCGCAGCCGCCAGACACGCGAAAGGGAAGAGCGAGCCGCCACCACCGACCAGAGAGAGACACGCGAGAGACGGGACTGTCAGGAACGTGAGCCCGAAGACGACGGCAGGAGACAGCGTGAGTCGGTGAGGTACGGAAGGACGCGCGAGACTGCAGTAGCGGCAGCAGAAGCTGACGTGAAGATCCACCGCGTGTCCCGGGAACTGGAGGCCCGTGAGGACGTGGAAAGGCGGGACCGTCCCCGTGAGTGCGAAGCACCAGAGGATGAGAGGATGATTTACTGGGGAAAAGAGAGGGAAGAGCCCGTGCATGACAGGAGGGTCGATCGCCAACGGGAGCTGGAGCTGGAGGTCTATGAGCGCGGCAGCCGCCAGATACGCGAAAGGGGAGAGCGAACCGCCACCACCGACCAGAGAAAGACATGCGAGAGACGGGACTGTCAGGAACGCGAGCCCGAAGACGACGGCAGGAGACAGCGTGAGTCGGTGAGGTACGAAAGGACGCGCGAGACTGCAGTAGCGGCAGCAGAAGCTGACGTGAAGATCCACCGCGTGTCCCGGGAACTGGAGGCCCGTGAGGACGTGGAAAGGCAGGACCGTCCCCGTGAGTGCGAAGCAGCAGAGGATGAGAGGAGGATTTATCGGGGAAGAGAGAGGGAAGAGCCCATGCGCGAGAGGAGGGTCGATCGCCAACGGGAGCTGGAGCTGGAGGTCTATGAGCGCCGCAGCCGCCAGACACGCAAAAGGGAAGAGCGAGCCACCACCACCGACCAGAGAGAGACACGCGAGAGACGGGACTGTCAGGAACGCGAGCCCGAAGACGACGGCAGGAGACAGCGTGAGTCAGTGAGGTACGAAAGGACGCGCGAGACTGCAGAAGAGGCAGAAGAAGCTGACGTGAAGATCCACCGCGTGTCCCGGGAACTGGAGGCCCGTGAGGACGTGGAAAGGCGGGACCATCCCCGTGAGTGCGAAGCAGCGGAGGATGAGAGGAGGATTTACCAGGGAAGAGAGAGGGAAGAGCCCATGCGCGAGAGGAGGGTCGATCGCCAACGGGCGCTGGAGGTGGAGATCTACGAGCGCGGCAGCCGCCAGATACGCGAAAGGGAAGAGCGAGCCGCCCCCACCGACCAGAGAGAGACATGCGAGAGACAGGACTGTCAGGAACGTGAGCCTGAAGACGACGGCAGGAGACAGCGTGGGTCGGTGAGGTACGAAAGGACGCGCGAGACTGCAGTAGCGGCAGCAGAAGCTGACGTGAAGATCCACCGCGTGTCCCGGGAACTGGAGGCCCGTGGGGACGTGGAAAGGCAGGACCATCCCCCTGAGTGCAAAGCAGCAGAGGATGAGAGGAGGATTTGCCGGGGAAGAGAGAGGGAAGAGCCCGGGCGCGAGAGGAGGGTCGATCGCCAACGGGAGCTGGAGCTGGAGGTCTATAAGCGCGGCAGCCGCCAGATACGCGAAAGGGAAGAGCGAGCCGCCACCACCGACCAGAGAGAGACACGCGATTGTCAGGAACGCGAGCCCAAAGATGACGGCAGGAGACAGCGTGAGTCGGTCAGGTACGAAAGGACGCGCGAGACTGCAGTAGCAGCAGCAGAAGCTGACGTGAAGATCCACCGCGTGTCCCGGGAACTGGAGGCCCGTGGGTACGTGGAAAGGCAGGACCGTCCCCGTGAGTTCGAAGTAGCAGAGAATGAGAGGAGGATTTGCCGGGGAAGAGAGAGGGAAGAGCCCGTGCGCGAGAGGAGGGTCGATCGCCAACGGGAGCTGGAGCTGGAGGTCTACGAGCGCCGCAGCCGCCAGACACGCAAAAGGGAAGAGCGAGCCGCCCCCACCGACCAGAGAGAGACACGCGAGAGACGGGACTGTCAGGAACGCAAGCCCGAAGACAACAGCAGGAGACAGCATGAGTCGGTGAGGTACGAAAGGACGCGCGAGACTGCAGTAGCGGCAGCAGAAGCTGACGTGAAGATCCACCGCGTGTCCCGGGAACTGGAGGCCCGTGAGGACGTGGAAAGGCAGGACCGTCCCCGTGAGTGCGAAGTAGCAGAGGATGAGAGGAGGATTTGCCGGGGAAGAGAGAGGGAAGAGCCCATGCGCGAGAGGAGGGTCGATCGCCAACGGGAGCTGGAGCTGGAGGTCTACGAGCGCCGCAGCCGCCAGATACGCGAAAGGGAAGAGCGAGCCGCCACCACCGACCAGAGAGAGACACGCGAGAGACGGGACTGTCAGGAACGTGAGCCCGAAGACGACGGCAGGAGACAGTGTGAGTCGGTGAGGTACGAAAGGACGCGCGAGACTGCAGTAGAGGCAGCAGAAGCTGACGTGAAGATCCACCGCGTGTCCCGGGAACTGGAGGCCCGTGAGGACGTGGAAAGGCGGGACCGTCCCCGTGAGTGCGAAGCAGCGGAGGATGAGAGGAGGATTTACCGGGGAAGAGAGAGGGAAGAGCCCGTGCATGAGAGGAGGGTCGATCGCCAACGGGAGCTGGAGGTGGAGATCTATGAGCGCGGCAGCCGCCAGACACGCGAAAGGGGAGAGCGAGCCGCCACCACCGACCAGAGAGAGACACGCGACTGTCAGGAATGCGAGCCCGAAGAAGACGGCAGGAGACAGCGTGAGTCAGTGAGGTACGAAAGGACGCGCGAGACTGCAGTAGCGGCAGCAGAAGCTGACGTGAAGATCCACCGCGTGTCCCGGGAACTGGAGGCCCGTGAGGACGTGGAAAGGCGGGACCGTCCCCGTGAGTGCGAAGCAGCAGAGGATGAGAGGAGGATTTGCCGGGGAAGAGAGAGGGAAGAGCCCGTGCACGAGAGGAGGGTCGATCGCCAACGGGAGATGGAGCTGGAGGTCTACGAGCGCCGCAGCCGCCAGACACGCGAAAGGGGAGAGCGAGCCGCCACCACCGACCAGAGAGAGACACGCGAGAGACGGGACTGTCAGGAACGCGAGCCCGAAGACGACAGCAGGAGGCAGCGTGAGTCGGTGAGGTACGAAAGGACGCGCGAGACTGCAGTAGCGGCAGCAGAAGCTGACGTGAAGATCCACCGCGTGTCCCGGGAACTGGAGGCCCGTGGGGACGTGGAAAGGCGGGACCATCCCCCTGAGTGCAAAGCAGCAGAGGATGAGAGGAGGATTTATCGGGGAAGAGAGAGGGAAGAGCCCGGGCGCGAGAGGAGGGTCGATCGCCAACCGGAGCTGGAGCTGGAGGTCTACGAGCGCCGCAGCCGCCAGACACGCAAAAGGGAAGAGCGAGCCGCCACCACCGACCAGAGAGAGACACGCGAGAGACGGGACTGTCAGGAACGCGAGCCCGAAGACAACAGCAGGAGACAGCATGAGTCGGTGAGGTACGAAAGGACGCGCGAGACTGCAGTAGCGGCAGCAGAAGCTGACGTGAAGATCCACCGCGTGTCCCGGGAACTGGAGGCCCGTGAGGACGTGGAAAGGCGGGACCGTCCCTGTGAGTGCGAAGTAGCAGAGGATGAGAGGAGGATTTGCCGGGGAAGAGAGAGGGAAGAGCCCATGCGCGAGAGGAGGGTCGATCGCCAACGGGAGCTGGAGCTGGAGGTCTATGAGCGCGGCAGCAGCCAGATACGCGAAAGGGGAGAGCGAGCCGCCACCACCGACCAGAGAGAGACACGCGAGAGACGGGACTGTCAGGAACGCGAGCCCGAAGGCGACGGCAGGAGACAGCGTGAGTCGGTGAGGTACGAAAGGACGCGCGAGACTGCAGTAGCGGCAGCAGAAGCTGACGTGAAGATCCACCGCGTGTCCCGGGAACTGGAGGCCCGTGAGGATGTGGAAAGGCGGGACCGTCCCCGTGAGTGCGAAGCAGCAGAGGATGAGAGGAGGATTTGCCGGGGAAGAGAGAGGGAAGAGCCCGTGCGCGAGAGGAGTGTCGATCGCCAACGGGAGCTGGAGCTGGAGGTCTATGAGCACGGCAGCCGCCAGATACGCAAAAGGGAAGAGCGAGCCGCCACCACCGACCAGAGAGAGACACGCGAGAGACGGGACTGTCAGGAACGCGAGCCCGAAGACGACGGCAGGAGACAGCGTGAGTCGGTGAGGTACGAAAGGATGCGCGAGACTGCAGTAGTGGCAGCAGAAGCTGACGTGAAGATCCACCGCGTGTCCCGGGAACTGGAGGCCCGTGAGGACGTGGAAAGGCGGGACCGTCCCCGTGAGTGTGAAGCAGCAGAGGATGAGAGGAGGATTTACCGGGGAAGAGAGAGGGAAGAGCCCGTGCGTGAGAGGAGGGTCGATCGCCAACGGGAGCTGGAGCTGGAGGTCTATGAGCGCGGCAGCCGCCAGATACGCGAAAGGGGAGAGCGAGCCGCCACCACCGACCAGAGAGAGACACGCGACAGACGGGACTGTCAGGAACGCGAGCCCGAAGACGATGGCAGGAGACAGCGTGAGTCGGTGAGGTACGAAAGGATGCGCGAGACTGCAGTAGCGGCAGCAGAAGCTGACGTGAAGATCCACCGCGTGTCCCGGGAACTGGAGGCCCGTGAGGACGTGGAAAGGCGGGACCGTCCCCGTGAGTGCGAAGCAGCAGAGGATGAGAGGAGGATTTGCCAGGGAAGAGAGAGGGAAGGCGTAGACCGCAGACCTGACAGGACCCTCTATCAAACTGTGTATGTGGATAACACAGACCTCTGCCCTCCAGGAGAGCAGGCCTCTGTCACCGACATGAGGGTCCGTTATATCCCCGCTCATCCCGATGTACGGCCAGAGGTGCAGGTCCTCCCTCAGTCCAGCGATCCTCACACCATTGCATACTTGGTCCACGTGATCAAGAATTTGAATGATCCAGAAGCTACCACCTATGAGATCGTCTGCCACCAGTCCCATGACCAGGAGCAGCCTATCTATGTGAAGAAGTGCTTTTCGTCACCCCAGCCACCGGCACTCCTGTGTGACGTGAGCAGCCACCCAGAACCACGAGCCCAAAGGGATGATCAAGAAACAGGGGAGCTCAAACTGCTGCGACCAGGGAGTACATCAACTTGTAGTTCCCAGGAAAACACAGGGGATCTCAATGAGCTACAGGAGAGGCCTGAACCAGGGGTGAAGGAAGGTGGTCACCAGATTCCTGCCTCCAATCCCAATAGTGTTAAGGGTGACCCTTCCCGGGCAAAGCCCAAGGAGGGCAGGAGGCACAGCCAGCGCCCCAAGATGCCTGACGTGGAAGAGAAGGAGGCAGATGGATCAAAAGCTGCCAGGGAGCAGGTGCCGCAGGATCCCAAATCCAGCTGCCAGGTGAGGGAGCATGAGGAGAGGGAGGCCAAGAGCTGCCCACCTCTGCCTCAGGCTCCAGAACCACATGAAGCTTGTGAGCCAGGCCGGCAAGCTGCCGAAGAGAGCTGTTCGCAGCCACCCCAGAGGGATGAAGCCAGCTGCTGCCATGAGGATGCAGAGCTTCCCCCACCAGAGAAGACCCTCCAGCCACGGCAAGAGGAGAACAGCAAGAGGAGCCCCCAGCAAGGGAGCGATGCCCAGCCTCAACAGGAGGAGAAACCACGTCTTTGCACCAAGCAGAGCCAGGGTCCCCCAGTCTTGCAGGAGGCCCCAAGCCATCCTGCCAGGGATGAAGTCAAGACATCTTAAGGGGAAGTCCTCTCCCTGGAGCTGGTTGGGCTTCTCCAAGTCTCTTTGAGGATCACTTCTGCTCTCTGCTTTCAGCTTAGGGCGTCACCGTGTGGTGGCACAGAAGTGTTTGACACAAAAAGGGTTAAGGGGGTGCTCTGTGAGGGTGTCAAGGGGGTTTGGGGGTTTTCCGTCTAAAAAGTCCTCAGTAGCTAGGTAGGCAGAGAGTTACCCCAGGATCCGCAGCTTCTGCCTGCCTGCACTATGTCTATCTACCTTAATGCAGCATGTAGCTCTAATTCTGCTCTAATGGGATTCCTTGGACCTGTCCTTTATGTCCCTGTCATCTCTTCTGCCCTGTGGCACAACTGTTCTGCATCTCACTGCTCTCACGTCTCCCTAGTCCCATGCCCAGCTCTCCTGTCAGCTTCTGCTGTGCGGTGCGGGGAAAAAAAACACATTTAAAATCCCAGTGGCTCAATCACACTGGTTCTGGGGCCTGCAAATCCTTGAGGCTGGGAGGGGAAAAAAAAAAACAAAACACTTTTGTAGACTCCATGTTTTTGGTTACACCTTTCCGCTCCCCTAACAGCTGAGCGGAATCCCTGCTCCAGCCTCCTGGAGGCTTGGAAGCAGTTGAGTTATGCTGTGGTTACTGCAGGGTAACGGTGGTGGGTGGGGGGGGTCTCTTTCTTCTTCGCACTGATGTATTGCATGAAAAATCAGAATAAATAACCGATGACTGCACTGACTGCCGCCATCCTTCATCCCTGCATCTAATTGCTACGAGGGCCTCAGCCTGCTGGGAGGGTGTCCCAGTTCAGATCACACCTTCCTCCTGATCCCAGGCACTTAATCCAGCCAGGGGCTGCTGAAAATCCCACCGAATTCCCCCTACTACACGTACAGGAGCCCACATACCTCAAAAATCTGCATGATTTCAGGGGCTCCCACCGCAGCACATGCTGCGATCGGACACCCTGGTGGGGTACATGTGGATGTGTGTGTGCGCTACGGGGAGGGACAGCAGTGCAAAGCCACTGCTGGTTAAGAGCCATCCAGACCCACATTTTCCTGGCCACGTGCATCCATCCGCCTTTTCCCCTGGGCTGCCCCGTCCCTGGGACCACTCCTGGATCCTGGGACAGGAGAGAGGCAGCAGCACGGCACAGCAAACACACCGAATCTCACACATGGTGCACAAGACTGGCGACGGAGACATCTATCACCCTCCCTGGAGAAAACCAGATTTTATTCCCTTTTCTCATGCAAGAGAGAAGCAATTCCCTCAGCAGCAGATGGGGCTGCAGTTCTGCAAGAAGACAGAGAGAGGAAAAAGGCGAGGACAGCCCTGGCACCATCTGTGTCTCGCTCTTAAATGCAACCAGGCTGGTACCAGGGCCGGCCAGGAGGAACAAGGATGTCTCAGGTCCACCGTAGCCTGATGTTTGGTGCTCACCAAATCACGGCCACCACCCTGTCGTGTTTTGAACCCGGTGCCAGAGGGACTCGGGAGGGTCTGTCCCAGCCGGGGGTAGGTGGAGGCTCGGGGCGACGCTCTCAGCGATGCCCACTGCGCACACGTGAGAGTCGCACATCTCGGTGACAAACATATGGCGGCGCAGATGGTCTGTCTGCAAATGGGGCCAAAGCCTCGACCGCAAACACGCACACGGTGGCAGCAAGAAACAGAAACCTCCTGAAATCTCCTACTGCAGCCAGGATGGGGGGGGCGGGCTCCCACTTCCCCCCAAAATCCAAGGAGAAGAGCCACAGGTTTCCCACCCTCAGCTCCCGGGTTTGGAAAACCCTTTCGATTTACACAGACCGATCTGTTCCCAGTTTGAGAGGGGTTGAATGGGGGCAGGGGGGGACAGACGACTACATTTCCCCCCAGTACATGGGAAAAAAAGGCAAGTTTGGGAGCAGGAAATTGAGGCAAGAAAGGAAAACAGATTGGGGATGGTTTCCCCCCCACGCCGCCGCCGCGATTTACTGCTTCCCTTTCTCATGCGCTGTGCTGAGTCACAGTCTCCAGCAGGATTTCCCGAAAAGCCCCGTCCCTGGAAGCCGTCCCAGATCCCAGAGCAGATCCTGGCGTCCCTGCCCCGCGGGGGCAGCCAGCGTTACCCCCAAATTCTCCCCTCCAGGCTCCCCCCGAAGCTTTTGGGGAAAGGCGGCAGCACCCGGGGCCGGGAGTGACAGGGAAATCCGATGCTGGGCCGGCGATTCTGCGTCAGCGCTGGTCGCTAAAGGCGTGGAGATGGGTGCCGCAATGGCGGGACGGCTGTGCAAACACGGGTACACCCGGCGTGTCCCAGCAGGTTCCGTGGCTCCCGACAGATGGGGAGCAGCCGGGTACCACGGCCCCGTGTGCCGCTTTCTGAGCGGCACGAACCCCGCAGCCCCCGTTCTTCCCTGCTCCGAGATATTTGGGCGCATCACTTACCTTTCTGGGTGCTTTTCGGGTGGCTCCTGTCCCTCCTCCACCTCCACGTCTCCCCATTTTCAGCCCTCCAGGGTCTCTCGCTCTGCAGCAGCATGAGTACGGCCGGCTCCGGCTGGGGGGGGTCAGACCCACCAGGGGCAAATTTCCCCCCATACACATAATTTTTACAACAGGAGAAGGTGATAAGGTGTCACCGGCGAAGCTCTGCAGGCGGGAGCGGTTGGGGTTGAGGGGGGGAAAGGGGCAGATTGGGGGCAGCCCCAGCTGTGTCAGTGTTAGGGTGTGAGAAACCCGCAATTTAGTGTGGTTTAGACAATTATTCTCTCACCTGATGAGCCACCCCCACCTGGGAAGGGGAATTGGGAAGAAACAAGGAAATCCGAGGGTTGAAATATAAACAGATTTAATAGAATAAGGCTAGATAATTAGAATAGGGCTAGATAATTAACATTAATAACACTAAAGAACCAATATTGATCCCAATATCAACATAGAATATACCGGGATTATCCTCATTCTATTTTATCCGTGGGAAGCTGTGCGCTCACCACAGGGGACAGCAAATGTGGGACACTGTGAGCACTGCGGCTTCGGGAGGAAGGGAAGGGCTCAGGGCCCCGGCACCAGGGTGAGGAGTTCTCAGGATGGCAGTCATCATAGAAAACTCCTCAGCAAACTTCCTAATTTCTATGGAATGTGCCGTTCCTGGTACGAACTAACCCCGTTGGGCAGCTTGGGTCAAGTGCCCGAGTCTCGCTCCTCCTCATCCCTGTACCTGGTGAGCTCGAAAACACTGAGACCCTGAAACCCGCACACCATCGCTGGGTTATAAAGTAAATATTTTCCCAAATTCAGACACTGGAGTCTTCTAAAAGGGCAGTTTTTCCCAAGTATTAGAAGAGAAATTAGTCCTGTGTTGCCCAAGCCAGGACAGTGGGCAGGGGAACGCTGCCCGCTCTGCCTTTGGGCTGGGGAAAGCCCAAATTTTGCCGTAGCAAGTGGAAACGCTGAGGATACTCCGGGCAGCAGCGAGGCAGCCCCAGGGCAAGGAAACACACAGCCCTGAGCCTGGGGATGAAACGAAGGGAGCTGTAAAGGGATTTCAAAGGATCAAGGGGCAAAAACAGATAAAAGGGAGAAAATGCGAGCGTAAATAACCGTAAGGAATGAAACTGGGGAGGGAAAGGGATAGAGAGAGCCTAAAGGAGGGGCTCAGCACATTCCTGAGCCTGAGCTGGGGACCACAGGCACGTCCAGATCTGCCGTTAGAGCCGCGCTTGCCCAAGGCAGCCCAAGGGGCTGAGTCAGGGCTGGGCGCCGGTTGTGCCGGGAAGGGCGGTGGCCGCGGTGTGAGGCTCACAACCGCCCCAGCTCCGGCTTTGCCACATCGCCCCGCGGCCCTGCCGAGCATCGAGCCCCCTCCTCGCAACCCAGCCATGGTGAGTGAGCCAGGACCCCCGGGGCGGGGAGGCAGAGCGATGGCAGAGGAGGTTTTCCCGCAAGCGGCCCCAGAGCTGATGGCGAGACACGGTTTTGGCACGGGAAAGAGCAGCCGGTGCCGAGGGCTGAGCTAAATCTCTGCTGGGGAGGGGGCCGGGGCGCGGGAAAGGGGGTGCAAAGCTGGCGAGGGAGGGCAGAGGGTCCCTGGTGGGGGGGGAAATGGGGATGGGGGGGGAATCGGGGGGTGGCAGTTGGGGTGTTCCCCCCCATTTCCTCCCCTCCTTTTCCCCCCATTGATGCTTCTGACGGCCATCGGCAGACTCCGAGCTGCAGCTCTTCCTCCACCGTCCCCCCCAGCACCAGAGGGTTTGGGGGGGGCACAGAGGAGCCGAGGGTCTGCGGTTGAGGCTGGAAGCAACTCGGTTCCTCTCATGTTAACCAAAAAAAGGCTGACAGGGGGGGCAGGATGCGGCAGGGAGTCCCTGGGATGCTGAGGGTGGGCAGGGGAGGGCGGACACCTCCCAGCTCTCCCCGCACCCCGCTTCCCCAGAGACTGGAGCTATGGGGAGAAAGGAGGGGGGGGAAGCCCCACAGTCTCTCCCCCACCATGTCCCCCTCACTTTGCCCCACTGCAGAAGCCCTCAGGCCAGCCCGGATCCATCCCTGGCCGGAGGTAGGATTTTGGGGAGCCAACTCCGCTCGCATTTTTCTCTCGTGACTCAGAGTTTCTCCTCGGTCCAGACAGGGCAGGGGGAAGGAAAGGGGGAGACAGGCTTTATCTTTCTAGCCAAGCCAGGCTGGAGAGCATGGAAAAAAAACGAGCACATCCCTGCGGTTGCAGCAAGCGTAAGCTCTTCCCAGTCCAGGACACTCCTCCGCTGGGAGCTGACATCTCCCCAGGGGTTTTTCCATGAACCACTCCCCAATCCTCTGGGTCCTTCCCGCGCCAAAGCAATCAGAGAAATTAATAGCAAAGAAAAATGCAGCTTGACAGGTTGAGCACAGGAGGAAAAAAAGCAGTTGTAAGTTCCCCCCCCCCCAGCCCCCTCCAGCCCAGCCTTTCTCCAGAAACGGAGTGAGGTTCCTCTTCTGCGAGCCCGCGGCTCCCTGCAACGCTGGCCTCAACGCGCTCTTCCTCCTCGCAGCCCACCGAGACGGAGCGCTGCATCGAGTCCCTGCTGGCCGTCTTCCAGCGGTACGCGGGACGTGAGGGGAGCAACTGCACACTCTCCAAGAAGGAGTTCCTGGCCTTCATGAACACGGAGCTGGCCGCCTTCACAAAGGTGAGCAAAGTCCAGGTCAGAAGAGTCTCTCATGGCGCACACTCGCATGCTATGGCTACCGCGGCAGCCGTGCGGTGGGCAATGGGAAGAACTCGCTCCCACCAGAAGCCAGAGCCTGCCCAAATTCTGCTTCCCCCTGCCAATCCCTCTCCACCGGGGATGAAATTCCACACGCAGGGTGCGGGGAAGGGTTCGGCGAGGGGCAGCCCGCCATCGATTCCCGTCTCTTTTTGGTCTTTTGCAGAATCAGAAGGACCCAGGGGTCCTAGACAGGATGATGAAGAAACTGGATTTGAATTGCGACGGGCAACTAGATTTCCCCGAGTTCCTGAACCTCATCGGGGGCATCGCGGTGGCCTGTCACGACACCCTGGTCGTTAAGACCCCTCACCCATAGATCCGGCCCCTGGGTCTCCCTTCACCACTGTGAACAGTCCTCGACCAAGACCGACGCAAAGCTGAAAGCCACGCCCTGAAGATAGGGCCATCCCTATCCCTCATTTTTAGGTATAAAATAAAAGGTTGAAAATCCTAGCATACGGCACGGGTTTTTTTCAGCACGGTGAGGGAGGAGGAAGCGGGAGGAAAGCAGGCCAGCCACAGAGGGAGCAGGGGTTCCGCCCTCTGCTTCTCCACCGATGCAAGAACAGGCGCGTTCTCATCCTCAGCGCTGCCAGAACTGGCTTCGGAGATGCTCCAGCCCCTTCAGCGCCGTGGGGAAAGGTACGGCAATACTTACACGGTAAAACTACGCAAGGTAAATGCAGAGACAGGAGCATTATCAATAAAGGTAATTAGAGCACTGCCAACCGCAATTACACACTAATAATTAGCAGAAGCAAACCCTGCAGGCGTGATAAATTATTTCAGGACTACAGCCTCCGTTTTCTGGAAAATTCAAACAATCCCCTCCAAAGTCAGGTAGCTTACAAGGGAGAAGGAGGGAAGGTGAAAAGAGAAAATTAAACCTAATCTTTTATCTCAGTAAGACCAACCGAGCTACAAAACAGGAAGATCAAGGCGGTCAATTTACTTTATTCATATGAGAAGCTGATTATTTGAGGAAATGTTGCCAGGACAACAAAACAAAAAGTCAACACTAGCACTCGAACGCTGAGCTGCTCTGCTGCCACTTCCCAGGGGAGCAGAGCCACCCCGAGCAGGGCCGGGCTCTGCGCTGGGCCCGGTTCCAGACAGTGCCGCGCTCCTGTGAGAGCCGAGCTCGGCTCTTCCCGCTCTCCAGGCTGCAGCGGGGTCTTTGGGCGCTTCTTTCGGGAGCCCAAGACGGAAAGGTGTAAGAGGCGGCTGCTGCCTCTCAAGCAGCTTCTAAGGAGCGTGCTCTGTGGTAACCGCGGCTCAGCAAGAGCCACCCTTTACCCTCTGCAGTAAATTCATCTTTCAATTCAATTTGCCTTCAAAAACCCTCACAATTTGCCTGGAGACATAGAAACTTCACATCAGCTGGATCTGGAAACAGAAGCACAAGTTGCTACTACTCGGGAGCAGCGAAGAGTCTCGCTACAGCATTCCTGGGTGGGGAAGAGCAGGTAAGACACGACACAGGCACAGCTCCAGTGAAGAGACTAAACTAAAAGCTGGAATGGTGGGAGGTGAAAGTTTCCACACCGTGCTGTGGAATGGGACCATTTCCCTCTGATCTCACACCTCCCCAGGACAGGCATGCCCTAGCGGAACTGGAGCGGGCTAATCCGCAGCCCGATGACATCTTTGCCGATCTCCGTCACCTGAGGAATACAAGGGAGATGGTTAATCATAGAATCATGGAATGGTTTGGGTTGGAAGGGACCTTAAAGATCACCTCGTTCCACCCCCCCTGCCCTGGGCAGGGCCACCCCCCCCCCAGCCCAGGGTGCTCCCAGCCCCGTCCAACCCGGCCTTGGACACCTCCAGGGATGGGGCAGCCACAGCTTCTCGGGGCAGCCTGCGCCAGGGGCTCACCGCCCGCACAGGAGAGAATTTCTTCATCTCATCTCACCTAAATCTGCCCTCTGTCAGTGTCAAACCATTCCCCCTCGTCCCATCGCTCCCCTCCCTGACCCAGAGTCCCCCCCAGCTCTCCTGGAGCCCCTTTAGGCACTGGAAGGGGCTCTGCGGTCTCCGCGGAGCCTTCTCCTCTCCAGGCTGAGCCCCCCCTCTCCCCGCCTGTCCTCCCCGCAGAGGGGCTCAGCCCTCGCAGCATCTCCGGGCCCTCCTCTGGCCCCGCTCCCCCAGGGCCGTGTCTCTGCTGTTGGGCCCCCCCGAGCTGGAGGCAGCGCTGCAGGGGGGGCTCCCCAGAGCAGAGTAGAGGGGAAGAATCACCTCCCTTAACGCCTCTTAACAGCCCAACCCCATACGCGGCGTTCAGACCCTATACAGTTCTCGAGAATGTCCGCTGCCGATCACTGCAGTGCTGCTCCCTGACGGTAGCACTTATACTACAGCGTTTCACAATTCCCCCCATGCCCTCCGACGTTCAACTGGAGCCAAACCCCATGCCAAGTCAGTTCAGGGAGCACAGGGGAAGTTGCTGGAAGGGATTCTCAAGGGAAACATCACGGGTCAGGAGTGGGTGGTAGCAGAAGTCATGATGCCCTTACTGTGGTGACGCGGCAGATCTGCCCGTGGAACTCAGGGCAGTAGCAGGCTCCGCTGAGCGGACACTTCTCCACGGGTTTGCCACGATAGATGGGTCGGTAAGAGGCGGCACAGATGTCGAAGGGGTTGTGCATGTCATAGTTGAGCTGGTAGGTGTCAGTGGGATTCTTCTCACACGCTGACAAGATCTTGCGAGTCTGCAAAAAGCAACCACGTTGACCCGAGGGGCAGCTAGGAAACCGTCCAACCAGCGTCTGCCGCAGCAGATATTTCTGCCTGTGCACCTCACAGACATACCTGTTGGGCCACCTCAGGTTTCGGACCCAGCTCCAGCAGCCGACGGGCAAAAGTAGCGGCCGTCTTGAAGTTTTTGAGTTTGAAAAAGAGGTTGAGAGCAGTACGCAGCACCAAGATCATGTGCACGGGCTGCAGGTTGGAGTGGGTGAAATAGGCAGCCATCTGCATTCGGGAGGAGGAGGGAAAATAGGGATACAATCACTACCAGCCACGCAAATAGCTGGATGCCCTGCTGTCCTGGTTTGAGGACAAACAGAGAGGCAGAGGGGAGCATCTGTCGGTCCCATCTGGGGTCCCCTACGTCCCCAGTGCCCGATTTGCCCACAACCACGACACCTGCAAATGCTGCAAGAAACCCCTCCCAAGAAATCCCTGCCACGTCTGCTTTAAAGGAGGAAACAGCACAATTCAGGATTCCCAATGCCTTTTTAAACCCAGAGGGTTTAAAGTATCCCCTGTACCTCACAGATTCGCTTCTGCTGCTCCAGGGTCTCTTTGGGCAGCTTCTTCCGTTCAATCTCCATCGAGAGTCCTACAATATACTCCCGGCAAATGGCTATCAGCTGCTGGGCCTTTCAGAGAAGGAGACAGTCAGGCCTTCGGCCTCCCGCCCCACAGGCACGCAAGTCAACAGACAGGAGAATCCGTCTCTCTCTCACCTCAGCGATCTCCTGCTTGTTGTCCACCACCAGCAAAGGCACGCTGAGCAAGATGGAGCGAAACTTCTCCACAGCCTCCTCAAACTTGCCAGCCGTAGTGAGCTGGTAGCAGAGCTGCAGGCGCTGGATCAGGTCGTTGAGTTTCAAGCCAACTGCGGGGAGGGCATTCTTCAAGCCAGCTTCTTTCCTGGGGGGCACCGAAGAGGGGTTGGGGGGTACAAACGGGACTACCGCAGAGGCCAGCAAGAACACACACACAGTCAGCTCAACCGCAACTTGTCAGAAATGGTTTGACTTAGGGCCACGCTGTTTTCTTTGCCATTAGCTTAGCAAAAAAGACATCTGCGCTTCCATAATTCCGCTACCCACGACGCCCAGCTCGCTCTGCGTTAGCACAGGCTGGGAGTCTGGCTCATTTCACTACAGCAGCTTCCAGGCACCACTGTAAAAACACACCTGTGATTCTCTAGACACTTCAGACCAGCTGTGTCAGACGCAGCGCGGTACCGCCTGAAAACACAGCATCCCAACTGCCTCACCCTGGTTTTAATCTCTAGAAATAAAGGAAAGCAGTTCTTTAACGCCTTTACACTAACAGCAGGCAGCTGGAAAACCTCACTAAAGCCAGAATGCTCCCTGTTTATATCCACCAAACAGGAAGGTTCCTCCCTTCACAAGAGAGGGAGGAGACATTTCTGGCTACAACTGTCAAGGAGCCTGGGAGGTATACGGCACAAAGAACAGAGCACAGAAAAGGAGCTAAGCCGAACACTTACCAGTTGCGATGTGGGTATCCATACATGGTAGGGAGACACGGCAGAGCCTGGTAGGTCGTACGGCCACGGGCATAGGTCTGCAGGAACAGCTGCTTGTAGGGTCCAAAATTTGTTACTCCTACCTGGTCATGGAGGAGCTGGAAGAGACACATCGATCTGCTGAGTAAAAGTTGGCCCGGGCTGTACAAAGGCTGCACAGACATCACCCAGGCTCACAGCACCTTCTATTTTATACCCAGAGAAAGCAATGCACAAAACGATTCACAGAAGGACAGAAAACGAAGCTTCAGACTGGATCAGAGATGAAAATACACGGGGACAAGGGCACAATCTTTTCCCTAGGAACTCCAGAGGAAACTTACTCTCATTGCTGTCTCAAAGGAGCCTGCCAGAACATGGTCAACAGGAAGCTGAGAATTGTTACACCACACCTACGAGAACGGAAGAGAAACACATGCAAGAGGAATTGTGTACATGCACACGTTTGTCTTACCTACCCTTATCACCCCTAACCTCCCTAAAAAAAGTTCCTATGCTGTGCTCACAGATGAGTGTTAACAAGAAGGACTGAACCCCCCCAAAAAAAAGAAGCACCAAAGTAGAAAGTTTCTGAGAAAGACAATCGGAGACTTGTGCCATTACCTGCGCTGGGCTGGTGCCCTTGGTGGGTGGCACAAAGAATCCATCCTCTGCTGCTCCTGCCGGCCCAGCAGGAACATCCTGGGGGAACACAGAGAGCAGTGATTAGTGTGGAAGTTTCCAGCACCCAGATGAAATCAGAGCTGACCACAGCTGTGGTGATCAAGTCTCTGAAGAAGCCTACAACACATTTTCCCCACCTCCACCACCACAAGCTGTCATTGCCTTCCCAATTAACTACAACTGGGCTACTTAAGAAGCCTCCCGGAAGCCTCCTACCAGTTCAGGGGGAAGATCCAAATCTTCTTCAACTTCCCATCCACCTCCTTCTTCCTGTCCTTTACCCAGACCTTCCTCTCCAAAGCCTTCTCCGGCATCCACAAAGCCATCTGCACAGAGGCAGCAGGGGGGAAACAGTCAGAGCTCTCACCCAGACACACACTTAAGACTTCTGCAAGAAAATCTCTTGGATTCACCCACCTTCATCCAGCTGCAACTCCGCATCTTCTCCCCAGCCTTCGGTACCAACAGTGTCGATATCAATATCAGCAGCCAAGGCCCCCCCTTTGCCTACAAAGAGAGTAGGGTCCTTCATTTACTCATCTCTGAGCGGGTCAGGTGTTAAGCGAAGAATTACGTCAGCACCCCCCCCTCCAATTGTCAGGTCTCATCTTGTGCTAAAAGGCCAAAAATTTGAGAGATTTGCCAAAGATGGTGTAAATGCCAAGCCGGATTCCAACCTCTGGTAGCAACACAAAAAACCTGAGGTTAACAGCAACAGTTCGGGAGCCACAGAGAAAAATATCTCCATTCAGGTTAACACAACTTTCCAAGTACAAAGCCATACCTTTGCTAGCAATTGTTCCTTCAAAGAAGCCCTTGGAGACTGTCAGCAATGGCCAGTTGGTATCCAGAGGCATGACAGGAGCAGGAGGCTGCAGCAGCTTTGCATTGTGATCAATGTCCGGAATCTGAGCAGAGAGAAGCAGAAAACAGTTAAAGGCCACATAAAGAAAATCCTATTCTTTGACCTCCTCGCCTCCAAGCAGCACAGACAGTCTCGAGCCTGAGAAGAGGTGACTGGAACGGAGATGGTTCCTCCATCCCAGAAAGGAGCTGCCTACCCAGTCACACACACTGTCACCTTCTTCCCAAACTCAAGAGCTCTTGTAACAAAGTAGGAAGCATTAGTCATTTTGCTAACCGTTTCCTTTTCAGGATCAAATGTTTCCTTCAGGCTTTCAGCTTCCTCATCCAGACCATGAGTTGCAGCTGTGAGATAGGCCAGGGACTCTGAAATGAGATATAACTCATATGAATGTTTGTTTTTCACCGCCTAGAGAAAGAAAACTTCTCCTACCAGCACACGTGGTCACACAAAGGAGAGATTAGCAGCATACCAAGGTGCAGAATCACACCTTTAGGGGTAGCACTGGATTTAGGACTCGTACGTGCAGGCAGCGACTGACCATTTGAATACGCTCTACAGTTGATCCAGGTCTCCTGGATGACATTCGAGCTCTCAGGTGACTTTCTGCTCATCTGATTCAGTTTCTCAAGTAAGGGATTACACTGATGTGCCTCCAAAAATTGCTGTTCATCCCAACAACCTCTCCAGCTTCTCCCCAGCCCAGAGACATGTTAGTCTGCTGTTACTCACTTTGCCCACAGTTCTTCAGGATCCTCACTCTCTCTGCCACGTCTCCTAGATACAAAGCATTCTGGTAGTGGCCACTCATATCTTTACGGATCTCAGCTAAATGAAAAGGAAAAAAAAAAAGTCATAACAACTTTGGTGTTCTTGGCTTCCACTACAATGCCGCTCATTCCCTCTGGGAACGGCACTTAGATCCTCTTATCTCATTCTTCTTCGCCACCAGCCTAGCACTCACCTATCTTCATCATCTTCCGAAGCTTCTCCAGATTGCCAGTGATGAGATAGAGGAAGGAGAGCCTATCGAAGTTCTTGGTGCGCTGGTAGCACATCTCCACGATCTGGTGATTTCCCTGCAGCAAGGCCACTTCTCCTAGTTTCTCCCAGCAATTCTTGTCATCCAGAGCTTTGGCTGCTTCCAGAGCGATCTAACAAGAGAATTGACAGGGTCACAAAGGCTTTGCAGAAAGCAGTATTCTCTGCAGGCTTCTGTTGATAATGCCCATGATGGAAAGTACTGGATTGCAAGGATCACTGCACTAAATCATTCCCCCAGCTGAGGGCCCACACCTTAGTGAGGCTGCTGTTATCCGCAACTCTATCCCTCTCAATGAGTACTACTTCTTCCCAATGCTCCTCCTTGCAGAAGAAGTAAAGGTTTCAAGTGATGCCCCAAAGGACATGCCTCTCCCGCAGCACTGCCTGCCTCCTCACCTCAATGTTGCCACACTCCAGTGCCAGGCTGAAACGGGTTTTCTCATCCTTGACGAAGTGCAGGGCCACCTCCGGGTAGCCCTTTTTCTGCAGGTAAGCAATGATGGACTGGCCCACAAGCTTAGCGTTCCTCACCATGTGCAGCACCTGCAAAGAAAAGGCCCAGGCACTGAAGCTGTCATGGAATCATGGAATTTTCAGAGTTGGAAGGGAACTCTAGAGATCATTGAGTCCAACTCCCCTGCTAAAGCAGGATTGCCCGGAGCACGTTACTCAGGACTGCATCCAGGCGGGTCTTGAACATCTCCAGCGAAGGGGACTCCAACCCCCCTGGGCAGCCCGTGCCAGCGCTCTGCCACCCCAACCGCAAAGAAGTTTTTCCGTGTATTTGAATGGAACTTCCTATGTTCCAACTGGTGCCCATAGCCCCTTGTCCTGTCCCTGGGAACCACTGAACAGAGTCTGCTCCATCCTCCTTCACCCCACCCTTTAGATACTTGTGTGCCAAAATAAGGTCTCCCCTCAGCCTTCTCTTCTCCAGCCTAAAGAGTCCCGGCTCTCTCAGCCTTCCCTCATAAGGGAGATGCTCCAATCCCTCAGTCATCTTAGCTGCCCTACGCTGGACTCTCTCCAGTAGTTCCCCGTCTCTCTTGACCCGGGGAGCCCAGAACTGGACACAGGATTCCAGTTGTGGCCTCCCCAGTGCAGAGCAGAGGGGGAGAATGCCCTCCCTCGCCCTGCTGGCCACACTCTTCCCTATGCAGCCCAGGATGCCATTGGCCTTCCTGGCGACAGGGGCACATTGCTGCCTCATGGATAGTTTTCTACCTACCAGCACCCCCAGATCCTTCTCCTCAGAACTACTTCCCAGCAGGTCCACCCCTAACCTATCCTGGTGCCCAGCATTCTTCCTCCCCAGGTGCAGGACCTTGCACTTGCTCTTGTTGAACCTCATGAGGTTCTTCTCTGCCCAGCTCTCCAGCCTGTCCAGGTCACGCTGGATGGCAGCGGCCTCTGGAGTGTCAGCCACCCCTCCCAGTTTGGGATCATCAGCGAACTTACTGAGGATACACTCTGTCCCCTCATCCAGGTCATAACCTGTCAACACCCTTTGCAAGGGACGTCCCTTTAGTCTCAGGTATAGGTCAAGGGAGAGTGCAGGGTTTCTCACATTTCCTCACCTCGTCATACTTTCTGTTGATCAACGCCAGCTTGAATTTGAATTCTGTGGGATCAATAGTGAGGACCCTGGGGCGGCACTCTCTGTCCAGGCAGTACACGTTGTTCCCTTTCACGCGGGTAACGTAGATAGGCAGGTCCAGGGTGCGGATAATCCCGTGATCCCTATTGCCAACACACAGCACGTGCGTGACACACGTGCCAACACAACACATCTATATGGCTACATTCCCTCCCTCAAAGAAAGCTCAACACTCTATACGTTATTTTAACCAGGATTATAAAAGCAAGCCCCAGTCAGACGAACAGTGCAGCCATCCAGCCCAGCAATAAAATACCCGTGCACAGGATAAGTAACCAAACATGAGTATTTAGCTCTAGCTGTCTTTGGGTATGTTCCCGCTGTAAGAAAGGTGCCGTTTCACAAGTACCAGCTTTGGTGTCAGCTAAAAAACCCAAAAACCCAGGGTAGTCTGCACAAGACCTGCAAGTTCAAGCACTCAGCGCCCGACTCCCAGACTCACCCTGTGGTGACAGCGTATTTGATGTGATTGCTGGTGGTATAGATGAAAACACCGCTTTCGTCCCAGGCGCCGCTCTTGACACGAATGTTTTCATGGATATTACACAGCGACTCCAGCTTTCTGTTGCAGATCATGATGGCTGGGGAGGAAAGCCAAAAAAAGTAAGGTTAGGGAACCCTCTGCTGTTGAACACCTGGCTCTGAATTATGGCTTTTCTCTTCCATAGTCCCAGCGATGAGACTATATTCAAAAGGCACTAAGGAGATGACGGAAAACAGAAAAAAAATTGTCATCATCTGCCTTTGTTTTAGGAAAGGGATTAGCTGGATCCTTTCTGAGGAGACCAAGAAGCCCTCTGTTTTACAAGTTTGTGGAAAGGTTTTGCCGAAGAGACAAAGCGGAAAGGCCCACACTGTGAATGTCCTCAGCTGCACCTTCCCTGCTAGCCATGGCACCGAGTGGATTCTCTAGCAGGGACTCTGCCCCCAAGCAAGGGAGGAGCTACCTTGCGCTAGGAGCCAGGTGGGACACTGTTCCCCCCCCCCGGCTTACCATGCTTAGCCAGCAGAGCTACGTGGGACATGTCAGCCGACCAGATGACGTATTTCACCTTGGAGATCTTCACCGAGGCCAGAGTTCTGGGAGAAGACAGCACTGACATCAGAGAGGTGAACAACACCCGCCCGCAGCGAGCTCTATGACCAAGCTGTACAATAACTACCAGCACCCACCACCCCGAACCTGCTTTGCAAAGGCTCTGAAGCTCTTTTCTGCAACTCTGGAGCTATAAAATCATGCAGCAGAACTCAGTGTCTCTGCAGTCTCCAATACAGCAAAACAAACCTCTCTCCATACCCGTGCAATAACAAATATATTTGAGTGACAATTGACTTAGAAACCTAGATTTCTGAGGAGGTTTTAGGGATGGATTTAACAGAATGAGGGAAATAAGGTATTTCCAAGCAGCATTTGCATTCTTCAATTTACTTGTAACTTTCCCAACTATACCAGAAAGACAAAGGCATACAAATAAGGAAATCAGGCAAGTTCTGGGAGGTAAGCAATGAACATACACCACATCCATCTGCGGATAATCCAGAACCTTCTCAAGCCTACAAAGATGGCGAAAAGCACCAACTCCTTGCCTGTTTCTTTGTGGCTAGCAACACGTATACCAGCACAAACATGCTACCAAAAGAGCATTTTGAACAGATATAAAACCTAAGGGACAGGACATCAGGCGAGCTTAGCTTGATTGAGTTTGGGTTTTTTGATTTCTCTCCACTTTTACAGCACCCGATCCTGCAGTCACAGGATTTACAAGGGTATGGCATATCTCCCTGTGATCAATGGCACGATGCCTGCAGCATAAATTGCACCTTGGCCGTGTTTACACTCTGCTCTTCGTAACAGTTGTTAGACGTGGTTTGGATCAGTCTGATGCAGCTTGCAGCTGATGCTAAATTCTGGAGTGCATTAATAGCTATTACTTGTCCCCAGAGGGCGTACGCCAGCAGGATTACAATATTAAAACTTCTCCCGGCAGACTGGATCTTACCGCTTCTGCTGCACGTCAAAGAGGGTGATGGAGTCTGCGTCTCTCAGTAAAAGGTTCCCCGTGCCAGCATAGAAAATCTCATCACAGTTCGGCACCTGCACCTTCTTCGTGATCTCATTCTTCAGGTTTTTGATTAGGATCTGCCATTCGATGAGAGGAAACGTTAAGAGACCAGGAGAGTTTGGTAGATTCTACACAGACATTTAGGATTATTTTAACTCAGGATTTTTGTATAGCTGAACCTCAGTGACAAGAGCCCAAAAGAAGAGCTGCAGCCTTTCTCGAAGCAGGATCCTGCTAGAAAACCCAAACACGAGTTTACCAGGGCGCAGACGCAGCGTATCCTTTCTTTTCAGCCCCAATGCTGTTATTACTAGCCGGCTGATACCACCTGCGAGCCCCCTCTACAATGACTATATGGACAAAGTAAATATTAGGGAAAAGTGAGAGAGAACACAGTATAGATAGAAAAAGGAAGTTAAGAGGGGAGAATGGCGAGTGGAGAAAGGGAAGGCAGGGAGGAATAACAAACAGGTATGAAATAAACTTGAATTTACAGAGCAAAAATGAATTTAAAAAAAAAAAAAAATCAAACAAAGGAAAAAAAAACCAAACAATATCCTGCACGGGGCAAAGAGCAAGACTTTTCTTCCCCATCACATCAAGTTAATTCAAGCAGGGGAAACTTTCCATCATGTCTTTCTCCCTTTTTTCTCCTATTGCACTCCACAAGTAAGAACAAAGCACTTTATTAAAAATCTAACTGTATTTTCACCATTTCCCCATTACTTTCATGCTATGAAAGCGACCCGGGTGGCTTCCCAGTCCTGTTCAGGTCAGCTTTCATTCCTGAACTCACCCGCTGTAGCAGGCTTCCAGCAACTGAGCTAAGATTTACTGTCAGGGAAGTTAAATAATATTTCAACTCGTTACATTTTCACCGCATTAAAGTTCTTCGTGTACGTCTGCAGCCCGCTCTCTACTGACAATGCTTTGGATCTCCAATAATTCTGTTAACCCAATCTCCCCGCTTTCCATCTGTGTGTTTCCAAATGACAACATGCCCCGTTAAAAAGATGACCCTATTAAGCTTGTCCCCTTACCGAATGCATTCGATCCAGGACTGCAAAGCGGTTACGAGCTACCCACACAGCTGTTAGCCCGGAGGAACGTTTCCCTTCGGGGGCTAGGGAGAGACAAACGCAGGCAGTGAATAAAACCTCTGGCAGACTCTTACAGCAACACATTAGTCAGTCTTGTTTGATCCCATCTTGGCTGTTGTAGCTGCTTCCTGCTAATTCGTGTTTAACCCGAGGCTATTCACAAGACTCATTTCCTCCCCCCCACCCCCGATGTCCTTTCGGCTCTCCGCGTGGCCAGCGCCAGCCCTTCTCTCCAGCCAAGGCACAAGACAAGTGGCTGGCTGTACCGCCAACGCCACCGCTTGGCACTGAGCGGGCCATCCTGGGCGACAGCACCGTCTGTCAAGCTAACGAGCAGAGCCTCGCTGGCCAAACGAACGGAGCAGTGAGGGTCCCGGCTTCAATGTAAGCCCCTGTGTCTCTCTCTCTCTCTCCCCTCCTGCAAACCGATATAACGAGCTGGAGGAGAAAGGCTGCACTCTCCCCAGCACGCAGCTGTTCTCCCAGTTTTAAAATGCTAATACAAACACAGCACTCCGCATGTCAGACAGCGCAGAAAGCAAGAGTACCACAGGATGCGCTTCAGATGTGGAGAAGGCTTTTCGCAGCAGCAGAAGGGAACAGAGAAGTGAAGGGAAAGAACCGCTGCTGTTTTGGTAAAATAGATTTTTCTTTGAGTTCTCAGCCCCTTTTCTCACCAGTCCTGCTGCTCAACGCGAGCGGTTTTGGAGACTCACCCACTAACCAAGCGCTATTTCACCACGCACGGTGCCATTCGTAGCGGATCTACATCCTGACAAACAATGATTTAAACCTGACTGCCTCGCCCCTCAGCCCTCATTTACTACCCACCCCAGGAAAGACTCGTCCGAATTCAATTCCCAGCTCCACTTGTACTGGTATCAACCAGTAGAATTTTATGCTATTCTTGAAAATGCATTAAAAGCGCGTGGTTTTCATGAGGTCTAGACATTTCTTCCTCTAAAAGAATAAGCCCTTTTCTCATTTAAAGGGTGACAAGCTGGGCGTCCCCAGCCAAGTCAGCTTTGAACGTCTCAATCAAACTAAGTATTTGAAATCTATTCAGTAACGTTTAATCTATGTAAAGTTAGTAAAAAGCTGCCGTTCTCTTTCTCTCTCCAAATACACCTGCTGACTGTACTCAGCAAAGAAATCTTCCCTTCATTAGACCCACAGAAATCAATAAATCTATGAACAAGTGAGCTGGATTCATAACTCATTCATCACTCCCACTCATTTCAAAATCTTTACAGCCGTGACAACAGAGGCAGGGAGGAACCAGCTGGAGTTTCAGATCCCAAATGGAATTCATAGTTAGGAGAAAGAATTGTTCGTTTTTTTTTTTTTATCTAAATCATGCTCTGACTTGTAAATTACACAAAACTGATCTGGAATTTGCCGAGAGGAAGAATGACTACTGGCACCCTGGCACTGTCACTTTTACAGCCACTTTTCAGAGTATAAAACCTCTTAGAACAAAACATATCTGCTGAAAATCCATCTTTGCTGACAAGCCAGGAAGGCTGCCTGCTGCGTTGAAAGGGAAAACGGAAAGTTCATAATAACAAAATTATAAAATATATATTTGTAGCAGTAAAAGTTTGGGATGAACATGAATTTTTCAAGTCAGTGTCGTGTGATATAGTGAGGAGGAAACCTGCCAAACGATGCGTGCTGCGGGGGCACTGGGAAACACGGAGAAAGAGTCCAACAAGAGAGGCTTAGAGAAATGAAGCTTTTTTTATATATATAACACGCACACACAGAGTTGGAGAGCGGAGGAGGGCAGAGCTACGCAGCAATAAAACACTCACAAGGATTAATGTGAAATAAGAAATGCCTACCATCCGGATTCTGGGAGTCTGCATCCTTGGGGATGGTATATAGGTCATAAGTACTGTTCTCTAAGTTGCTGGCTCTCTGCAGAGAGGGGGGAAAAAAACCATTTTGAGATAGGACTTCACAGAACCAACATTCACAGCCTCTCCGAAGGTTCTCTAGCGCATTATGCAGCAGAACTGACTTACTGTGCAGAGAAGGACAGCGTTCTCAGCCGGGTTGTATGACATGTTGAACACAGGGAACTTGGAACCACTGATGAGGAAAAGAGAAAATTAGAGTGGAACAAGCTTATTTTTACCAAAGTGACATTCTGATAAACACTCTTGGTTTTCTGAAATACACCAGGTACCAGAAAAGCTCAGTTTTCAATTTCCTGAATCAAAACCACTTGGAAACACTGTAAGAACATCAATGCTTTCTAAATGAAAGAGCTGGCACTTCAGTTTGAAACTTAAAACCACTTAAAGAAAATTTGTATCTACGCATAGATGAAAATGGACCTAAAAAACTTCTTGCAAGCTTTGTAAGTTCCTTTTTCACTCTGAGGGTGGTGAGGCACTGGAACAAATTGCCCAGAGAAGTTATAGAGGTCCCATCCCTGGAGGTGTCCAAGGCCGGGTTGGACGGGGCTGGGAGCACCCTGGGCTGGGGGGGGGTGGCCCTGCCCGGGGCAGGGGGTGGCACTGGGTGGTCTTTAAGGTCCCTTCCAACCCAAACACTTCTATGGTTCTATGATCTGACAGAAAAGTCAGTTGACACTGAGGAATGTAAACAGAACAAATTGGACTGCTGCATGCTAGAAACTAACAAGGGATTCAGGATACTGGCAGCACCTCTCGGAACACGATGAGCACCCATCTCCTACCTTCGCAGCTGCATGACAGCAACGTCTTTTGAACTATTGAAGTCAAGCTGGCGGAGGAAACGGTCCTTCACATAATACAGCATGTTGCCGTGCACAGCATACGCAGGCCGCTCACGCTCCAGTTTGAACACAATCATGCCACCGTCATGGCCTGAGAAAAAGGCATGTGAGAACTCAAACACATGAATTAAATCCTGTGGGGTTTTTCCTCATTATAAAGACGACACTACCAAGCTCTTCAAACCAAGAAAGAGCCAACAAAAATCATAACCAATGACTGCCAACCACATCTGTCACTCCTCAGCCTGACTGAATTAAGTGATTCCACTTCTTTCCCAAGGGCCCACCCCGCTTTAGCTTCCCTAATAGATCTCAGATCTGACACTCTTCTAGAAACACTTCACCTGGCTGTTGCGCGTTTCTTTAAATGTTAATATTCCAGCGTGGGCTCCCCTAAGATCCGTCCCATCCCCTCCTAGCCTTAGAGCACTTAGCCAGTTAATGCAGAGGCTATCTTGTTCTAGCTTTGAACTGCAGCTGATACAATGAGATTGTGTTCCACTACATAAGGATGTTTTCCCTACGATACATTTAATAAAAGCATCTGTGAGTTAGTGCGTTCTGCAAAGTGTGCTAAAGAAAAGCAAACCCTATATGGATTTCCTACATGGAATACATTTTCTCTTCGCGGCAACCTGTCAGCCACCGATTAGGAGCTTTTTTTACCTGCAGCAAAGAGGTTGAGGTTGGGATGAGCAGCCAATACCCAAAAGCGATCATGATCACGCCGAAAGGTCTGGACGCCCGTGCTAAATGTGCAACAGAAAGAATAAGGAATATAAACAGAACGGAAACTTGGTGGAAACTTCAGTTCCCAAAATGAAGACCCCAGGCTTTGCCACACAGACCACCTCTAGCATTCAGCACGAGGAGTCCACCGAGAGTTCAAAACACTGTATTCAAAGCCTTCTGTCAAAGAATATATTCATCTAACACATTTTGAGCGGCAGTATTACTAGATGAGTCAGCCCTCTTCCACTCGCTTTCAGACAATTACAAACCTTGCTCTTAGCATGCATCTCAAAGGCCAGAAAACGTGAAAAACATGACTTCTCACTCATGAATTAACGCTAGCACAGATGTTTGGAGAACTGCTTGCGTTCAGTTTCTCCAAGAAAAACGGTAGGTCTTTCATACGTGTAAAAACTTTCATTGTGCGATCGAGTCAGGTGCTTGACAAGCACTAACCGTTTAGACATATCCCAGACACGGATGCTCTTGTCTTCCGAATTGCTGAGGATTAATTCCTGTCGCGGGTGAAAGACGGCGCACGAGACGTTGTTGTAATGCCCCCGGCAAGTGTCAACCTCCCAGGCCTTCGATTCTAACCAGAAGTGGAAAAGAATGAGGAAAATAACGCTTAAACAGGTGAAGCTCTGCCATAGCAGAAGCACAGCAAGCACTTTAGAATCCCTCTCTAACCACTAGCGCAGCTCACCTAAGAGAAACAGATAAGCCAGATTACTAAAGAGGTGCTAAGAACTGCATAGAGTTTAGCTGGACCGAGCTGACAATAGCACAACCATTCCTGATGGAGGGCTTCTGGCTCTCGAATCATCTCCCTTTCTTATTCCATCAGTGCATGTTCAAAAAACTTCAGAGTCAAGTTTTTCTACTCCTACAAGCGTCTGCTCAACAGTGTGTGTAAATCCTAAGAAGCTGGAAGTGTTTGCTAGAGAACTGAGCTCTCCTCAAATTGCAAAAGCCAATGCTGCTTAGGATTATTCACCACTCTATCATACAGACATGTTTGCAAAGTGTAAACTACCTCCAGGTTCAGCCTATGTTCAAACGTAAATTTCAACCCTTAACGCCCTTCTCCCTGCGGGCTCCCCCTGGAGAATCCTCTTACCGTTCATCCGCCAGATCTTCACTTGCCGATCATCAGCTCCCGACACAATAAGTGGCATTGTGGGGTGGAAGGCAGCCCAGTTCACCCCACGATCGTGGCCCTACAGGCAAAAAGAAAACAGTCACTTGAAGTAATTTGGCGACTGAATGGAATGAGCAAAGGAAGGACAAAGCAACAAAGCCTGCAGACATGCTTGCCAAGACGCAGCTTTCGCTATTTTTACGCACCATGCTGCTCATCCCAAATGCTTACAGACAGTAAGATTATAGATGCCTGCAATAATAAGCTTTGCAGATACCATTCTTCACCAGTAGAGCAAAGCTCGGCAGCAGAGCAGCGCCACAGAATCACTTCCTAGCTTTAACAAGCCCTTACAGAAGGCTGTTGCTACCATAATCTCCTCTGTTACTCCAGTAACGCAAGGTAATAACATCTGCTACTCAACTGAGCTTCTGGCTGTACAGAAAAAGCTGTATCTGTTTGGTTACAGTGCAAACATCTCCAGATTTTAAACTCAGAAACAAGCAATGCCACAATCTACAACAGCATATAACTCTACTGAGCTGTCAGGCGTTTCAACTCTTTTTTCCTCTGCTGTTTTCCTGAGCTTTTAGAGGATCATCTGTATCACAGAGATTTCATTAAATAAATCTGAAAAGGCTGTACAGCACACACACAGACACCGTACCTCGAGAACGTGCTTCACAACCGCATCCGTTGTCCCAAACAAATCCACCCCCGTTATTCCCCTGACATCAGATTCCACAGCTCCAGGGGACAGGTTCTTCTTCCTTAGGCCTTGTGGAACAAAGAGGAAGGAGAAGCAGGGGCAGAGGAAGCAAAAATTATATTATCAAGACAATGTTTCTAATTTACCAAAAAGTTGAGCGCTCTCCTGTGCTGTTTACACACATCTTCAGGTGGAAACTGGGAACTTGAAAGAGTGGAAGAGGGTGAGAAGCACCCAGGACCCCCTTCCACCTCCTCCAAAAGCGTGAGCTCAGATTAGACGCACCAAAAGGAAAGTCTGCAATGCAGCAAATTGTACGAAGGATCACCTTAGCTCACGGGGACGCAGACAGCGGCACCTCAGCAAGGGACTGACACATGCTGATTTCTCTCCCTCTCACCCCTTTGCTAATCTGAGCTTGCACCTTTCAGGGGACTTTCATCCATGTGCCTTTGATGACCTTTCGCTTATGGATTTGGACAACCTGCCTGGACACAAAGTATTTTCAGGAGCTAAAACTATACGAAATAAAGCCTGTTCCCAATTTTGAAGAAAACGAAGTCATCCAAGTTAAAACAGAGGCATATCTGCTGTCCTTCATTAAAACCCAACGGAACACAAGAAGGAAACCAAGAATTGCAAAAAAGCTTCTCCTCCGGCAGTGCACAGGGAAAAGACTGTACATACAACACCAAAATAAAACTTAGAAAATACGCTTTTCCATTTAAAAGTACTCGGCCCAAGGATAAGAAAAAACTGTCTGGGATAAGAGCAGAATTGCACTGGTATGGATGCCAACATAGAGGGAAATGTAAGAAGAAAACAAACAATACCAAAGACAAAAATTACTATTTTCTTGTTGCAATTCTGATTCCCAAACCCCTCAAGGATTAACAGCTCAACATCTCAACAGCCTCTCTGGCAAAGTTAGTCTAATGAAACCAACATGTTAAGCAGCATCTCACAGTAAAGCACAAATGCTCAGCGCAGAGTGAGGTGCACATAAAGATGGTCCAGGTAACGGTGAAGGACTTGAACGGCTGAGTAGACACTTCTACAAAGCTGACACAAAGTACCCCAGAAAGGAGGAATAAAACGTACATAAACCAAGACAGATGAGTGAAGAAACACAAAACTTTTAGAAGAGAAAATACTTGAGCCTTTGACAAACCAGTGAAACAGGACTGGGACACAAGTGGAAAATTTCTGGCGTAACTGCACAAATCGAGAGGAAAGGCAGGACACTCACAGAACACACCAGCCTGTTGTGTCACTCTGGGGAGGGAGCAGGGACAGACAAGGGACTGGTAGCAGAAAGGCTGATATTAGGCATTCTGAAGACAGCTGTTAAAAAACACCTGAAAAGGAGACTCAGCTCAACATGCACACAAGCACCCAGGAGAACAGGTATTAAAACAACCAGAGTAAAGGGGCGGCATGCTAACTGCGAACAACGAGTTGCAAGTTAGAAGAGAAGGAAGGAGACAGACAGTCCTTTGCAAATTCTTTTGCTCTATTCTCTTCTTCAGTGCAAACTAAAGAGGCCTCTTACCCAAGAGGTAAGGTAAACTCTTTAGTTGCTGGGCTCAGGTTCTTCCCTGTGCCTGTAATCCCTCCACACTCAGTGGGCAATCGGAGAAGCGCAGGGGAGGCTGAAGTTGTACCGAAGGTTTTGCCAGCCATCCACATACATCCACTGAGGGCGCTCAGGGAGAGGCGGTCTAGGCCTACAGCTGCTACCTGGGGACTCTCAGCTCAGGTCCTCCCAGTCCCAGGACTCCAACATTGCCAGCCCAAAGCCTCCGGTGATCCTCACCTAAGCTGGTCATCCAGATGGACTAAACAGAGCCCTGACAGAATAAGGAAGTTTCCTGCCAAGCATTCGACATCAACATTTGCCAACCAGTAAGTAAGGTTAATCAGAAGTTGGTGTGTGACGTTAGAGCTCACACAAAAGCGCTCTGATCAGGGTAAGACCACTAACACCCTCCTCGTGGGTTAATACTTATAAAGAGACAGAGAAAGACAGAAGATTATTTCGTAGTTTCTGCAGGTTATATCATCAGCATCATGAGCAAGGACTTCATTCCACAGCACGGGTGAATAATACAACACAAACGTTCATGCATTTTTATATATATTAACAAGCTCATTCTGACTGCATTCGCACAGTCTCTCTCAGGAGATCAGCAGGAAACAGACCCTTTAACCCTGAGCGTACTTGTTTTACATTGAGGATCCTTCACCAGAAGGTTTCAAACCAAGGAGCGCTAACTATATAGGAATTCAAAACAACAGGGCCACCTTCACATTCCGGCACCCAGTCCGGTCACGCTCCTCATCCCTCACACTCTCTGCTGAGGCTGCCAACAGAGCTGATGATTTTGGGAGGAGGATTTTGGAACGTGACCTTTAAACTCATTTAACTGAGGGCATCAAAGAACCAGTGCTCATAATCCCCAAAGCTGCTGAAAAAAAATCCCCCTGATGTCAGCAGAGGCTGCAAGTTAACAGCAGCACTCAGAAATGGAGTTAAAGCTCAACACCAAATGATGCTTTCTATGACCAGGATTATCAGTGCAACAGATATCAGAGAAAATGGGGAAATAACCCTTCCCAGGAGACTGCTAGAGCCAGAACAGAATCCTGCTAAGGACATAAGTCATTTTTGGGAAAAACTGGGGAGTGGAATTCTATTTTGAATCCATTTCTTATCTCTCTCTAGCTTTTTTCCACACACTAGTATTCTCACAGTGCCGTGTCTGACTGGAGCGACAGCTGAGTCAATAATTCAGCATGTCTCTAAAACCCCTCATCACATATCAGCTGAGAAAAAAAAAAAAAAAAAAAGGTCTGTACCATCTCCAAACCAATTTGGCAGCTGGAACTCTGCTGAGAGAGAGTGTTTGTGGGAGAATACAGCAGCAAAGCTTCCTAGCAGAATAGCTGTTAAACTCCCCATGCTGGCAGTACAGAGAGGGCGACAGGTTTTAAATAACCAGGATATCCTGTCCCCAGCCCCTGCTGTTGACACAGCTGGCCGTGTCTGAGCGTGTACTGCAAATAATGCAGCGTGCCCAAACAAAACTGCAATGGCAAGAGAGGCAGGTCAGATGAAGTCCGTCTCTGGAACAGTTTATGTTATAACACCACCAGTACTGTCCCTGTCTGCCTCCCACCAGGCTCTTATCTCCATCTAATACTTTCTTTATTTCTAGCTTTTCATTTAGGGATCATAGTTAATTCCACTAAGTCACCTTGTGGCCTAGGTGTAACTCAAAATAGTTAAGATATCAGCAAAGCACTTTGGAGTTTTGACTTGCAACTCCTGCTCTGATCTTTAGGCCACGCTTCATTTTAGAAAACGGCCAAGCAGACTGAAAAAGTTGAAAGAATCCCTAATAATATTATCTTCCCGTTACCACCCAAAGCTAGGCTACCAAAGGAAAAAAAAAAAAACAAAAAACAAAAAAACAAAACCCTACCCTTTATGCAATCCAGAGGCCTTTTTTTATCTATCTCTCAGAACAAAAGACTTACTGCTGCCTCCAAGAGTTTTGCAAGGGGATAGAGCTGATCCAGAAATTTCTAAAATCCTCTGGCACACGTGCAAAGCTGATCAGTTGACAGCGCTATGTCGCTTCTGACAGCAAGACTCATTGCCTATATTGGCTATAAAATCAGACTGGGAGATTAGGTTGCAGAATCTCCGTCTCTAGTTTTTTTTGGCTGCACAAAACTACAGCTCACCTCGTCTACTGACACAGAAAACTTGCTTCAAGCAAAAGGGTGGACTAGATGACACCGAGAGGTCCCTTCCAGCCAACATCCTACAACTTCAGGGAAACTGAGGGGAACAGGTCTCCGTTAATAGAGAATTTTTAATTTTCTGTCTGAGGTTCCTGCAGTCAACAGGCCACTCTTCCTGCTCTCGGATGCGAACCCCTCCTTCCTGCCTCGCTTGGCTTTCAGCAATTGCAGTTTTGAAGTGGGCTTTGCCGCTGGGTACCCCCTTGACCTGGGCAGCTCACCAGAAATATCCCAAACGCGCACAGTCTGATCCAAGCTGGCTGACACTACCAGGTCCTCAGAGGGATGAAACTGGGCACACATCACATAGTGGTTGTGTCCTGTCAGCACGCTACAACAAAAAGGACAGAAAATACCATTTAAACATAAGATATATTAATACACATTCCAATTTGCACCAACAGCAATGAGCTCAGTCTCAGGAGGGATGAGGAGGAATACAGGATTGATAAATGCAACTCTTCGAGATTTAGCATGACTGAACACTGAACGCATCAATTCTTACAGAGAGCGTTCAAGGGCCGACTTTCTGATATCACTAACTCCACAGGCTTCAGCACTGACACGTATTATTTTAACCTCAAAACATTTCCCACCAAACAACACGTGCACATATGAACACAAGTCTAGTGGCATCAGAATAAATGAGCAAAAGACAAGACTGACAGAAATATTCACAGCTGATCAGTTCTTTGTCAGCTCTATTCCTTCAACTAAGCACAGTTTCTGCTGAAAACAACAAATGAAAACAGCTCGCCCCCAAACACACAGGGTTTATTTTTTCAAGCACTCATTGATTTTACCAAACACAAGTTCTGGACTGCCAGTTCCAAACCCGAATGGTCTGGTCATCAGAAGCACTCAAGATCCAGGGATATTCCTAAAAAAATAAAGTATTCTGGATATGACATAACACACACCCCAGACATTCCCTCCCCGCACAGTATTTTCCAACTGTCCCCAGGAATGACCCTTTTTAAGTCTTATTTAAGACCTTGCAGGCAGAATTTATGCCTCTTACACCTCTACAGAAGGCCATTGTATCTGGGGCGCCCTTATGCGAGTCCAGCACAATTTATTTAGTGAGGATTCCCATCCAGGGAAGCAAAAGGCAGATTCCCTTCCACACACAAAGGAAGCAGGCACCCACCACTGGGGTAAGCAGGAGAGGAACTTACGTGGTGGAAGAAGGTAGTGCGAATATAATCCAAGTGCCCGAGCAGAGTGAAGAGACAACGGCGCAATTTGTAATTCCAGACCTGCACAACACAGAAGCAGAACAATGACATTACGTACCACCGCCTGCCAGATTTTTTTGTGCTTCCTCACGTTTTGGTTCACCTACAAGCCTTTCTCTTCCATTTCAAAATATTTTTCTAATGCAAGCTACAAAGAGACTTCAACTCACTGCAGTTAACTCCAATGTCTCTTAAACAGGAGAATTACAATTCCCAAATACTATTTCCCACCCACCCACCCACGCTCTTTCCTCATCTTTTAACCAGTTTCTTAGCACATTCCCTTCTCTGGCTGATGCGTTTTAGAGAACAAGAGCTAAAAGGATAACGTTTTACCTTTATTTTGTAATCGTCACCTCCAGAGACAAACAGAGGCTGCTGCTTGTGGAAATCAATACCTCGAACGGGTCCTACAAATAGGAAGAGCAGGTTGGACACAGCAAGATGGCCGACAGCTAGAGCAGTCCCTTGTACCACTTAAAGACTACAATTTGCATTCCTCCTCGCTCCTGTTGCTATTGTTAAACTAAGAGCTTCAAAGCAACACTACAAAGTCACGTAACAGCTTGAGATCTCATTCCCAAACCTGTTCCTTTCCATCTAGATGCCTGCAGCGGCCCATCCCAAAACACCCAGGCCCTTCACATCCCTATTCACAGGTTCGTTTTCGCACCAGACACAAAACCATTACCGCATTTTATACGCGCATAAGCAACGTTCAGGGCCAACAAACCGACCGCAAAGAAACACAGGCTAAAACAGAGAGAACCTGAAGTCAAACAGGCAGAACCCTCAGCAACACTTCAGCAGAGCCTCCCTTCCTCCTCTCGCCCCTCACTCTTCCTCCCTAGCAGGTCCCGACACCCCCTCCTCCCCCCCGCCCCCACCGACCGTCGTGCTCGTCAAATTTGTCGATGAGGGTGCACATCCGATAATCCCACAGCTGGATGACGCCATTGTGCAGGCTGGTGAGGATCCACGGCCGCTTGGGGTGAAAGCTGAGCCCTATCGAGGCACAGAGAAACATGACAACGGGGCCTCCACACACTTGAGGACCCAGAGGCCTAGGGGAGCCCTCGGACCCCCGGCTCAGTGATCCCGGGACGGGCAGGAGCTCCCGGCACGGCTTCCCCGGGTCCCCCGGCACGGCCCGAGCCCGATCCCGCCGTTACCTTTCACGCGGGCCGACTTCGTCTCGAACTTGGTCAGCATCGCCCTCCACCCCGGCCCTCGCCACCGCCCCTACCCTCCACGTCGGCGCCCCGGAAGTGCCCCAGCTGACTTCCGCTTCCGTCACCTCCCCGACCATAGAGGATTAGTACTCCCGCCGGCGCAGAGCGGCTTCCGGCGGCGCCCGTGTGTGGCCGCGACGGAGGAAGCGGAAGGGCTGGGAAGATGGCGGCGGCGGTTGTGGGGAGAGTCTGGGGCAGCCGGGGGATGGAGGCCGCTGCGGGGAGCTGCTGGGTCCTGCTCCCGGCCTGGTGGGGGCTGCTGCTCGCCGTGCTGGCAGTGGGTGAGGCTGGCTGGGGGAGGGGCGGGACGGGGCAGATCAGACCCCCGCCACAGTTTCGGGGCCGCTCCGCGGCTGAGGCGGAGGTAGGGAGGGCCTCGCCTGGCCCCCTTTGAGATGGCGGCACTGCGAGCCCTCGCCTAGTCCCCCTCTGAGTTGGGGAGGGGTTCGTCTTTCCGCCCTGAGTGTGGGAGATGCCTTTTGAGATGCGGGGAGCCCCTGGTTTGTCCTCCTCTGAGGTGGGGGCTGTGTCTTCTCCCCAGGCTGCTGCCAGGGGAACTCTGTTGAGAGGAAGATCTACATCCCCCTGAACAAAACGGCGCCGTGCGTTCGCCTCCTGAACGCCACCCACCAGATCGGCTGCCAGTGTGAGTACAGCTGTTGTCTACATCAGTATTGCCCTTGTTCTCAGCGCTGTTTGCTTTTTTCCAATCCTGTGCTAGCAATGCTGAATATGCTGGCCTGTTTCTGCTAAATTGAGGGGTGGAGACCTTTGAGAGACTGTGTTCCTGCAGACCTCAAAAATCCCTGCCAGGGCAGAGAGCAGCATTGTGTGGTCAGTGCACGCACAGGACAAATCTAAGCCCCAGCTGGTATGGGGTGAAGCTGTGAGTGTTGCAGAACGTGTTGGGGTTAACAAGGTACAAGAGAAAGGGAGCAGGGAGTGAAAAAGTGAGCAGGTGACGTCTGAAGGGAGCGGGGGGGTTGGTTGAGCTGCTTGTGTAGCGCTTGTTAACTTTGTGAGGGTTTTTTTTTGCCATATTGAAATGGGGAAGACAGGGCTGCATGCCTGTTAAAATTAAAAGATAGATAAGGGAACCCCACTCAAGCAGTATTCCCGGCTGAAGTCAGCGTGAGTCAGTGTTTTACTCGTTTCCAATTCAGTTTTGCTTCCACAGTGAGCCACGCCCTGCAGCAGAGGTTGTCAGCTGCTACTACAGGGCAGCACAGATGCGCTTAGTCTGTCAGATAACCGAGGATACAAGGTTCTCTGACTCCTCTTCCACCCTCTGTGTGAGCCTAGTGTTCGGGCAGACGGCTGCATGCAGTCCTGCCTTCCTGGTCACAGGCAATTTCCAACAATGACACCAGTTACTAACTGTGGGGGTTGTGCTTGTTTTTATCAGTAGCTTCTTATGACAGTGCTTTGTCTGTCACCCGTTTTCTTTGGGATGAGGTGAAATGCCAAGCAGCGGACCTGCTTTCTTGCTAGTCCCCTTTGCTGTCACTATCTTTTGCCCCTTGTGCTTCTCCAGGCCTCGTGTTGAGCTGTCTTTGAGCTCCCAGTTTCTGAATTTGCAATCTTTACTCTTAAAGCACTGAACTGCTTCTCTGACTGTGGTCCTTGAGGCAGGTCATGGCTCCTCCGAGTGCGGTTCTGTCTCAGGGCCTGTTTCCCGCTGTCCTTCCTTATCCTCTTCAGTCACAGACTCATAGCGCTTAGTTAGCTGAAGGTCCCGAAGTGCTTTGATGTGCTTAAACAAAAGATGATTTCAAAGCATAAGTGCTTATTTCCTAATCTATGCTGTTCAGCTTTTTTCTTTCCCTCCTAAAAGCCACCGTTCCTTTTTCTGTCCTGCTCTAGCTAAGTGGTGCCACTTCACCAAATCGCTTCCTCCAGCCCTCTAATCCCACGAGCTGTTCTTCCCTAAAGCCCTCAGTAATGTACTGCCCTGCTCTTCTGGGATGGTTTGGGAGCGTGAACGAAGTAGATCCCTGTGAAACGTGAAGGGCACCCTCTCTTCCCGCAGCCTCCATCAGCGGGGACACGGGGGTGATCCATGTGGTTGAGAAGGAGGAGGACCTGAACTGGGTGCTTGTTGATGGCCCACACCCACCCTACATGATCCTGCTGGATGGGAACCTCTTCAACAGGTCAGTCATCATCAGCTGTTGTCTTCCCAGGGTGACTGGAGCTCAGAAGACCAATATGAGTCCCTAATCTGGTGATGAAAATGTCATTTTTCACGTGCCAGGTGGCAGAATCAGCCCTGACTGCACTGAAGTATAGCGAGGCTGAAACATTTGTGGTTTTACTGTGTTTTAGTGCTTGATTTTATTTCTTCTCAAATGGGCTGGTTTGCTGTTAGAAGAGCTCTGCTCTGTGTAAATTCTCATGCCGTGTTCATCGCTGTAGCAGTTACTAAAGTTCATTAAACAACACCATTAAGATCGATCACCTCTCTGGGCAGAGCAGGAAAGAAGCGGCTGAAGCTTTCTGCTTGTTGCTGTGTGCATAATCTTACACAGTTCTCAGAAGAAAAAGGGACCTGTTGGTTATTTTAATCAAAGGCGTCGTCACATGCTCGACTGTGATATGTCAGCATTAGCATGTCTTGGATTGTAACTCTTCATTAACGAATTCAAAATTTCACTCGTATTTTCTCTCTTCCAGGAGGGTGATGCTGCAGCTGAAGGGAACCTCACGAGTGTCAGGCCTTGCTGTGGCCATTGCCAAACCTAACCCTCCCCAGGGATTCTCTCCTGGTTTGAAGTGCCCCAATGATGGGTTCGGTAAGGAAACGTTAAGTCTTTATTCTTGTTAGGAGGAAGAGAAATAGTGCCTTTACATTGTTCAGTCCAAGCAGGAAGTGCAAAGGGTGGCTGAAGTTGCAGCTACACTTTTAATGTCAAAATGGTGTTTAAGGTAACAGGCTCAAAATGTTCTTTCAAAGTAGTTGATCTGAGCTGGAATCTCATCGTTTCCCAACAAGGGCTGGGACAGGTGCTTGGAGAAAGGCTGTTAGATAAACTGGCGAAACCAGCATTAAGTCATTAAAGTGTTAAACCTGACCAAGGGTTGTGGTAACTTCTTTTTTTTTTTTTAAACACGTGAAACTTGTACTTTGTCCACACGTGATCATTACAGTGTCATGTGTTTGCGTAGATTGAGTGGAGTGTGTGTTAACCTCTCTGTCTGGGTGAGTCGTTACGTTTTAAAATGACGTTCTGCCTCCCCAGTGATTTCACTTGGGTTTTCATTTCACTATTTTTTCACGGAGCAAATTTACTGTATTGTGTTTTGAGGGGAGAAATTGCTACGCCTTCTGTAGTTTGCACAAAGCTTTTAGCTGTGAAGGATGCCGTGCGTGCTCCTGAGAGGAGTTTGGTGTGCTGGCATTTGTCGTGTCTCTGCCTTCGTGCTGTTTGCACGGTATCTAGGTGTTAAAATGATTGGCACATTACAGATGCCTTAGGGGTACTTCCAGCACATGATGAGCTCAGAAAATGCGGGTTTGTATGTTCCTCCTTTTGAAGTATAATGTTTCTCTGTGTGCCTCCTCCGCTCTCTCAGCATGTGATAAATGCTCACTGCGTGCTCGTGCCAGCCTCCTGGCATGCAGTGGCTCTAAGCATGCATGTTTCTCGTTTTCTCTGCGTGGCACGCTGCTCTGCCTCTGCCACTCTGCCGCATGCAGTGACCAACTCCATCTCTCCAAGCTTTTGTCAGCTGGTTCCTCGGCCCGTAATGGTGCTCATTCCATTTTTGCCGTGATTTTCTCAGCAGGCCCTACCTCTCCTGCAGTCTGTTATTCTCTTGCAGGCTCAGATTTGCCCATTTTTTTCTGTTTCCAGGTGTCTATTCCAAAGATTATGGCCCTCAGTTTGCACACTGCAATAAGACTGTGTGGAACCCTGTGGGGAGTGGGCTTTCGTATGAGGATTTTGACTTCCCTATTTTTCTCCTTGAAGATGCCAATGAGACTCAAGTTATAAAGCAGGTACTGCACTTTCTCAACGAGTGGGAGGGGGGAACTGCTGCGCGGTTCAGGAAAGGGGTCAGAAGTTTTGTTTTCTCTCATCTTAGATGTTGAAACATACAGTAAAAATGTGTGGTACAATTTTATACGCAGTACAAAGTGCTACTACTGGAAGGCTAAGTTTTGTAATGATTTTTATTTCCATCCAGTGTTATCAAGACCATAATGTCCCTCGTGATGGATCTGTCCCTGAGTACCCTCTCTGTGCCATGCAGCTTTTTTCCCACATGCACGCTGTCACCAGCACGGTTACCTGCATGAGACGCAGCTCCCTCCAAAGCACCTTCAGCATTAATCCAGGTGAGCAGATTCCTTTTTCCTTGTCATGACGTGGGATAAGGCTGGTGGTAAAAATCCCAGTGGAATAGAGTTGTGCAAAAGAAAGAAAATTTTAGAGTTTCCCTAAAGGCTTGCTTGCCAGCTGAGCCTTTTCAAAATAAACCATTCAAGCAGTAAGGAATTTTGGGCTATATTTGTCACCTGTTTAGAAAACGATATGTAGAAGAGATGCTGTCTGAGAAAGGTACCTAATATCTGCTACGTAATCTGCTCTGAGATTATGGCTCCGTTAGACTGTGTACAAGAATTGAAATCCTGGTCCCGGTGAATGTTTTGGCAGGGACTTGCCTGGGGCCAGGACTTCACCCCTGCTGAGCAGAAGTTGGCTGCTCTGCTAGAGCCACTGATGAGCTACAGCTGACCAGAAAGCTCATTTCTCACTTCCCACTGCTCTAGTCTCAACTCAAGCAATGTTGGTTTTGCTTCCTAGAGGTTGTATGTGATCCTCTTCTTGATTACAATGTGTGGAGCACCTTGCAACCTATCAATTCCTCTGGAAAAGTCGATCCTGAGAAAGAAGTTATTATTGTCGCTACACGAGTAGGTACCTCTTAATCTTCCTTTGTAGAGCATGGACTGGAAGGATTCTGGAAAGATGTGGGCTTCAAGTCTCTTGGGAATATACTTCTCTTACATATTTTCATTTCTTTCCGTGTTCCAGACCTTTTAGATCTGACTGGCTCTTGTGTTTCTGCAAGTATGAGCCTTTTAGTTGGTGTGTTTACCTATTCTTTCAATAGAAGGATATCTGCATTTTGTTTCTTTCTGTCTTGTTACATGGGACTTTTTTCAGCATTTTCTTCACTGATGGAACCAGACAAACAGAAATAGTTAGCGTGTCTGTTAGGCTTTCCTAAGATATTTCACATCCTTAAAATGCATTGCAGAGAGGGAGACAGCGTAGTTGGCTGATCTGTACTTTTTGGGAGGAAGAGGCTGAATCACATGGAGATTTTGTTGTGTGTCAAGCAGTGAGTCAGTGTCAGAGCTGAGAAAGAAGTTCACTTCCCAGTCTAGCAGTCTGCTTCACAGTCACTTTACACCCTCCCGAGATGCAAGTTCAAAACTCCATTTCGCCACCGGCTCGGAGCCTTGTGCTGAACAGTGATGCTAGCATTAAAATTATGGCATGCTTGGTAATCTCTGTTTTCAGGTCAGGGCTGTGGGGCAGTGACGGTGGCAGGGCTCCGAGGCCTCCGGACTGCCACAGCAATGCGGTTGGCATTTTAAGTTTTATTAGGCAGGGTGCTTTAGTTCTTCCCTTAGCAGTAGGATGAGTGGGATAGGAGAGAGGTGATAGATTCGCTTCCCAGTTACAGTATTCCTCTGCCTGTATGCACATTCCTTACGCCTCCTGTTTATCCTTACAGATTGACAGCCATTCCTTCTTCTGGAACATTGCACCTGGGGCAGAGAGTGCTGTCTCTTCTTTTGTGACCCACTTGGCTGCTGCTGAAGCCCTTCATAAAATGTCAGATATTCATTTGCTGCAAAGGAATATCATGTTCACCTTCTTCCAAGGGGTAAGAGCAGTGGCGTGGCTCCACTGTTTGGCTTGTTGGAAGCTAGCAAATCAGCCCTTGGCTCCCTGCAAATGAACTGTTTCCCTACTCCTTGTGCAGAGTCGTTTGTCTGCATCCCCACACTGTGGTTCTCTCTGCTCCCCCGGTGAGAACGGGATCTTAATTGCACTGGGATAACAACAGCAGATGGAGCTTCCACTGGGGCAACCCATATTCTGCCCCACAGTTCATTTGGGATGAACGACTCAAACTTTGCTTTCCCTCCTGTCTCCTCCCAGTGTGCTTGTCTGTATGTCTGTTCTCTGCCTCACCCCCGTTCAGGATGAACTGCAACGGCCAGGCTTTAAATTCTGAAACAAAGCCCAGAAAAGGCTAGATTAAAAATATATGTGTTGACAGCAGCGAAATGTAGCTCATTACTGAGAGCCCGGCGCTGGAGTTGGCAGCTGTGGAAAAGCAGAACAAGCGTGTGGAGGAGGGACTGATGGCCAACAGCTGATGTTCCCCTCAAGGCATCTACGTTGATGGCTTCTTTTGTGCAGTTTTGTGAAACTGGCTCCCACAGCCCCATGCTGTGGCCATGTGATTCCCTTCCTTCACCCTCCTCAGCGCATACATCCCTAGTCAGAATTTCCCTGGGGGAGACAAGCGGACAGTGCTATGGAGCGGACATTCTCTGTCCGTGCTCCCAGGATGGAGGAGGAATGATAAGATTTGGCTGTAAATTAGTCAAGGGCGGGGGGGGGGGGGGGGGGGGGGGGGGGGGGGGGGGGTCTGGTGGCTGGCTGACTTCACTGCCCTTCTTTGTGGTGGGGATTCTCTTCTTAAGGGCACCTCTTCTTCCCCAGGCAATGCTCAGCTTCTTGCAGCTGCCTTGACAAACTCATTTTTGTCATGTAACCTTCCCTCCCTTTTTTTTCCAGAGAAACAGACATCCCTCCTTTCAGGAAAGCTTCACATGTTTCATTCCTGGAATGGAGAATTGCCCTTTTCCCTGACTTGCTGTCCTCCTTATGAAAAAAAGACAAGGAGGATGACTTCTGCCAGCCTAAAGGCTGTACTGATGCCTCTCTGCTGTTACTCACAGTAACAGTATCTTGCTAGATCTCGGTGCTCACTTAAGCCTGACTTTGCCTCTGTGCCTTTCTTGCTTGTGGAATTCGATAGCTGTCCCCTGTTTTTGCTCTTTGCCTTCCATTTTGTCCTTTGCTCCACCCCTTCCTACAGTACCTTTGTCTTTGGAACCAGGCCCAACATAACGTTTAATTTGGGCTTTCGGTGCCTGCCAGGCTATGCCCACCTTCAGAAATGCTTGGTGCAGTACTTGGCCCTCAAACTCTTGGGTTTGGTCCACCTCAGCCTCTCAAATATTGCTGTTAGTTGTGCCAGGCAGCTATCCCTATGTGATTTGTGTATGATTTTTCTTTTTTTTTTTTTTTTTTTTTTTTTTCCCCTGTTGCAGGAGACCTTTGATTACATTGGCAGCTCACGAATGGTGTATGATATGGAAAAAGACAAGTTTCCTCTCCGCTTGGACAACATTCATTCATTTGTGGAGTTGAATCAGGTGTGGGATGAGTTAGGGGTCCTTTTTATTCCCCGTTTCTCTCTAATAAAGAGTGGTTTTCCCAGCCAACCTTTTACTGGTTTTGATTCTTTTCTGGACTGGACTTCCCTGCTCTGCAAGACTCGGTGATAGCCAATCATGTGCTTATGGTGGGTTTTTTCCTTTCTTGAAGGTGGCTCTAAGGAATGACTCAATTCTATGGATGCATACAGACCCCATCTCTCGGATGAACAAATCTGTTGAAGTGCAGGTAACAGAAAGCAATCTGTAGTCCTTCATCTTACCAAAATGCTGTGGGATCTTTAGCACGCTGCAGATGATCAGCATGTTAACCTTTCCAGAGAAATTACGCATCCAAAAGAACAGCAGAACAGTGCCGTTTTCTCTTCTTTCAGGTTAGAAACTTGCTAGATATTCTGAGTAATAGCAGCGTGGGAGCAAACGTGACTTTGCAGGAAGCTGGATATTCGCAGCCTCTTCCCCCATCTTCCTTCCAGCGCTTCCTTCGGGCCCGGCACATCCCCGGAGTGGTCCTAACTGACCACAGGACTGCCTTCCAGAACAGGTACTTACTTCTCAGGGGTCGACGGGCAGAGGCTGGCCCAGGGCCGAAGGCAGCGGAGCCGGCAGAGGGCATCTGAGCTCCTGCAACGCCTCTGCCAGGGGGGTGCTGCCTAACATACATGTAGAGCGGCAGTCCGGGGGGAGCGGAGGAAGCAAGCATGTGCCATGTAATTGAACAAGTGCAACATAATTATTCTGACAACCGAAAGAAATTCAGTTTTGTACGGAAAATGTTCCCCACAGCTGGCTAGAAGCCAGAGGTGAGCAAATGGCAACTGAGCGTGCCTAAGCCTCATCTGTTCTTCCAGAAGCTAGCTGCCTTTTTTTTTCTTTTTTTTTTTTTCTTTTTTTTTAAATATAGGTTTCTATTTGTGATGGCAGAAAGCCCCAGGCATTGGAAAGGGCACTTTCATTCACCCCACATGACCCTACTATAGTGTGTTCCTTGGGGTTCCCCTGCTCCTCTTCAACTTTGGAAGTGGAAATATGGGGCAGAGGACAGATGTATGCCTCTCCCCTCTTCCCTAAACTCTTCAGATTGTCTCTTTCCCTTCATGTTCTATCCTTCCCTGCTGTTACTGAGAATCTGTGGCAATCAAGGGGAAGTTGCTTCCCTTTCACCTTTACATCTGCACTGCTCTAAAGGGGTAAGAAGAGCTGGGGTGGAAGAAAGCGCAACTCGCTGCTGTGTGACCCATCTTCAGACTTGGGGGGGTCAGTCCCAGGTTGGGTGGGAACGTGAGGCGCACAGACCACGCAGTGGGCTTTCAGCCCGCTGCAGCTGCGTGTCCTGCGGATGCCTTGGTGTAAATCTCTCATAGGCTTCACTTGGAATTCCTCGCCGCCTTCGAGATAAGGCATTAATAAAATCTGCTGGCACGACTTGCATCAAAAGCCCTCTTCCCAGGAGACCTTCTGCATGGGTTGTCCTTGCCTCAGTTTCTCTACTCATTTAATAGATTGGGCTGTCGCCCACCTGAAAGCTAATCAACAGCTTGTAAATTGCTTGGAGATCTCAGATGGGAGAAGCTGTGGAAGGGCCAAGTTAATTATAAAGCCTCATAAATGGTTTTAAGGAGCGTGTGGCAGGGCAGTGCTTTGGCAGGGCTGTGTCTCTGCTCCCAGGAGACTGCTCCCCACTATTTGCTTTAGGCACACTCTGAATTGAATTCCATGCCCTGTGGTTTCTTTCTGCCCCTCCCCAACCTCTGTTTGCCTCCTTCTTTTCAGATACTACCAGAGCATGTACGACACTCCAGAGAACATCCAGATGCAATACCCCGAGGGCCTTAGCCCCGAGGAGACATTGGAATATGTCACAGACACGGCCAAGGTTCCTACTTTGCATTTTCTTTAGCTGCTGTATCTGGGGTGGATGGGGCTTTGGGTAGGGGCAGATAGATGCAGGATCATGGGGAGAGGGAGGGAAAGCAGTTTCCAAAAAGTGCAGAAAGAAGGTGGGGGTGCTTTGTACAGTGACAAAGGCGATAGGCGCTCAAATGCTAGTAACAATGGAAGCGGTTTGATGGATGTGTGGATTCTGGCTTGCTCTGCCTGCTTGTTTTGCTGGATCTGCCTATCTTGATTAACACAGAGTGCTCTTCCTTTGCAGTCCCTGGCAGAAGTTGCCACAGTGGTCGCCCGTGCTCTCTACCGGCTTGCAGGGGGAGCCAACAACACCTCTGCTATTCAGGCAGATCCAAAAACGGTACGAGCAGATGGAATTGAGTCCCTGGCATCTCTGATGAGCCCTCACGTACTTCCCTTCTGTCTCTGTTTATATGTGTTTACACAGCATGCTGTCCTGTCTGTCTCCATGAGGGCTTTGCCTCCCCCCCTTCTCCCTTTCCCACCACAGCTGAATGAAAAACCTTTCGCCCTTCTCTAGTTCCTTGCCTCTCGATCTCAGGGCAGACATTAAGCTTCATAGGCCCTCTACAAAACAGAGCTCCTTTTATCCTCGTTCCACAAAGCAGAAGAGAAAGCGGAGGTGAAATGGCAATGTGTGACACAGGGATCAGCTAAGGAGTCGGTGGAGCTGGAATCCAAACCCAATTTTCACAGCTCGGACCTGAATTATGTACAGTTGTGACATATAGTCTCTCCTTTGCTGTGGGCTTGGCCCTTGTGGTGGGAAACATCTGTCAGCCAAACAATTTTGAGAGGTATAGCTGTTAAGAGGAGAGAAAACAGCATCTTTGTATAAACCAGTTCCCATCTCTTTCCAGGTCACTCGAATGCTGTATGGGTTTCTGATTAAAATGAACAATTCCTGGTTTCAGTCCATCATTAAACCAGACATAAAAGGAATTCTGGGTTAAGAGCAACACAACACAGGGAAGAAGAACACAGGGATGGGTTTGACCCTATATGTTACCTGGCAACTTTCTACGGTGCCATACTAACATTGTCTGCTTCTGGCCATCTCCCCGCCAATCCCGTGTCTCTGACTGTTCCAGGTGATGTTCCCCAACATTACGTCGCAGTTTCCAGCCCTGTGAACACTACCTACCTTGTACAGTATGTCCTGGCCAACCTCACGGGCACTGTTGTTAACCTCACCAAGGAAGAGTGCCTGAACCCCTGAAAAAAACACCCAGCAGTGAGAAAGAAGTGAGTATCCGTTGGAGTGGGATGAGAGGTGAGGACAGATCCAGTTGGGGGTCGGAACTCGATGATCTTCAAAGTCCCTTCCAACCTAAACCATTCTACGATCCTATGATCTGCTGTCCAATTTGCTGGTTTCTTCTTTTGAGGAAAGCTGGTTAGGAATGCTTCCTATTGCTCGTAATAACACGTGGGAGAACTGGGAAACTCCTCCAACAAGGAGGCATCTTAGTGGCGAGGGCAGGGGAGGAGTGGGCAAAAGGATGCCCTTACAAGGAGAACAGGCAGTAAAACCTCTCTCTCTCCCCAGGTACAGGGGTGAGGTTCCAGAACGAGGGGATAGTCTGGTTATTTGCTAACAGCTGTTTGCTGTCTCTAACTCTTCCGTCTTCTTTGCAGATGTATGAATATGCCCTGGGTGCAGGGTTCTCTGGACCCTAACTCAACATCACGAGTCCCCTACTGTGTTCGGTCAAACTGTTCACCTCAGCAAAGCGCTCTCTCCTGCCTTTGAGCTGAGGCAATGGGGATCGACGGAGTATTCCACGTGGACAGAGAGTCGGTGGAAAGAGATCCGTGCCCGAATATTTCTGGTAGCCAGCAGGGAGCTAGAGGTGAGTTTGTACATGTCCTGAAAAAGAAAGCAGAGGGGGGGGGGGAAAAAAAAATATGTGGCTAGCTTTGAGTAACATCTCCTGAGAGCTGGAGAAACAGTTCAGAGTTTGTTACAATATCTTGTGCCATCATCTTGTGTGAGCTCCCCAGTTAAGAACAGCCGTGTTTTGACCCTTGAAAACGACGGTAACTAAGGATCACAGAATCCCAGACTGGTCAGGGTTGGGAAGGGCCCTCTGGAGATCATCCAGTCCAAACCCCCTGCCAGAGTGGGGTCACCCAGAGCAGGTTGCAACAGGACGGCGTCCAGGGCAGGTTTTGAATGTCTCCAGCGTGGGAGACTCCCCCACCTCTCTGGGCAGCTGTGCCACTGCTCTGCCACCCTCAAAGGAAAGAAGTCCCTCTTCATGTTGAGGTGGAACTTCCTATGGTCAAGTTTGTGCCCGTTACCTCTTGTCCTGTCACTGGGCACAACTGTTCCCATTCTCCTGGCACCCTCCCTTTAAGTATTGATAAGATCCCCCCTCAGTCTTCTCCAGACTGAAATCCCCAAGTCCCTCAGCCCTTTCCTCGTAAGAAAGATGCTCCAGTCCCCTCATTCATCTTTGTACCCTTTGCTGGACTGCAAAATGCATCCTGGTGATAACCCTTCCACCTCCAGCCATTTGGGGGTTAATAATGTAGTGGCTGAGGCTGAGCCAGTGCAGAATAATCAAGAGTCCCATGAGCAGGCTGAGCTCTGTGCATAAAAGATAGAAGGGACAGGAGTCCTTAACCCCTTCCCCAAGTGCGGGGGACGCCAAAGCCAGCGAATCTGGTTGTGAAGGTGTTTTGCCTGATGTGCAACCCAGATCTTCCTTCCTGCGCTTCGAATCCCCCTCTTGGCAGCGCGGAAATAACTTTCGCATGAACCTTGGCAAACAAAAGCTGCTCTTGGTTGGGTGCCTCGGCTCCTATGCAACGGGCTTAAGTGACAGCAAGAATAAGGGTTTAAGCGTACAGTCACTTTGGGACTCTGTGCCTGTCTCCATGCCCTCTGGTTGGCTTTAATGATGTCATACCCTGTCAGGACAGACTCAGGAGTGCACAGCGCTGGCGTCATCTTGTCCTAGTACTAAGCCACCCCAAAGGCCATGCAAGCCCAGGCGATCCTTGTGTCTCTCGGCTGATTATTTGAAAACCTGAGTGATTTATTTGTGGGGCACTGGGCCTTTTTTAACACTCTCGGCAAGCACAATGCCCTGCCCATGTCTCTCAGCGTGTTACATCCCTGGAGATGCAGAGTTTGAGCCCAGCCTGCCCTGAAGTGTTGAAAATGTACCGAGAGAGTTGTTGTAGCAGTGCATGAGCGTCTGGCCGCTGCGTGGGGACCTGTTGTGAGATAGCCAGGGGAGAGGGTGGGAGTGACAGTCACCTACCAAGGAGAAGGGTTGAGAGGAAAGAATCTAGCGAGGACATTAGACTGGTCTGGCATTTAGGCTTCAGGCAAGGTGCAGAGCAGGAGGTAATCTCAGCTATGCAAAGGCTGTCGACAGATGTTGATTCTGCCAGCAACTGCGCTTGTTGAAGGCGCATTTAGTTCTTCGCTGCAGAGATGACAGTTCACTCAGGAGTAGCCAACGTGTTACGTTAAATGCTTGCTAAAAATCTCTGCAAGTGCATGCGACTCTGGAACGCAATACATTCTTTATCCGTGATACCAACCTTCTTACCTTTTCTCGTAAACATAGATTTGTGTGCACTGTTGATAACTACAATGAAAAGCTGACCTGAATCCTGTCTGACAGTCGCTTTTGTCTAAGTCCATAAGGTCCGCGGAGTATCTTTTTATTTCAGTGTACACAGTGCCTCAGCAGCAAGCTGGTCCTCTGTAGCTTTCTGACAGAGACCCTCCTTCGATGCAAATTCTACGAGGTGCTGCAGGTCTGTGTTTTGTAACAACAACGCTAAGTGTTTCTCATCCCTTCCAGATAATCACTTTGGTTGTGGGCATTGCCATTCTGATCTTCTCTCTCCTCGCCACGTATTTTATCAACGCCAAAGCAGATGTACTTTTAGCATCCCGCAGGACCCTGGGGCTGTGGCTTACTGAAGACGCTCTCAGGGCTTGAGAAGTCTTTAACCCTTGGATTACAATTGTCAAAGATAAAAGTACACTGGAATGCCCCTCTCTCTGGATAGGGACGCGGATGGTTCTCTCCAGAGCTTTCGTGCTCGGGTTCTGGGGACTGAGCCCTAAAACATAAGAGACTTTCCCAGAAAACCGTGCCGACCAAGCCCCTAAAGAAAACTGTGACTGATAAGTTCCCAAAGCCCTTTCTTTTTAATTTGTCCTTACTTCTGAGCAACTTGAGAGGATTGGTCCTGAATGCCACTGAGACGACAGTGTGATGGATGTGCTTCCCTAAATGAAGGCAAGGGTGGAGAAAGGGTAAAAGGATTTTTTCTCTGGGATGGGATGTGGACCAGCAGATTTCCGTGGTGTCTGACAGCACAGGTTGCCTGTTTATGTCCAACAGTTGCTGTGAATCTGTGTATACTACAATGCAGGGAGGGCAAGGTGTGTTTACAGATGATTAGTTGTAAAATGTCCTTTTTTTTTTTTTTTAATGGTGCAATATTTTCTGGGTTTTGTATATATATATATATAAATAGTTCTGTTTAATTAAAAAAAATCTCCGCTTACAAATCAACCCGTTGCCTGTTCTGTCTTAGTTGCTGCCGAAAGGACCAAAACCACTGAGTGTTGCAATATGTTTTGGTCTCGGGAGAAACCGAGTTTGTCTGATTTGGGGTTGGGGTTTTTTTTTTGACTCTCATTGAAACTTTGAATTCTTTCTACAGCTGGACAAAAGAAAGACGTTGTGCCCTTAGACAGGACAGGGAATTAACTCCCTCTTGTTTAGACTGTAAGCTCTCCGAGGCAGGGGTGGCTGATCGCTCCAAACGGTGCTCTCTACGATGGTACCTTGATCTCAGTCGATCCCTAGGCGCTGGTATAATAAACATGGTTTTTAATGAGCGTGCTCACGCACTTTGTTTCCTTTGATGCTATTCCTTAGCGCCCAGCGAGACTGGACTCTCAGGGCTAGCGATTGTGACTACTGCCCAGGCATTTGGCTATTCCTGGGTGTTTCTTTTGTATGAAAATTCCCTTGTTCTTCAGCAATCGTGATTTACAGGCGCAATAGCGCTGTTGTCCAAAGTGAGGACCTCAAAAATAGGTAGAGAGGATTAATTCCAAAAATCGGAGCTGACAAGCACTAAAGTGGGCTTCGCTCTCTCTTCCCTAGAGGACAGTGCGGGCTTATTGTGTTCAAGTCTTTTTCTCAGCTAGGCATACACTCTGGACTTTAAAAGTAATTCAGACATGTACTTTTCAGTGCTACCCTGATTGCTAATGTGTGCTGCTATCAGGAAACTGCTCCTGATACATGGTGGAATGTTTCTGTGCCTGATTTCTTTTCATTTCTCCTAGCAATGCTGAAGAAACTCGTATCTCAATTTACGTGGAGATATCTTGTCTTTACAGTAAGGATTTTCGTAGCCTCTAACACCTAATCTTTGGACTAATTCCAACTCTGTCAGTTCCCCAAAATTATCCAAGTAGACTATTCCTGTGCGTGAAAGTGTTTTGGGTGAGACAGAGCACCTCAGGACAGCATGTGGTCTGGCAGAGGATTTTGTAGAATGTGGTTTTCCTCCCCTAAGGTAAGTTTATTGTTGGTTTTTTGTTTGTTTTTTTTTTTTACATATCAAAATGCAAATGCTTAATTCATGGTGGAGCGGTGCTGTGTGGAGAGATGGTTGGATCAGTGATGGATAATCAGCAAATTGGGTCAATATACACAGGGTTTAACCTAGTGCCCTTCTCTGATGGAGTGACTACCTCAGCGGACAAGGGAAGAGCTATGGATGTCGTCTGTCTGGATTTCTGTAAGGCCTTTGATGCGGTGTCCCACAACATCCTTCTTTCTAAATTGGAGGGATATGGATTTAAATGGGTGGACTGTTCAGTGGATGAGGAATTGGTTGGGTGGTTGTATCCAGAGGGCAGTGGTCAACGGCTCAATGTCCAGATGGAGATCAGTGACAGTGGTGTCCCTCAGGGGTCTGTATTGGGACCAGAAGTGTTTGAGATCTTCATCAATGACACGGACAGTGGGATGGAGGGCACCTTTAGCAAGTCTGCCAATGACGCCAAGCTGTGTGGCAAGGTCGACCACGCTGGAGGGAAGGGTGGAGACACTGCACAGGCTGGAGAAGTTGGCCTGTGCAAACCTCATGAGGTTCAACGGGGCAAAGCGTGGGGTCCTGCACCTGGGTGGGGGCAGCCCCCGGTGCCAGCGCGGGCTGGGGATGGGGGGGGGGGGGAAACGCCCGCCATGAGCCGGCACCGTGCGCCGGCAGCCCAGCGAGCCCCCCGGCACCCCGGGCTGCATCCCCAGCAGCGTGGGCCAGCGGGGCGAGGGGGGACTGTGCCCCCTCTGCTGCGCTCTGGGGAGCCCCCCCCTGCAGCGCTGCCTCCAGCTCGGGGGGGCCCAACAGCAGAGACACGGCCCCTGGGGGAGCGGGGGCCAGAGGAGGGCCCGGAGATGCTGCGAGGGCTGAGCCCCTCTGCGGGGAGGACAGGCGGGGAGAGGGGGGGTTCAGCCTGGGGAGGAGAAGGCTCCGCGGAGACCTCAGAGCCCCTTCCAGTGCCTAAAGGGGCTTATAAGAAAGATGGGGACAAACTTTTTAGCAGGGCCTATAGTGATATGACAACAGGGAATGATTTTAAACTAAAAGAGGGGAGATTTAGACTAGATATAAAGGGGAAATTTGTTATGTTGAGGGTGGTGAGAGACTGGCCCAGGTTGCCCAGAGAGATGTTGATACCCCATCCCTGGAAACATCCCAGGTCGTGTTGGACGGGGCTCTGAGCACCCTGGGCTGGTGGGAGGTGTCCCTGCCCATGGCAGGAGGGTTGGACTAGATGGACTTTAAGGACCCTTCCACCCCAAATTATTCTGATTCTCGATAATTTTCGAATTAAAAATGCATCCTTCCCATCCTGCTCTCTCTCCCATCTTTCAAATCTTGATTCTGTGCTTGGGTTTGGGCTTTTTTTCTTTTTTCCCCATGAACGCTTCTGGTTGGAATTTCCACACACACACACACCCCCCCCCCTTCTTTTCCCCCATACGAACAGAAATAAACCCTTCTACCACTCCCAGCCCCATTTTCCACTCCCAGCTTTTTGTTCGGAGCTGCTCTCTGGCAAGGCGAACAAACAGCTGCCTCCGTTGTCTGTGCCGCCGCCACTCCTCGGATGGCCAACAGGTCTCCCCTGTGGACTTTGCAATGAGCAACCCTCCTATCGGTGCCTGACAAAAGGAGGGGAGAAGCAAGGGGGGTTAGGCTGGCAGGCGCTGCGGCAGAGGACACATTTCCCCTCCTGCTGCCAATGCTAGAGAACACCGCAAGTCTTCGCTTGACTCTCAGCCCAAAATTTACCCTGAGCTGAGGCTGTGCGCGTCCCTCAAACTCTCTCGGTGCCAGCAGTGTGGCTGCGTGGAGGGGTACAAGGAAAAGCCGGTAGCCATTGGTGTTTCCAGCCCTCCTCTTTGCGTTTTTGCCATGGTCAGTAAATTTGTTTTGCTCAGCTGGCTTTGGATGATGAGGCTTGCGCCGTGCGGCTCTGCACCTCCCCTCCTCTGGGGAATCGGGCCTGAGCTTTGGATGAAAAGGGGGTGGGGGAGAAATAGCCAGGATTGCGGGATTTGCCGAGGAAGTAAACAAGCTACAAGAGTGAGTCCTGGTCCCGAGGTTTCCCTTCCCTGTCCTTCCCCAGACTGGCTGCGGCCGCTGCCCGTCCCCTCGCGGTGCCCTTCTCTCACTGGTGACACGGCCCCTGCTACCTGCCCTGTTTCCGAGGGGTGAGGGGATGCTCTTGAGACCTTGAGGTGAACGCTGGTTGAAATACAAAGGGGTTTTTACTTTTTACTTTAACAAAATGTTAAAGTAAAGCTAGTGTTGGTGAAAGGAGCTGCTTTTTGCATCGTGGAGAATGAAATCCCATTTTATGTGGAAACAAGAGCGCGCGAGAAGGTCTTGCGTTCACCTACATCCCTCTCCAAGATCATAAATGGGGCAAGCTGGGAGGAATCTGCATCTCTGTGACCTATCCGGTCGCTTAGTCTCGCTCCTGATCTTCAAACAAAGAACCGACAGTGGATTTGGGAGTGCTCCTTCCCCTCCGCTGGGACCAGGAAAGCCTTTGCTGCTTTTGTGTACACCTGCTAAATCGCTGCCCCGTAGGGAGTTGCTGTCTGCTGCTTTGAGCCCGGAGTTAGCGTCTTAGCCCTGGAAAGGCTCACTCTTAAGCCATCCTTTCCATGCCATCAGTCCGACTACAGTTATCTGCAGTAGATACGTGTCCTCCAGTTTTAAAACAAAACAGGCTTCACCTCTCGGGTGTCTTTCTTTGTAAGGTACAAAGCCTTTGCTTTGGGGCTGAGTTGTGTCTCTGGTTCCTTCTGCCCATCCGCTGTAACAGCAGCTGTCCTCAGCTGCGCGAACCTTAAAGTTGATAACTCCCCTGATACACTTTTCTCCATCACTCCTGAGATTATGTGCATTAATTAGAGCATCCCTAATGCTAATAAGCAACGGAGAATAAGTCGCTTCTCGGCAAATTAATGTGGAAAGTAGCTGGGATATTGGTATATGTGCAGATTTATTTTTGATCTTTGCGATAGAAAACAAAATTGCTGAGTTCTGAGGAGCAGCAGCAGTGTATTTTTATTGTGTGTTGGCTAAATAAGGTAGAGCCTAAGTTGCACTGGGTGACAGTGCAAAGCCGGTGGTATGGCCTTCTTTGAGGCAGGCTGACACGAACCGAGAGAATTCCCCCCCATTCAAAGCCTATTTACTTTGATAATGAGAAAAGTTTGCATGGGAAATTATGCAAAACGTATGGAAAGCAAACAACTTCCCTGCTCTGTGTCTGGTCATCTTTGAAGCAGCAGCTCACAGCAGAATACTCCTGGCTGCCTCTTGGTCTAGGGAAGGGATGCAGCAAAGCACAACTCGCGCCCATCGTGCCTGGTCCGGGAGGACATAGTCCAGCTGGACTCCAATTCACATCTGGAGATACCGAGCTGTTTTCTGGCTTCAACACATTCCTCCTGGCAAACCTTGCTGCGGTGATTTAAGATACTCCCCCAAACGACAAAGGTTACCCTCTCTCCAGCGCAGTCAGCTCACTCCATTTCAGTTCAGCATCGCAATCAAGTGCAGGGAACAGGGAAAACGCTCTCTTCTGACTCTTAAGAACTTTGACTTGCTGCTCCAAAGCATGAGTACTTGAATTTCTTCCAGAACTACTACATTTTGAGGTTGGTTTACATCATTTCTGGTCTAACCAGTTCTTCCCGACGCTTACAGATGCCAGACAGCTTTGAGTCTGTCCAAGCACTTGGCATCCCTTGGCATCTTTTAGGGCCCTGAGTTCAGCAGGTCAGTTTTTCTGCTGGTTTAGTGGGGACGGGGGTTCTGCAAGCTCTCCCACCCCGCTACTCAACGCTTGACCAAAGAAACCGGGAAGAAAGGAGAAAGCACCTGAGCAGGCAAGAGCAAATTCATCCTCAGGAGATGGTGCCTGGAAGAAGCAAGTTCTGCAGCCCTCTGCCAGGGGAAAAAGAAGTGATGCAACTTCCAGCAAGTCTTGCTGAAACCGCTCCTCAAAATAAACCAGGTCGTTGACGCCAGCGAGGGCTGGGGCAGCTGCTCCCAGGGGCAGTTGCCTGTCTGCACCTTGCGCTGTTTTGCTCTTGAAGGTAAAGGCTCTGTGCCTATTCCCATCTCCTCCCCGTGCCAGCTCCAGTGAGCCTGATGCTGGCGGGACAGCCCTGGAGAAGATCGGCTGGACACTGGAACCCACCTTTCCTTGTTGTACTTGAAGAATTCACTACCTGCTCTTTGGGTTACAAGGGTGCCAAGCCAGGAGTGGGAACCCAGGGGTCTCTGCCTCGCTTTTCTCCTGACTGTCCTCCAAAAATCGGCCTCATCCCTGTACCTTGCCCTGCGAAGATCCATAAGAAGTCCTATCACAGACCGGTGGGGGTCAGCAGGGCCCTCTGGAGCTCACCTCCTCCACCCCCTGCCAGAGCGGGGTCACAGTATCACAGTATCGTCAGGGTTGGAAGGGACCTCTGTAGATCATCTAAGTCCAACCCCCCCTGCCACAGCAGGGACATCTACAGCACATTGCACAGGACGGCATCCAGGCGGGTTTTGAACGTCTCCAGTGTGGGAGACTCCACAACCTCCCTGGGCAGCCTGTTCCAGTGCTCCGCCACCCTCAGGAGTAAAGAAGTTCCTCCTCATGTTAAGATGGAACTTCCTGTGCTCCAGTTTGTTACCTCTAGTCCTGTCACTGGGCACCACTGAAAAAAGGCTCTTCTCATCTCCCTGGCACCCTCCCCTTAAGTACTTATAAGTATTGATAAGATCCCCCCGTGAGCCTTCTTTTTTTCTAGACTAAGAAGCCCCAAGTCCCTCAGCCTTTCCTCATAAGAAAGATGCTCCAGTCCCCTGATCATCTTTGTAGCTCTTTGCTGGACCCTCTCCAGCAGTTCCCTGTCCTTCCTGACCCGGGGAGCCCAGAACTGCACACAGTGCTCCGGCTGCGGCCTCCCCCAGGGCAGAGCAGAGGGGGAGGATGACCTCCCTCGCCCTGCTGGCCACACTCTGCTGGATGCACCCCAGGTAGCCATTGGCCTTCTTGGCCACCAGGGCACATTGCTGGCTCATGGTCACCCTGTTGGCCCCCAGGACTCCCAGGTCCCTTTCCGCACAGCTGCTCTCCAGGAGGTCAGCCCCCAACCTGTACTGATGCATGGGGTTATTCCTCCCCAGATGCAGTACCCTACGCTTGCCTTTATTGAACCTCATCAGGTTTTTCTCTGCCCAACTCTCCAGCCTGTGCAGGTCACGCTGTATGGCGGCACAGCCTTCCGGTGTGTCAGCCACCCCTCCCAGTTTTGTGTCATCAGCAAGTTTGCTGACGGTACACTCTATCCCTTCGTCCAGGTCATTGATGAATATATTGAACAAGGCTGGACCCAGTACTGACCCCTGAGGGACACCACCTTGTTACTGGCCTCCAACTGGACTCTGCACTGCTAACCACAACCCTCTGAGCTCTATCTGTCACCACTGTTCAATCCACCCCCACTGTCCATTCATCTAACCCATGCTTCCTAAGCTTGCCTGCGAGGATGATGTGGGAGACTGTCGAAAGCCTTGCTGAAGTCAAGGTAGACAACATCCACTGCCCTCCCTTCATCCACCCATCCAGTCACGCCATCATAGAAGGCTATCAGATTAGTCAGACGTGAATTCCCCTTGGTGAATCCATGTTGACTACTTCTGATAACCTTCTTTTCCTCCAGATGCTTGAGATGACGCCCAGAACGAGCTGTTCCATCATCTTTCCAGGGATGGAGGTGAGGCTGACTGGGCTGTAGTTTCCCGGGTCATCCTTCTTGCCCTTTTTAAAGACTGGAGTGACCTTGGCTTTCCTCCAGTCCTCAGGCACCTCCCCTGTTCTCCAGGACCTTTCAAAGATGATGGAGAGCGGCCCAGCAATGACTTCCGCCAGCTCCCTCAGCACTTGCGGGTGCATCCCATCAGGCCCCATGGACTTGTGGGTATCCAGTTTACTTAATTGTTCTTTAACTTGTTCCTCTTCAACCAAGGGAAAGTTTTCCTTTCTCCAGACTTTCTGTTACCCGCAAAGTCTGGGACTCCTGAGAGCTGGCCCGAGCAGTGAAGACAGAAGCGAAGAAGGCATTCAGCAACTCCGCCTTCTCTGCATCATCCGTCACCACAGCACCCATCTCGTTCAAGAGCGGGCCCACATTTTCCCTGGGTTTCCTTTTGTCTCCTATGTACTTAAAGAAACCCTTCCTATTGGTCTTGACATCCCTCGCCAGGTTCAATTCCAAAGCTGCCTTGGCTTCTCTCGTTTCTTCCCTGCATACCCTGACAGCATTCTTGTACTCATCCCAAGTCGTCAGCCCCCTTTTCCACATCCTGTAAAGTCCCTTCTTCCGCCTGAGCTTTTTCTGGAGATCCCTGCTCAGCCATGCAGGTCTCCTTCCCTTGCCCGATTTCTTGCTCTTCGGGATGCACCTATCCTGAGCTCGGAGGAGGTGGTGCTTGAATACCAGGCAGCTCTCTTGAGCCCCCTTACCCTCTAGAGCCCTCTCCCATTTGATTTCTCCCATCAATTTCTTGAAGAGCTCAAAGTTTGCCCTCCTGAAGTCTAACATTTCAACCCTGCTTGTCATTTTGTGCATACTGCACTTAATGCTGAACTCTGTCTTCTCATGATCACTACAGCCAAGTCTGCCCCCAACCTTAACATCCTCCACCAGTCCCTCTTTGTTTGTCAGTACTAGGTCCAGTAAAGGATCACCCAGAGCAGGTCGCACAGGACGGCGTCCCCGTGGGGTCTGAATCTCTCCCGAGAAGGAGACTCCACCGCCTCTCTGGGCAGCCTGTGCCGGTGCTCCGGCACCGCCAAAGCCACGAAGTTCCTCCTCACGCGTAGATGGAACTCCCTATGTTCCAGTCTGTGCCCGTCGCCCCTTGTCCCGTCGCTGGGCACCGCCGAAAAGAGCCCGGCCCCGTCCTCTTGCCACCCGCCCTTTGGCTATGGCTCAGCGCTGATGAGACCCCCTCTCAGCCTTCTCCTGAACAGCCCGGGATCTCCCAACCTTTTTCCCAACAGAGAGATGTCACCCTTCCCAATAACCCCACAGCCTCTCCATGGAACTCCCACCCTCATCTCTGGTACCGCGATAGCGCTTGGATTACCGCAAACCACCTCCAGCTACATCAAAGCCCAGACTAGGTTTTTTGGGCAGCCCCCGAGTCCTGGTGCCGAGGAGGGCAGCTGGCACACGCTGTCTCCGCCAGAGAGCCCCCCAGGCATCTCGCTGAGACGCACACGCTTTTTCCTCCCCTCCCCTCCTGCCTCTTCATGCACACACATAATTTGCAAGCATCAATTTCCTCTCCTTTCTCCCCACGCAACTCTACCAGGGATTTCTGCACAAAAAAAGAAGATGCCACTGACTCTCTTGACCTCCGAACTCAGCTGCCTCCCAGGAGGCAGAGGGCTGGGGCTGAGCCCAGAGAGGAGGGTTTGCAGCTGCCCTTGTGCCCTGAGGGGGGAGACATATGGGGGTGACAGTCAATGAGACAAGGAGAAAGGAGAGGAAATGTGTGTTTTTTTAGCGCCCGGCCTCCCTGCTCCTGGGAACTTTATGGCTCTGGAATATTAAGAGGCAGGAAAGTTAATTAATACCCAGAACAAAGCCAGGGCTGTTTGGCTTCTGGGAGAAGGAAGCGGTGGAGACAGGAAGAAAAAAAAATCGGTGTCATCTTAAATAATTTGTTTTCTATGTTTTTATCAGCAGCTAAAATAGAGATGAAGCCCACTGGGGGGATGAAGGGATTGATTTTTGAAGACCAGAGAAAGAGGATTTCTGGCAAGGGGCAGGAGAGTTTGTTGGGTGAGCTGTAGGAACAGCCACCGTTGCCTTATTCAAGCTGGGGACTGAGCTTGGGACATGGCGGAGCAGCGGTCATAGTCCCGTGCTCTCTGTCGCTTCTCGAAGAAGTTGCTGTTTCTCTTACTTGAGGTGACGCTTCTGCCCCCTCCGTAGCATCCTTCCTCTCCGGTCTGCCCAGCTTCTGCTGCCTCTTCTCTTCCCAGCACTGGAGCCCAGCGTCTGTGCTTTGGGCGGCAGCGGCTGCAGCTGGCCGGAGTTGAGCTGTCCCACAGATGGCCTCATGGCTGCGACTGTCATTCAGCCCCGCCGCTTCTCCCTGACGGTCAGCATCGCAGTGTGGCCGCGTTCGGCTCCCAGCTGGGCTATTGCCTGCCTGATACCTAGCTCAGGATTTTGAGAGACTGAGGTGTCGCTCTACATACTGCTTTAAGGCGTATTCAGACAACCAGACCCTGTTTTCACAGGTGACATTTCCTTCAGTGTGGATTTTCAAGGGAGAGCGTTTAGCTTTAACTCCCGAACCACAGAATCCCAGAACGGTGCGGGTCGGAAGGGCCCTCTGGAGCTCCCCCAGTCCAACCCCCTGCCACAGCAGGGGCACCTCCAGCAGTGGCACAGGACGGCGTCCAGGCGGGTTTGGGATGGCTCCAGAGTGGGAGACTCCCCCACCTCTCTGGGCAGCTGTGCCACTGCTCTGCCACCCGCACAGGGAAGAAGTCCCTCCTCATGTTAAGATGGAATTTCCTATAAATGTATGGATAAAACCGGCTACTCCTCTGCACGCCTTTGAAACTGCTCTACATCTGTCTGTGCTGAATACTTTAAAGCCCTCTGAGCTTTGCGTGCTCTTGTGCCTCACGTCTCTGTGAAGTGGGCCGGAGCCCATCCTTTGCCTTTGGAGACTGGTGGGTTCTTTGGTCCATGGACCAGTAAAGTGGATACAGATGTTACGGAGCCTTTGTGTGATGCTGCTGTCTAAAGGCTACACTGAGTCCTGTGTCCCAATCCGGTGCTCTGTCCGGTAGCCTGTGGTCACTCCCCAGTAGTGCTGCTGCTGTGATCGTTCACAACTACTTTCTGTGCCCTGCCATTGAGGAGCAACGAGGTCCCGCTGAAGGGGCGAAGGCAGCTTAGCTCAGGATAACTATCGCAGCAAGCAAGGGCCGTTGGCTGGCACCCAGCAGGCATCTGAGGCCAGCATGTGTTTAAAATCAGGGTCTGACTGCTACAAATAGGAGTGTAGGAACTGCCAGACTGGATCACACCCAGGGTCCGTCTCTGCTGCTGCCCTTGTCTCAGATAGAGACCAGCACCCGCTGCGGCTGGGAAAGGCACAGGACACCCCGGAGTGACCGTGCACCCCAAATCCACAACACCCTGATGTTACCTGGTTCCCACACTGCGTACCACTGCTGCTGTCTCCCCTGGCTCTGCTCGACCTTGTCCTCTCCCTGTGTGCAGCGAGAACATCCAGTCAGACCTCACCACCACTGCCACGTCTGTCCATCCGTATGTCCATCATCCAGCCAGTTACGTGCATTCCTGGAGAAAAATACCAGGGCTAGAGGAAAAAGGAAGGTATTTTGGGGAGATAACGATTGAAGCTTGCTCTTCCCCAGCCTGCCTCGTGCAGCCTTGTGCTCCTGGGGCCTCGTCCTTTGATCTCCTGCCTCTTTCACCTGCGTGTCCAGCCTGAGTGCTTGTGTGCTGGGAGGAGGTAGAGGGTGAGGCGGGGATGGAGGATGCTGCTTAGGACCTACAGCTCTCTGCTACCCAGGTGATCTTTCCCCAGTGCCAGCACGGCTTTAACAGTGAGGTTTCTGGGGCTAATCAAGATCGACACACAAACAAAACAGCATCTCTGCATCTCGCAGCCAGCAGAAAGGGAGAAGCAGATGGGCTAGAGGAGGCAGGGAGCTGCTGCTAAATGGATTGATGGAGAGGCCTTTAAGGGAGGTAGATTGGAGAGGGAGCCACTGGAGGAAAGGGCTGGGGTGGCCACGCTGCGAATGGGGCAGGGGCCCAGGGAGATGATGGGAAGGGAGAAAGGCCTGCAGATAACAGATGGATGGACACAAAGACTGGAAGGGAAGAGAGGGACAGATGGACAGGCAATAGAGAGAGTCAGGAGAAGAGAGGGATCTGAACGTAATTAGATTGGATCCGATTATGACAGACTCGATTAGAGCAATATTATGATCAGGAGCTTCTGTCGCTATTTGGCTTTTAGGGGGGAACAAAGCCAGAGAGCACGCGTGGAAGGGGGGACAAGCAGAGGCGAAGGGAACCGGGACGGATGAAAGGAAAGGGGCTCCTTGTGAAAGCTGTCAGTGGTGGTGGTGACAGATTGTCTAGTTATCGAGCACCGGGGCCGTCTGTCACCGACCGCTCACAAAACCTGCACTCAATAAAAGCCAGGGAGACAAAGGCGAGGAGAGGAGAGGGGCTATCGGAGCCGAGAGCTTCTGTCACTAGCCGGGCAAGCGTGCCCAGGGCATGGGGAGAGCTGTGCGGATCAGGGACCTTCTGTTATTAGCTAGGCACATGCACGAGTAAACATAGGTGTGCAGGCAAACACACGTGCTGCGGGTGCTGGACCTTGCTCCGCCACCTACCCACACGCACATGTACTCCGCAGCCCAAGTGCACCCTTGCACACGCACTTGTGCACACACAACTTGCACAGCCAGCTTTGCCGCGTGCCCACGCGTTTGCGTGCTCTTAACATTCTTGCCCAAAAAGGCCTTGAGCCCTGGCTTCGCAGGGCCTTGTCGCCCCGAGTGAGGATGAACAGCCTGCCCAGGTGCTTCTCCAGGGTCGATCCATTACCGCTCTGCTTCCCGCTCGCTGCCGGCGAAGAGGCTGGTCGCTGGAGCATCACCCGGCTGTGCGCGGCAGCGTGGTCAGCGAGGCCTCACGCCCATCTGCGCAGAGCCTCTGAACCTTCGCAGCCGGCCTGAGCTGCAGCTGCTGGTTGCAAGAGCGTGCTGCAAACCAGATGCGATGGAACTGGCGGCTGCCCCCTCCACAAACCGCACTTGTGCATGTCTGGACAAAGTGTAATGGCACCAAACACGACACTGTGGATGCTGCGGGATCTCTGATGGCATTGGCTGCAGGGATTGCTCCAAAAAGGCGGGTCTGGCAGAGAAGACTTTGCCATGAATGAGCAGCTGAGTGGTCACAGGAGCCCAGCAGAGCCCAGCGCCTTTTGTTCTGCGGAGGGTTCTTGCAGGAGAGATGGGGCGCAGTCCCACCATGTGTGCGAAGGTACTGGTTGATGAGCAGGAGTAATAACACCCGCCCCGGGGGACTCGGTCTTTCCAGCGCGTACGAGTTGTGGCAGGGATCTCCTTCCAGGTCTCCCACCCGTTGTTTGGACGTGCAGCCCCTCACTCTGTACAAGTTACAAAACTCCGGCTGGATCGGCTCCAGCAGCGCAAGGGTTAAAGCTGCCTGTTTTCCCCGACAAGCCCAGGCCAGTGTGGTCCCCAGTGGTTTTGTACAATATGTCGCCTCATCTCCTGCCAAATGCTGCCTCTTCTAGTCTCTTTTCATACCTCGCCGTGCCCTCCCTGCCACACACACGGGAGGTCTGGAGCGGCGAGCCGGGCTCGGGTCCCCCCCGGCCTCACGCCACGGCTCCTCTCTCTGCAGCTGATCCCTGAACCTCGTGGGTTGAGCTTCAGCAAGTCCTGGAGGGCTTTGTCCTCTTGGGTGGAAACATCACGATGGTCCGTCAGCCTCACGGGTCAAGCCGAAGGTATGGCGACATTTTTAAAAGCTGGCTCTGCTCCCACCAGCGCACACCGGCCTTTTCCTTCTTCAATGTTGAAAAGGAGGCCCAGGAATTCAGAGGAAGCGAGGGTTTTCGGCAGGCTCTGGCTTGTGGGCTCCTGCGATTAAGAAACCTGGATGGTTTGGACAAGGAATACGAGTTTCTGCCAGCCAGGAAGTTGGGCAACTCCGAAGTGAAGAGCAAAGCCAGAGGGTCTCTTGTTCTCCCTCCCCCCTCCCCCAAATCTCATCGGGTTCTGAGCAGCCTTAGCATATTTGAAGCTCGTAAGTTCTCGCTGAGGAGGTAGGGGATGAGGCAGCAGCCAAAATCCCAGGGACCGAGCTCCCGCGGGCTCTGAGCGGGGACCGGGGAGGATTTCAGCCACGGGGGGGATGTTGGCTTGGGTTGCAGGAGAAAGGTCTTGAGTTTCTCGCTCTGCCGTCACCCTCTCATGGGACCTGCAGCTGTGGTTTCATCTTCCCCCACACACCGGGCACAGCCCTGCCGGTGTTCGTTTCCCCCGCCGTGAGCTGGTCGGCTCTGCAAGGCCTTGCGGGCTGCGTGCGCGCTCCGCAGCACTCCGCATCGGGGCTGCGTCCTGCCTGGTGACACCTCTCAGGTACAAAGAGCACCCGTTTTCCAAGCTGAGGGACAGCCCCAGCTGAAATCCTCCCGCCTGGCAGTGCAAAATTTGGATGCTGATGAAGGGGCTTTTGCAATCTCAGCTCTTCGCTGCAGGAGGAGGAAGGCTGAGAGTCTGCGTGGTCCCAGGGCAGAGTTGAGGTGACGGCGTTACGGGAAGGGGGCCTGGGCTGCTGGGAGCAGGCGCTGTGCTTGTGTCGCTGCAGACAGGCCGAGAGGACTGTGCCTGGTTAGTGTCGTAGAATCATAGAATCGTTTTGGTTGGAAGAGACCTTTAAGACCATTGAGTCCAACCGTTAACCCAGCACTGCCAAGTTACTGCTAAACCATGTCCCTCAGCACCGCGTCTCCGTGTCTTTTAAATACCTCCAGGGATGGGGACTCAGCCACTTTGAGGGCGCACCGGGCAGTCTGTGTTCCCCCGCAGAGCGCTGTTACATCGCTCCCCCGGCGGAGCTGCGAGGATCCGGGGCGGGAGGGATGGATTTGCCGATACCTCAACTCGCGAGAAGAACTTGAGCGGGAGCCGAAACCTGCCTGCTTGCCTGGATGCTGCCCACTTGCCATGGCTGCCGAGGCCAGCACAGATAGGGCTTGGCGGCCCCGCTGGGGAGGCTCCGGCAGCCAGCTCCGCTCCTTTCCCTCCCCTTCTCCCCGAGCCCAGCCCGGCAGGATGCCCGGAGCAGCCCAGCATCAGCTGCGGAGAGAGGTGGGGCCCTGCTGGCGTCCTGGCAGGGGGAGAAGAGCTGGCCCTGGGGGTGGGCAGGCGAGACGGGAACAGAGGAGGGACGAGGAAGCGCAGAAACGAGAAATAAATACAAACAGCCCATCAGGCTCTCGAGGGAAATGGGGGGCCCAGGCGAAGCGCTGTGGCCGAGGGAGGAGGGGGGACGTGTGTGGCTGGGCAGGGGGATAGAGGGGTGTGCGAGGGGGCTGGAAGGGGGTCGGTGAAGGGTGCGCACACCTCTGCGGATGCATTATGTGCCCCCACCGGGCGAGAGGAGTGATTTGTGCGCGGGGCGTGCGCGTGATAGATGCATGACGTGCGTCGCATCCAGCGCATTATCCAGGCGTGCTGTGCATCGTCCGCGCGTTAGTCTCGGGGCGGATGTGGCTATTGCCACGAGCTCATTAGGCGAATATTGTTTTATAATCGGTGCCATAGCAATGGGGAGGCAGGCTTCTCCCCGCCACCTGATCCCTCTGCCTCGTCCGCCGCTCGCCCTGCAAAACTCCGAGACCATCTGCTGATCCATGCCACGGGCTGGAGCCCGCCCAGGTGCGAATGCCCATCACCTGGGCTTCGCCTGCCACGCAGGAGAGGGGGAACCAGCCCCCAGGGCCCGGGAGGGAGGCGATGGGACGGGGGGGACACACATCACCCTCCAACACTCGGAGGAGAGAGGAGGAAGGTGGGAGACTCCAGCAAGCAAACTGCAAGGAGGCCCGGGAGGACGCAGAGGGATACATATGGACGGGGTGGGGGACGCGGGGATTTCAGAGCAGGGAGTTTGCTGATAATGAGGACAGAGTAGAGCAGATTTTCTCCAGGCGGAGTTTAACGGGAGAATTTGAAATCGGAGAAGGGTGAGAGGGCAGAGACCGAGTCTAACCCACACAAGAGAGCATTTGTTTCGTGGTTAAATAGAGGATCGGCGTTTCAAAGCAATACCTGTGTATGCTGGGTACCTCTTTCTTTCACTTTCTCTCTCTTTCCTCACCAAACTTTACTACAGGTGGATTTTACGGCGGCTCCCGTGCAGGACCCATGGGACACTTGTTGCCGCTGGTAGAGCCTGTCTGGGAGAGGCTGTCCATGGTTCAGGCACCCACCAGTGCCCACCCGCCCCACACACGCACCCGCAGACCGGTGCGGCACACGGACACATGTGCGTGCTGGCACAGCCCGGACACACAGCCCGGCTCACACACGCACCCGCGCCGCGGGGTGGGAGCCATAGGGAAGGCTGTGCCGTCGATCCCGCTTCTTCTACAGACCTCCTCATCCCAGCCCGGCGCAGGGACTTGCCTGCCTGCCTGTCTCTCCCCTCTCCCCTCTCCACGCTCGCTCCCATCTCTCTATTTCTCCTTTATGAAATATGCATGGAGAACAGATGTCGCCTTCTCCCGGAGCACCCCCACCCTCCTCCCTCCCTCCCTCCCAGCCCCACCACCTCCATCCACCCTCCAGGACCACATCCAACCTCCACCTCCCTCTTCTCCCGGGGGCTCCAACCTCCCGCACAGCCAATGGCATCCCCTCTCTTGACTTTAATATTTATGAGGGGGGGAGCACCGGAGCGGCCAATGAGGCAGCCGGGGTCGGAGCTGGCGTGTGAGGCTGGGGTGTATATATAGTGTATGGGGCACATGCCTCCTCGGGGCGTCCATCTCAACGCGCGGTGGCCCGCTCGCACTCCTGCCCAAGGAGGAGCATGCCTGGGCCCCAAAGTTGCCGGGGGTCCCCCTGACCAACCCCCTACCACTACCAGGTCCATCCCGCGGAGCAGGGACGCCGTGCGCACCCGGAGAAACTTTCCGCCTCCTCGATGGACGGATGAGCCAAGCGGTTTCTCCCTCCCTGGATTACTTTGAGCTTCATCCCACTGGAAGAGAAAAGCTGGAGCCTGCGGATGGTCATCGGCTTGGGGGTAAGGTGGCTGTCCTGGGGATGGGTGAGCAGTGCTGCGTGGTTTGACGCCACTGTGAGACGGTAGCGAGAGAAGCGGCGTGGTCTGTGTGGGACGTGCGAAGCCGCAGGCTCTCTCGGGAAAGGGGGCTCGACCCCGGCGCGGGGTGTAACGCACAAACCCGCCCACGCGTCCTTCGCTTTGGGCTTGGCGGTGGCACCGGGGCAGTTCCGAGCAGGAGAAAGAAAAGGAACCTCCATTCACATGGCCTGAAAGTGGGTCCCGGGCACACTTGGTGCGGCCAGGGAGTCTTCAAAAAATTGTCACACCACCGGTCTGGAGCACGAAGGAAAGGGCAAGCGAGGAGGTGGGAAGCATTGCTTCCCATCGGGGGTTTACGCGTTACTGGGGTTTTGCTGAAGGCGGGACTGGAGCAAGTGTAGGTTTAAAAGAGGTTCTTGTGCGGGATGAATTTAGGGAGATGGCAGTTTACGGTTCATCTGAGGAAAAGAGTGAAAAAGAGCCACTCGGAGCACAAGGCACCCATGCGAAGGAAAAGCCTTTTGCGGACTGGACTAACCCAGCGAAGGAGTGAGTGGGATAAGGAGTTCATTTGGATCCAGTCCTGGAACTTGTCTTCATCCAAATGGTCTGGCGTCCTCTGCCGACATCCTTCTGCGACCGAGAGCAGAGACCCCGGAGCAGGACTCCTGCCTCCCACGTTTGAGACACCTTAAATTCACTCGCAAGGACGCTGAGACAGGGACAGCGCCGTGTCCCACAGCCTGTGCCCTCTGCGGACCGCGGGGGACCGGTGAGTGGTTCCAGGGGTGTTCTGGGACAGGTCACCATCACCGTCTGCCCGAGGAGAAGGAGGTTTCTCAGCCTCCCCTACTCCGGGATGAAGTGATACGCTTGTGCCTCAGTGCTCGTGTCCCAGGAGGGGACAGGAGGCGATTGTTTGTCTCCTTCCCTGCCCTGTGCCGAAGCGACAGAGCCAGGAGGCAGCGGAGCCGCTCTGCGGTTTCTTGCCAGGATGGTTCACCCGCATGTGCACTTCAGCTCTGGCACGGTGGGATGAGGCAGCACCTGAGTTTGCAGGGCAAGAGGAGGACGGGCCAGTTGGTTGCAGAGCAGCAGCACCGGGATAAGAGGGAGACAGAAGAGCGGGGAAGCTGGTGCAAGAGGTCGAGTGCAGTTCCCCGTCCCTAAGAGCAGCGGGGAGAGGATTTAAAGAGAAGCCCGCGCACACAGGTGCGGAGCTGCACACGTGAGCATGGATCCCGGACCTCCACGCACCGCCTCCTCGCCACAGCCCGGGATCTGAAAGCGCAGAGCTGCCGTGGCATGCGTCCAACCCCAGAGCCGACCTTCCTTCCTTCTCCTGGCCTGGCCGCAGCCTCTCCGGAGCTTGCGCCTCACGGCTGGAGCTGGGAGCAAGCGCCTTGGGAGCGATGCTCCAGGGACAGCTATTGTGAGCGGGAGGGAGGTGGCACCGCCGGGAAACACAGCCGTGGTGACAAACCTCGAGCTGGCCCGGCTCGCTGGTCAGGGACAGCTCTGCTTTGGGTGATAGCCGACCACGGACACGCTGCTGCCATAGGGCAGAGCAGCAGCAGAGCAGGACCGCTCCCTCCGCCACTGAGCACCAGAGAGGAGGTCGCAGGACTGCGGGAAGGGGACAAGAGCAGGAGAAAAGAAATTATAGCGGGAGGGGAGTGGAGAAGGTTAAAGAAGGTGCAGGAGTCACGGCTATAGTGGACGGCTCCAGCAGATGCGGCTAATTCAGGAACTTAAGATAGACGCTCCTGCGTCGGTCGCAGTTCTTGGTCCGTGGGTGGTTTGTCTCCGAAGCTGATCGCAGGGCGAGCAAGTTAAACACAACCCCAGAGGCAGCCCTGCTCTGAGGACAGGGTAGTTTATTGCGGGCTCAAAGCCTTGAGAGGGCATCTCTGTGGATCCATCATCTCCATGGATCCATCATCTCCATGGATCCAGCCCCGTTTCCATCAGCCCTTCCATCATCTCCAGGCTAAGGGCGTCACAAGAGTAACTTTGTGTTTAGGATTTGGATGGTTTACTTGTACTCTCGGGCACAGCTGAAAGATTTTGTGTCGTAGCAAAGAAAAAAAAGCCTAGGTTAATTTTTTCGGGGAAATCTGACTATCATGGTGCAAGGGTGAGCGTGTGTGTGCGCACAGAGATGCCTGGCTTGGGGGAGATTTACAAGAACGAGCGTAAATTATGGTGCATAAATGGATGTGGGATTCTCGCCGCGGAGTTTTTGACTGGCAACATTTGAACATTTGCACCTGTGCGCTGGGAGACGTGTCCGTGTGTCTGTGTGTATATGTGTGTGTGCACGTGTGTTTGCGTAAGCGTGCAAAGAAACAGCCACATGCGTTTGCAGGGGGGGGGGGGGGGGGCTCAGAGGTGCAGACGTTTCTTTACACACTTACGGGGTTCTTTGCGTTTCTCGGGCAGTGCTTCCACAGATGCGCGTCGAGGGCTCTGCCCACCCCCCCGGGCCAGTCTTTTAAAACGGGAGGTGGGCTCTTTCTCCCCACCAGTCATCCCCTGTCCGTATTCATTTCAGTTCCGTTTCTCGGTCCTATGGCTCATTACAAACCTGTCAGGCCGGAGAGAGGTGATGTGTTGTACATCCCCGCCTGGCTGCCTTCCCAGCCGTGCTCCCGTCTCTTCCAACAGCAGCGTTTCCCCATCCGAAGTTTGTTCCCCTTCCCCTGCTCCACCCCAGCCCTTCCCCTGCCCCGGGGGGGGAGAGACAGCGGAGGGGGAGAAATACGCTTACGGCAAGACTTGCCTTTCCCAGACCTGCTCCCGAGGTGCCGGAGGCATCTGTGCCAACCCTGTGCCGGAGCCACGCAGGGAAGGCAGCGGGGAGGAGGGGAGAAGGGAGAGGAGAGGCAGCTTTGCCGGCCGGCGGCGCAGTGTCCCGGAGGGAGCGGAGAGCCAGCGTCTATTTGGACACATCAAGCAAAGCAGCTGTGTTGGGTTCCATATGTCGGGGGTGCCAGGATCCATGACATACGGGCTCATTTAGTATACAATGAGTCGTGTTTCCCCCCCCCTCCCCCCTTCCTCTCACCCCCACAGTCTGTTTTTCCCCTTCGCTCATCCACCACCTGTCATCCCTCCGGAGAGCCAGGAGAAATGGCTCTACCTTCTCCCCGCAACCACCCCACCGGTTCCATCTCCGTCGCCCGTCAGCGGGGACCTGGAGCCCCCGGCCCGGCCCAGTGGGGACGAGCTGTCCCCTGTTGCGGCCGGAGCAAAGAGCCGTGCTCTCTAAGCTACGGCTCTCGTGTCCACCAAGAGCCGGGTGGTGCTGAGAGCCCCTGTGCTTCTGTTTTCTAGAGCACGCGGAAGGAGTTCGGCTCTGACACCTGACGGCTCCGAAACTGGGTCCTGCCACGGCTGCACGGAAGAGCCCGCGGGGTCTGCGCGTAGGGGCGCGCACGGAGGATCTCTCTTTCTTTCTTTCATTTATATGCATCCTGCCATCTTTCTTCCGTTAGTTATTGTGAGAGCTGCCACCCACCCAAGGAGTCCTCCGGGGAAAAGGGGAAATTTTGAAATTCCCTTGCGGAGACCGTGTGTGATGAGGAGTAAGAGGAGGAGAATAGCCAGGGGCTTGCTGTGAGCCGGAGACCTTCTCTTTAAAGCAGAGCAGTTTGGCTTCGACCTTGTGCCTGGGTCAGTCTGTCCTCCCGACGTAGCGCATCTCTGAAGCATCCGTCCCTCTGTCCGCCCCTGTTGTGCGAAGATGATGCTCAATTCAGACCAGACAGAGATCGACCTACCCCCGACGCATTCCGAATCCGAGTCCGTCTTCAGCGACTGTGGCGGCAGCCGCGTGGGCAACGCGGAGGATGCCGGCGGCGTTGGTTTGTGCGCCCAGTCCCGGATAGCCGAACCAGGTGAGGCCGTGAAGAAAGACCTGCAGCACCTGAGTCGGGAGGAACGTCGGCGCCGTCGTCGTGCCACGGCCAAATACCGGACAGCCCACGCCACGCGGGAGCGCATCCGCGTCGAAGCCTTCAACATGGCCTTCGCCGAGCTGCGGAAGCTGCTGCCCACGCTGCCACCCGACAAGAAGCTCTCCAAGATTGAGATCCTCCGCTTGGCCATCTGCTACATCTCCTACCTGAACCATGTGCTGGATGTCTGAGTTGCCCAGCCTGCGTCTGTCTGTCTGTCTGCCACATCTCCTACCTGCACGTGCGCTGGGCATCTGAGCCAAGAGCTTGAGTCCGTCTGTCCGTCTACGACCCGAACCACCTGTCGGGCATCCAAAATGCTGCGCTTGTGTTCATCCGTCTGTTCAAATGGACCAAGTCCCCAGCCCTACCCCCTCTCTGAACTATGTTCTCTATCTCCCCGCCACCAAGCCCACGTCCGTCTGTCTTTCCATCCTGCCTGACTAGGGCTGGATGTTTGGTCCATGAGCCATCTGTCTGTCCTGCTGGATCTGCTGCCCGAAGCCCATGCTGGCCGTGTACTCTCCCAGCATCTGTCCGTCCTTCTGCTGCGCATCCCACTGATCCTGATGCTCACCCTACGGGATCCTGAGCCCCACATCCGTCAGTCTGTCCGCCCCAGCCTCTCCCTGACCCACAACGGGAGCCGCTGAGCCCGAGTTCTGTCTGCACATCACCTCTTTTATACGAGCCACAAAAAAAATGGACCTGTGAAACCCTGCAGCGCCAAGCAGCCCCGGGGTCTTGTCTGTCTGTCTGTCTGTGCCGCCGGCCATCGGCCGCCCCACCAGCACAGCCAGTCTGGGCGTTTTGTCTGTCTGCTGCTGTTCTGCCCCTGGCATCGTGCTGGGTGCTTAAAGGCCCACGTCAGCACCGTCCTCTCCGCAGAGGGAGCGCAGCCCAGGAGCATCCTTGGCCACGGAGCAGCTCCGTGGTGTTTATCCTGGCTTTTCACCCCCTCCAAAGCGCGGCGCAGACCTCGCGGGACCCGACCGCCCTTTCCATGGAGGACAGCGGCAGGTTGCCCTCGAGATGGTGCCCGAGAAGCATGCTCGCTCACCGTGCTGCCCGTGAGGTGCCCGGAGCAGCGCTCACCCTGCTCCCGTGCCAGGCCCTCCGTCTCTCCCCGAACCTCAGCGCTCTGCTCCCCACACCCGCGCATCCCCACCTGTGGGGACCCTCCTTCGCACTCGTGCACGAGGAGTGGGAAGTCGTCGCCCCCCCCCCCCAGTGTGGCACCCACAACCGTGACCACCCCGGGGCACCCAACCGGCAGCACTTCACCCCTCCCCACTCTTCCTCTGCCTCCCCCAGTTCGGTTCTCCCGGTTGGAGAAAAGGCTTTGAGTGGGGGCACACGCGTGGCACGTGTCCCGGCACAGCACGGGGACACACACCGATGCTCAGCTCCCCCCCCGCCGTGTCCCTGCAGTGGGTGCTGCCAGGGCTCAACGGGGATGCCCCCCCCGCCTCCCCGTTTACACCAGTACGGCACTGGTGCAGCGTGACATTTCACAGCACGGGCTCTGCTGGGGTAAACTGCACTTTACCTGCGGCTCGTGGGGCAGCGGGGTTGGAGAGGGGAAGAAGCACGCATGGCCCCTTTGCCTCCTGCCAGCGGTTGGGGTTCTCCCCGGCACCCCCCCCCCCACGGATCAGCACTTTGGGAGAGGTGGGGGGGCAGCAGGAAGGGGAAGCAGAGCCGAGCTGCCTCTTCTCTATCGAGGCTGAGGCTGGGGGAAACTCATTGTGAGAGTGAATGTTTTGCCTTGTTTTATGGGTGTTTGTTTTAAGAGTTAATTTTGCACTGGCAGTGGCACGAGTGCAAGCAGAGCCCGGGCTGGGGACCAGGAGCCCGCAGAAACTGCTGGATGTGCTCAGAGCTGATGCTCCGGGCCGGGGAGCAGAGCCCCAGCCTGGCCGGCGGGGAATGGCATCGCCGTGGGACGGGCAGCGGTCCAGCCCGCAGGGTGGGTGCTGGGGGAGACAGACTTTGGCATGCCAGAGGCGAAACGGTGGTGGTGGTGAGAGGGTCAGCACCGCGTCCTGCCCACACGGGCAAACCCCCAGAGCCGGAGCAGAGCATCCCAGTGGCGCTCCAGCATCCCACCTTCCGCTTTTTGTCCTCCCGAGGTGTTGGATGCTACCCGTGGTGGGTGTCCGAGCCCCGCGAGAGCCCCAGCCGGGCTTCCCGGGACGCCACGGATCTCCCAGCTCCATCCCAGTCCCCATCTCTCCCACCAGCTTCCCAGCGACGCCTCGCTCCGTACCTCATTTTCCCCTTCCCCGTAAAAACAGGGAGAACGATCGCTACCTCTGTCTCGCAAGGACTCGATGTGGGATCCCCAAGAGCCGGAGCAGTGGACTCGCAGCCGGTTCCTCTGTCAGCGGGGAGGAAAGAGGAGGGGGGAGACAGCGGCAGAGCAAAGCAGAGCAGGGCAGCCCACCCTTCCCCTCCGCTCACCAGCCACGTCTCCGTGCCACGAGGATATTTATTGAATTAATTTATTGATAAAATGGTATTATTTATTTGCTGTGTCGTGCACTTTTGGCAAAGGAAAAGCAGAAAACAAACAAAAACACATAAAAAAAAGATAAAAGAGGGGGAAAAAAAGAAAAAAGAGGGGGAAAAAAAAAGAAAAAAAGAGGGGGAAAAAAAGAAAAAAGGGCGGGGGGGGGGGGGGAGACCAGGGCAGAAAAGCCACCCAGCCACCCTCGTACGCGGTGTGCCCCAGCGTGTGTTTGTCTTGGCTGTTCAGACTGTGCAAGGATTTATTATTTATGAGTTCACAAGGAAGTCGGGGAGGGGGAAATGAATTAAACTGCCAGCGAAAGAGAGATCTTGAACTTGGAGTGCCCGGCTTCCCTTTTTCGTTCTTTTTTTCTTTTTTTTTTTCTTTTTTTTTTCTTTTTTTTTAAAAAAAATATCTTGGTTTTAAGTGTCTCTTCTTTGCGCTGTTCGGTGGCGGCGGTGGATTCCCCGTGCTGCGGCCGTGCCTGTGAAAGGAGGCGGTGGGAGGGAGGCCGTCACCCACCGTTGTGGCCAAGGGACAAGGACATGTCCCCTCGGCACTCTGAGTGTCCTACCAGCACCGGCCGGCCTCGGGCTTGCTCGGAGCCAGGGTGGACGCCGTGACTTGGGCTTTCCCCCAGTCTGCAGTCGCCGTTTGAGCCCACTTTGGGTTTGCTGGGAGAAGCAGTCCCTGAATGGCCCAGTCTGCTGTCACCAGAGGGACTGAGGACATCTGGTCCAGCCATCAGCATGTCCAAACACACCCAATAAACCACCTTCTCTTTCCTGCGTACCCCTGGGACATCAGCGCCGCTCCGGCTCCGAAGTCACCTATCACTTGACCGGGCACTTCTTCCTACCACAGGTCCCCTCCCGTGTCCCCCAGCCCTCTCCCCTGCGACCCCCCCAGTGCTGTCCCCGCATCCCCGGCCCACCCCGAGCTACGGAGGGAAGCAAGTTTGCGGTTCGTCTCCTTTGTCTGCGCCGATCCCGCGCGTCCCTTGGGGGGGGCGGGGGGGAGGGTTGCAGCTGTTTGCCGACTTGCTCCAAATTTCTTCATATAATCAATTGGCCTCGGCTGCAGCTCAGCTCAGCCGGGGTGCGTCAAAGGGGAAAGAAGAAAACACGGGGGGAGGGAGTGGGGGAAGCAAACGGGGAGACTCCGCAGCGGATCGGGCTGCAAGGGCAATAGCGGCTGGTAGGGCACAGGACGGGACCTCGGCGGCCTTTTTGTCCCAGCTCAGGGATTTCTCCCCGGTGTTTGTCCCTTGGGATGCAGCGTGTCTCCACTGCCTGTGTCCGGACCCAACTCTGCTCCCAAACCCTCCGGACGTCCCCATCCCACAGAGATCAGTGCAGGATGGCCGTCTCCATCCCACAGAGTTTGGTGTGGGATGGCCGTCCCCATCCCATGGAGGTCGGTGCAGGATGGCCATCCCCATTGCACGGACATTGGTGCGGGATGGTCGTCCCCTTCACAGAGAGTTTAGTGCGGGATGGCCATCCCCAACCCAGAGAGGTTTGTGTGGGATGGCCGTCCCCATCCCATGGAGGTCGGTGCGGGATGGCCATCCCCATTGCACAGACATGGGTGTGGGATGGTCGTCCCCATCCCAGAGAGTTTGGTGTGGGATGGCCGTCCCCATCCCACAGACATTGGTGCGGGACCGCTGTCCCCATCCCACCCTGGTCCCCGCGCGCTCCAGGAGGTGGTAATGAGGTTAGGGCAGCCCAAGCTCCGCCGCGGCCGCCGGCTCCCAAACCTCTGCGGGGCCGGTTGTCGCCGGCTGCCAGCCCCGGCCCTGACATATGGTCCTCATTGTGCCTCGCACAATGGAAACACTTCATGCTAATTTAGATGCTGGTTCTGGCCTTGCTGTCATCTCCGACAGATTGGGTCCCTTGCCTGCTCTTTGTGCTGGCGGGCAGGGAGGGTAACAGGCAGCTCGGCTTCTCCTCCACCTCCCCGAGCATTTTCCCAGACAATTCCCAACTCTTTTGCTATTCCCACGGCTATTTCCATATCTCTCTCTCTCCTTCCCCCTATATGTCTCCATCCCTCTCTCCCTCCCTTACCCGGCCTCCGGAGGTCGCCAGGCCTGGTAGGCAGGGTGGTGTTTGCGCGTGAGGAACGTTTCACAGTCGCTTTTCATTTGAAAAATCCCTATGGAAAAAGGAGAAAAAAACCCAAAGCCCAAAGTCCTTAAGGTGCGGATATAAAGAGAGAGGCACAAAGCTGCGTTTCTGTGTCCCTGCCCCGGTGACAATGACGTAGGGGTGGCTGCTGGCCCCCTTCCACGTCCCTTCCTCTGCCAAAAAGGAGTAGCCGGGGCAGGAGGTGACACCCCGGGTTGGGAAGGGGGAAGGCCACCCCTGTGTGTGCCCTGGTCCCCGGGGGGATGTCACCCTGGGCAGCAGCTGTGTCCCCAGCTCGGCTGCGCGAGGCGGCAGTGCCATCTGCTGGGTCCCCAGGACGGGGCCCTGCACAATCCCACCAGACCCCCTGTCACCCCCCTACCCCAAGGCTGGGGACCCCCCTCCCTGCCAGCAGGGCCCTGGAGCATCCCCGTCCCCTGCGAAGGGACCCACCGCTGGGACTGGGACGGCTGCAGGGGACAAAGGGCGCAAGGGCACCCGTGCGCCCACGAGGGACCTTCCCAAAAGCGTCTGCCGTGACCCATCGTTTTCCACGCTCGGTTAGGAGCACGGGGGCGTCCCCCGAGGCCGCCATGGCGATCGGAGAGGGGTGGCTGAGAGAGACGGGCTCCGGCCCGAAAGGGCCAACGGTCTCATTGGATAAAGTGCGCTGTATCCAATCCCTTCCTCGGAGACACGGAGCAGGAGCTCACGAGCCATCGGCTGCCTCGCGCCGGCCATCGCGTCGCAGAGATAATGAGCCCAGCTTGGACAGAGATCCGAGACGGCAGCGTGGCAGCAGCCGGGCGCGAGGGTGCGTAGCTGGGTCACTTTGGGATCCGTGTGCCCCGCAGATCTGCTCAGGGAGGTGGATGAGGACTTTGGAAGGGTCCCTGGCTCTTCCCTGCTCTGCAGAAGGTCACTTCCAAGAATAAGGCAAGAGAGAGTTGGTTCTGGGCACTGCTTCGTGCCCGGGAGGTGGATGGGAAGCGCCCAGCACCCTGTGCACTGCTCATCCCGGGTGCTCCAGGTGGGACAGGGCTGAGCACCTCGCAGAGCTCTTCTGGAGGTGATTCTGCCCCTCGGGGAGGGGATTGTGCCCCTCTGCTGCGCTCTGGGGAGCCCCCCCTGCAGCGCTGCCTCCAGCTCGGGGGGGCCCAACAGCAGAGACACGGCCCTGGGGGAGCGGGGCCAGAGGAGGGCCCGGAGATGCTGCGAGGGCTGAGCCCCTCTGCGGGGAGGACAGGCGGGGAGAGGGGGGGCTCAGCCTGGAGAGGAGAAGGCTCCGCGGAGACCTCAGAGCCCCTTCCAGTGCCTAAAGGGGCTCCAGGAGAGCTGGGGGGGGACTCTGGGTCAGGGAGGGGAGCGATGGGACGAGGGGGAACGGTTTGACACTGACAGAGGGCAGATTGAGATGAGATGTGAGGCAGAAATTCTCTCCTGTGGGGGCGGTGAGCCCCTGGCGCAGGGTGCCCCGAGAAGCTGTGGCTGCCCCATCCCTGGAGGTGTTCAAGGCCGGGTTGGACGGGGCTGGGAGCACCCTGGGCTGGGGGGGGGGTGGCCCTGCCCAGGGCAGCGGGGTGGGAACGAGGTGATCTTTAAGGTCCCTTCCAACCTAAACCATTCTATGATTCCTGAGAGCAAGGTGCGGAGGGAGGGGATCGTCCCTGTAAATCGTGAGGTGGAACAATGCGGCCCTTCCCAGATGGCAGGGAGGCTCCAGCAACCCCAGCTGGCCGGGAAGGAGCTCCAAGGACCCATTAATCATTCCCGGAGTGGGAGCGAGGGGACAGCCCGGGGCAGCTGGCTGCAGGGGGAAGGGAGAGCACAGGGGACCCCCGCATGGCAGCGATCCCCAAAGCTCTGCTGGGTCGCAAGGACCCAAACTTGGCCTCCTGCACCCCTAAATTGACTCCAGTGACTCACACAGCCCATTGAGCCATGCGAAAAGCGGGGGGACAACCGACTCTCCCAGTTCCATACCAGGAGCTGGGGGACCCAGCGCAGGATCCACCTCCCTCAAGTCTCTGCGGTGGGTGCAGGACGCAGCGTGGGGTCTCCTTGGCATGGCGGAGGTGGAGAAGGGAGTTGGAGCAGCCCCCAGGGAAGAGGCTGGAGTTGGGCTTCCCCACGGAGCCGCAGGAAAACACACTGTGTGGTGAGCGGCACCGGCTGAGCTGCGTGGGGTACCCCGAGGCAGGAGCCACAAGCACGGTTCCTTGACGGTCTCCTCCGTGACAGCCAAGACTGTAAAAAAAGAGGCACAAGCTGGCCAGATCCGGGGGGGGGTCGCTCCGGAGGCACCCCGAGCTCCATCCTCCCACCTTAACAGCTCCGGCTTTTTCCTCCCTTCTCTCCGACCCGAGCTCAGCCCGGCTGCTGCGGAGAGGCCGTTGGGGACACCGCTCACCTGATGTCCTTCGGCTTATAGGGCCACACGCTGGCGGGGAGGTGACCCAGAAGGAACCCCAAAAGAGATGGGTTGAGCTGTGTTGGGGCTCAGACGGGGCAGGGACCCCCCCACACCCCCAGACTGGTCTGGCCTGGCCAGGGACGAGCCAAGCATTAACCTGTCCCTGTCCCTGTCCCTGTCCCTGTCCCTGTCCCTGTCCCTGTCCCTGTCCCTGTCCCTGTCCCACCGCGCCCCTCCCCGACCCAACCCCTCCTCTCCCATTAAGGGAAAACAAGCCATTTAAATCCGGCCAATGGCGTGCGCCGAGAGGAGAGGGGCCGCACGCCATTGGGCAATCCGGCGGGAAGGGGCGGGTCCTCTCCCTTCCCAGCGTCGGTCATTGATATAAAGCGCCGGGCGGCGCGGCTATTCCCGCCATGCGGTGCTCCCCCCTCTGCTGCGGGGGGTCCCACGCCTCCCCATGGAGGGATCGGCGTTCCGGGGGGCTGAAGGGGTCCCTCCCTCTGGAGCAGGTGGGGGTATTGCCCCCCCCCCCCCCAATTGCCAGGGGGTGCAAGTCGGGAGCTGGGGCTCCTTCCCACGGGCCCCTTTTTTTTTTTTGGGAGGGGGGGTGTTGGAGCTCCAAAGCCCTGAGACCCCCCCACAAGGGCCCGCCACCCGTGGCTCCATCCTTTCCAGCCCCCCCCCCCCCCCCCCCCCGTAGCTCTCCGGGGGGTCTGCAGGTGTGTGTTGAGCTGCTGTCCCCTGTGTTCCCCCCTCCATCCCTCCTGGGGGTCCCTGGGGAGCGGGAGTGGGGGTGGGGGTGTCTTCCAGGTGCTCCCACTCAGACCAGTGCCGCAGGGGTCGGGGCCGTGTCGTGTCCCCTGTCGCCCCCCTGGGGGTACCTCCGCCAGGGCCGAGGCTCGTCCTCCCCCGGCCCGCCCCCCGGGCACGGCCATGCTCATGCCTGGGTGCAGAGGGACACTTGGGGGGGCACGGTGACTACCGGGCGCTGTGCCACTGCGGGGGGGCCGTGCTGAGCCCCGGGTGGAGAGGGACACTTGGGGGGCACGGTGACCATCACCCCCCCGCGGTCTCTGCATCACCCCACCGACTGCCGAAACCGGGGGAAGACTCCGGTGGGGCTTAACCCTGAGCGCCCCCCCGCCCGCCCGCCAAGCAGCGAGGACCCCCATCACCGCCACCCTTATCCCCAAAACCTGGGCTGCAGGTCGGGAAGTGGGGGGGAACCCCCCCCCCCCGGAGGGGACACCCCTCTCCACGGGCGAGAGACCCCCCCCTCCACCCCCCAGGCGGGACCGCCCCCCCCGCCCCCAGCGGGCTCCCCCACCCCTGGACGAGCCACCCACACCCTCCCCCCGACGGGCGAGACCCACACTATCCAGGCAAGACGCCCCCCCCGCCCCCCCACAGGCGGGACCCCTCCCCACGGGTGACACGACACCCCCCACACGGGCGGGACCCCCCCCCCATTCCCGGCCGAGACATCACCCCCCACGGGTGGACCCCCCCCCCCCTCCCCGGGGTGTCCCCCCCCGGGTGGGACACCCCTTCCCCACCTGCAGGTATGGGGGAAGGCAGCCGTGGGTCCCGTCCGGCCGTGGGTGTCCCCCCCCCGTGTCGTCCCCCCCCACCATCAGACAATGGCCCCGGAGGGGCGCCGGGAGCGCGGAGCGGAGACAATGGGCGGGCGCGGGGGGGAGCGGCCGGGAACAGCGGCGGGGGGGGGACGGGGACACGGAGGAGGGGGACACGGAGGGGAGGGGGACACCCGGGGGTGGCGGTGGGGACACCCGGGAGCGGGGTGGGGGGCGCTACCGGGGCCGGCGGGGCTGGGGAAGGGGTTGGCGGGGGGGGACGGGGAGGGACCCGCTCCGCTGAGATTCGGGGTTTCCTCCGCCTCCTCCTCCGCCTCCTCCTCCTCTTCCTCCTCCTCCTCCTCCTCCTCCTCCGCCGCAGCAGTAGCGCCGGGATTTTAGTGTCGGGGGAGGGGGGGGACGGGGACGGGCACAAAGGTGCGGCGGAGATGGTGAGTACCGGGGATGGAGGGGGGGGGGGGGGCACCCCCACGCGTACCCCCCCCGGGTGTGCGGCGCTGCGGGTGCCGGTGCCGGTGCCGGGAGGGGGAGCGGGAGCGGGAGCGGAGCTCGGCGCGTCCCCGCAGCGCCGGGCCTGGGAAGCCGCGGACTTTCCTGGGCGGGCGGGCGGGCGGCGGCTCGGTCAGCCCCGGGCCGCGGGGGTCGGGAGTGAAGGGGAGAGGGAGGTGGAAGAGGGAAGGGGGGGGGCGCTGCCAGGAAGGGGGTTTGCCCCCCCCACCACCCCCCTCCTTCCTCCCGCCCCCCCATCCTCCTCCTCCCCCCATCCCCTCCTCCTCCCCCCAAGTCGGACTTGGGGGGGGTGGGGATTGGTGGTCCTTTTTGGGGAGGGGGGGGTTGATGGGGTGGTCCTTTTTGGGTGGGGGGGGTTGGTGGGGTGGTCATTTTGGGGGGGGGGGGCGTTGGGGGGGTGGTCCTTTTTGGGGTGGCGTTGGTGGGGTGGTCATTTTGGGGGGGGTTGTTTGGATGGTCCTTTTTGGGGGGGCGTTGGTGGGGTGGTCATTTTAGAGGGTGTTGGTTGGGCGGCCCTTTTTGGGGGGGTTTGGCTGGGTGGTCATTTTGGAGGGGGCTGTTGATGGGGTGGTCCTTTTTGGGGGGGGGGGGGGGATGTTGGGGGGGTGGTGCTGGTGGGTGCTGAGGATGCAGCCGGGGTGGCGGTTGCTGCTGCTTCGCAGGGCTGCGCTGGCCCTCAGGGGGACACCCCCAGTGGGTGATGCGGGGAGGGGGTGTGGGTTGTCATCGTCGTCCCCCCCAAATTGCATCCAGCCTGGCACCGCTGCCTGTGGCTTTCCCACTCCGCGACGGGCACGCTTATACTGGGGTTGACTGGCCAAGCTGCCCCGCTGCGGTCAACCAGCCCATGGCCTCCAAGCGCTTTGTGCCCAGCACGGGTGTAAGGCAGCAATAAAGCGGTGAGGGGGACGATGGTGGGCACCGACGGGGTGTCTGCCCCGGTGGCCGCTCTGAGGACGGGGAGGCGAAGACCATCCCGATGCTCCTGCCGGATCTGCTGGACCTGCGAGGCAAGGTCTTGTCTTTGCCGACACGCTCACCTGCTTCTGGGAGAACCACGGCCGGATTCTGATCCGGTTTATCTCGGTCCCGTCCTGGCGCGACGCCCTGAGCCAAAAGGGAGTTCCCTCTCCACTCTACACCGGGCGCAGACACCGGCCCCGCTGCTCCGTCTGGGAGCGAGAGCACCTTTATTTCTTTGGGAGAGGGCGTAGAGAGTGTTCTCCCCCACCATTACCGAGGCGGAGTTTTTTTTTTTTTTTTTTAAAAAAAAAGAAAGAAGAATTAAATATTATCTTCCCGGAGCCTCTGGGGGATGGCTGTTGCTTAATCACAGCAATTCGGGATTGCGTTGGGACCGAGCCGGGCTCCGAGGCAGCCTGAGTCAGATGCGATGTCTTGCGCGTACTCGAGCTTCTCCCGCATATTTATTTACGCTGGCTTTGTGGCTGGGCAGCGAGCTCAGGATGTGACCGGCTGATTTCGTTAGCGGACGTCTTCGTGGGAGCTGGGCGGTTGCTCCTCGCCGGGCTGGTGGGACCAGCGGGGCGCGTTGGTTTAGGGATGCGCGTGGGTCCCGTGGGTACAGGTTTGGGGACACCGTCTCTGTCCCCGTCCCCCCCTTTCTGGGCTCCCTTCAGCCGTTCAAATGGCTCAAATGTGGTTTTGTGCCTTTTTCCTTGGCTCGCAGACAGCAGGGCCGAAATGGGTTTTGGAGGGGATGGCAAGGTGCCCCCTCGCCCCGCCGTCGGCCAGGCCTCGATCTGCCCACCGCCTACGCCATCGGTCCCGGTTAATTTTCCATTTCGCTTCTGTTTGCCGAGGGCCGGCACGACTGGCGGATGCTTTATGGCTTTATTGTCCAGCCGGGATGCTCGGGGAAGGGGTCTTCGGAGAGAAAACCGCTTCCCTGGCTGCCCCCCGGGCGAGCGGCAGCGCTGTGGCAGCCGGAGCTCGGCCCCGCGGACCCCACGCGAGGGACTATGTTTTTTTTGCCCCCCCCCAAACTCCTCCTCGTACCCTCCCAAAGGCGTTTCGCCACCTCAAGCACTGCAACCGGCGGGTGAACACCTGGACCTACATGGATCCCGTCCCCACGCTGCTTTTCCAGGCTCCGAGACAACGGATAAGGCTGTCCGCCCGCCGCAGCTGGGCAGGATTTACTAAGGTTTAGGATTAGGCACCCGGAGTCGACGGAGCAGAGCTATAGTCCATCTAAAAAATGCGGTCGTTTATACTCCCTTTGGCGTAGGAACTGGCTTTTTGGGGTGTCGCCGCGGTGCTTTGGGGACAGATGCTCTTGGTAAAGGCGCTGAAATCAAAAATCAGAAGAGTCCGGACTCCCTCCGTCCTTGCGCCTCCTCGGCTCGCCCCATCCAGGCACCCCGCGGCACTGCTCGGATGCTCGGCACCACCAGAGAAGCGGCCTGGCACCGCGGCGTTTGCGTCCGTACGGGTGACCGTAGGTTTGTCACCTCACGCCAGGGTGCCACCGGTGTGGCTGGCATGATGGTGGGCGCAAAAAGGGGACGGGGAGATGGGATTCAGGCAGCTGTAGCACCTCGCCGGCGACATGTTGGGCCATCGCGGTGCCATCCCGCTGGGACCCGGCACCGAGACACCACGCGGGCGAAGCGGCCACTCGTCATCTCACCCCGACCTCGCAACGGGGGTGATGGGGGGTGACAGGGACACGGAGTGTGGGCCGAGCCCCTCGATAGGACAATGGAGCAGGTGGGCGCGTGGGAGCCGTGGTTAGGATCCCTTGGTGCCGGCATGTTTAGCAATGCAAATCCTTTTTGCATCCAGCCCCATTCTCATGCAAATCCCTGGGGTTTTTTTGTACATTTTTGGTTTGGGTTGGGTTTTGGTTTGGGGTTTTTTTTTTTTCCCCTCCCTCTGGTTCTAGATCTCAGCGCGGTCATTTTTTGCCCCGGGCGGAGGCAGCCGGTCGCATCCCTGCCGCCCAATGCGGCTGCCGCCCTCCATTGCTGCCGGACACGCAACGGGATTTGAAATGCCGGGAGAAAAAAAAAAAAAACGTGGTGGTGGTGGTGGGGGGGCTTTGTGCTGTCGCCGCGCGCAGTGGGATATCCCCGCTGGAGGAACCTCGGTGGGGGACTGAGCACCGGAGGGACTGGACGTTCCTGTGGATATTGTAACAATCCCGAGTGACAGTAATTAAGGCTGGCAGTTTGGAAGGGATATTAAACCTTCTGCATCCAAGCTGACGCGGCGCAATCGGAGAGCGGAATGAGACCCCCGTGGGGGAGGCGGACGAAGCTGCTCGGGCTTCCCGTGGGCCTTTCCCGCCTCCCTCCAGAGCGCCCGGTTGTGCCAACGGACCCAAAAAGCTGGAAGTTTGTGGATTCCTCCCAGCGGTGGCATCTCCTGGGGCTGGAGAGATGCGAGGAGCTGCCGGGACGGTGCTTGGATAGACCTTGGAGGGGGGAAGATCTGCTTTGACCCCCCCAGGTCCTTCCTGGGGAGCCCATCTCCCCCCCTCCATCCCGGCAGGAGCACCCATGGGGTTTTTCCTCGCCATGCACCCACCTTTGCAGGGTGCCCGGTGGTGCTGACAGCCTCTTTGGTCTCCCTCAGTGCGTCTGTGAAAATACGGTCATTGCGCCGTCGTCCCGTCACACCGCGCACTCCCCCCCCGCCACTGCCTCTCGCTTCGCCGGCGGCGCGGGGCTCGGGGGGCCGGTGGTCCGCGGGGGAGTGCGGTTGGTAGCCGGCCGGGGAAGGTGCCTATTGTGCGAAGGCAGCAAGGCGTGTTTGTGTAGCCGAGCAAGCAAATGTGCCGGGCGTTGGGTTCGGCGGAGCTGTGTGCCGCGGCCAGGAGGTGCCTCCCGTTCCCACGCCGGTTTCGGAAGCGTTCCAGCAACATCCCCGCCGTGGGCATTGCCGCTCAGGGGTCCGCGGGTCAACCTCCCCGGAGAGAGGATGGCCCAAAATTTGCGGTGTGAGGCATCGCTGAGGCTCCTGGCAGGTTTTCTGCCCGTCCAGAAACAGCTATGGGCACCGGCGTGCAGCGGTGCCTCAGTTTCCCCATCTCCGCTGTGGGCAGAGCGCTGCTTCCAGCCCTCCGGAGCTCGTTGGGAGGATAAACAGCGGTGGAGTTGGAGTCGTGTGCCGGGAATCCAGGACCACGGGGTCCTCCTGACCCACTGCATGACTCAGTTTCCCAAGTTGCCACAACGCTTGTTGGGTCGAGTGGGAAAACGCCTGCCCAGATGTGCCCACGCTGATGTTGCCTTCTGCTCCTGCTTGGCCCTGGCGGTGGGACGTGAGCTATCACTGGCGTGTGAAGAGCTTCGCGTCCTCGTCACAACCACCTTAGAGCATCCCGACGTTAACGCCGGTGTTTGTTTAATTGATCCGGAGGGGCAGATGCTGGAAAAAAGGCGCCCGCGGCGTAAATCGCTGAGCTCTGGCACGGGAGCGGGTGGGCGCTCGCCGATCCACTCCAGCGCGAAGGCAGCCGGCTCGATCCCAACCCTCTCGGCCGGGATAGAAGTTGTTCAGCCACTGTTTTTTTGGGTTTTTTTCCCCTCTGCCCTTTCCCCAAAGCAGGTTTGGGGTTTGGTTTTTTTTTTTCTCTCCGGCAAACGGCGTGCCCAGCTCACGCCGCCGAATAAAGCGGGGAGAGAACCACGCGGCGTGGGGTTGTGCTACCCGGTCCGAGGGGATGGGAGGAGAGGATTTCCCTCTCGGGTTTTGCCCCAGAGCTGTTTGAAAGAAGAAAGCTTTCTCGTCTAGGAACGCTTGGATCTATTTATTTATTTTGGGGTTTTTTTTGAACATTTGAATGCAAAAGACGGTTTGTGTTTGAGGTTCATGGATTCAAAGGCAGGAGAGACGGCGGCAGAGGCTTTTCTGACCGCCCTGAAGCCCCGGCCGAGTTCTCGTTGCTTTGAACCCTGTGATGTGCTCCGGCATCATCCCGAGAAGCCATCCAGTCCGGACTTGAAGATGTCAAGAGATGGCAAATCCTCTCCTCTTCCCCCCCCGCCCCGCCAGCCCTGGGGAGTTTGTTCTGATGGTTAATCACCTTGCTATTAAAAATGTGAGCTTTCCTTCTTGTTTGCATGCGTCTGGCGCTCGCTCCCAGCCCTTGGCGGTTGCTCGGCATCTCCATGGCCTCGGGAAGGCGAAGCAGCTTCTCCTGCTGGAGCTGAAGCGTCCATTTCCAGCCTCTCCACCTGAGTGCCATGTGCAGCCGAACCGGCTTTCCCCACTCTGCCAGGCAAACCATCGAGAAAATAAATAAATAAAAATCCATTTTATTTTATGCCCCACCGGAGCAGCCGAGTTGCTCCACCGGCACCAGAGCGGCTGCAGGACAGGAGGGCGAGGAGCTCCTGGCTCCGGCAACCTGCGGGATGGCTGCTTCATTTCCAGATTAACCCAGAAAAACTGCTGGGTTTGGGAGTTATTCCCCCCCGCCACGACAGCCTTTGCTGCGGAGGAAGTTTGGCCGTTTTGGTACGGGTGAGATGGAGGGTCTGTGTTGGCCGGAGCAGAGATCCCTGATTTGGCTGTGGAGATTGCCGGTGGTTCATCCATGGATCGTGGTGGAGCAAACCATCCCATCCTGCTGCTCTGCCCTGGGAATGGGCCCCAAAGATCTTAACGAAGATGCTGCGAGGGCTGAGCCCCTCTGCGGGGAGGACAGGCGGGGAGAGGGGGGGCTCAGCCTGGAGAGGAGAAGGCTCCGCGGAGACCTCAGAGCCCCTTCCAGTGCCTAAAGGGGCTCCAGGAGAGCTGGGGGGGACTCTGGGTCAGGGAGGGGAGCGATGGGACGAGGGGGAACGGTTTGGCACTGACAGAGGGCAGATTGAGATGAGATGTGAGGCAGAAATTCTCTCCTGTGGGGGCGGTGAGCCCCTGGCGCAGGCTGCCCCGAGAAGCTGTGGCTGCCCCATCCCTGGAGGTGTCCAAGGCCGGGTTGGACGGGGCTGGGAGCACCCTGGGCTGGGGGGGGGTGGCCCTGCCCGGGGCAGGGGGTGGCACTGGGTGGTCTTCAGGGTCCCTTCCAACCCAAACCATTCTGTGATTCTATAACGCCTCTGCCCCATCACTGGGTTGTGACTGAAGGGCCGGGCTCGCCGCAGCCCTCTGCAGCACTCCCATGGCTCGCTGCTCGCTCCCCTCGGAAACGCATTGTTCTCCCTCCGTCATCTCCCGGCTCTGGCTTTGCCTTTGGGAGCTGGACGGCCCTGGGGTCCCCATTGCACCGGTGCCGGTGTCCCCAGAGTCAAGGACAGCCTTGGAAGTGTGGCTGCTGGCCATGGCGTTGTGGTGGCCAAGGAGCGTTAAACCCACGGGGCTGGCGCCTTGAATTGCTGAGATGTTTTGGAAAACCCCATCTCGATTTCGGCTGATAAAGCGGCTTCGCCTCGCCAGGCGTGCCCAGCTCTGGCTGGAGCCGGAGGGGGTGCGGGAGCGGTGCTGAGCCTGGCTCTGGGCACCACGGGGAGGGTCGTATCCGGTACCAGGCGGCCACGTGGTGCCGGAGTACGGTGCAGGGTGCCGATGCAGTGTGGAGGTGATACCGGGACAGGTTTGGGGCTGTAGTGGCGTCTGTGGGGACATCCAACCCACCCTCATTTTCCTCCCGTGCCCATCGCTCCGCTCCGGCGCTCGCCAGGGGTCGAGGCCAAGCGAGGAGCTCTCGTGGGGCGGATGACCCCAAAGGGAAGCGGGGTGGGTGACCCGCAGGACAAAGGACTTTGGCTGGCAGTGGCCGGTGTGACGCACTGCGGCTCTCCCCCTGAACACGCGGCCGGGTGACTGCCATGGCACACACGTGGCGCCGGTCCCCGGGGAGGGGATGCCACGAAGCGTCCGCGTGCGGCAGGGATGCTCGGCTCCTGATTGCCTTCTCTCTTGCTTCCCCCAGCTCGACCGCAGACCCTCGGCGCTGCTGCCCGTCCCGTGAGCGGGACTCCCCCCCCCTCCATGCTCAGCCCCCCGCTGGTACCCGCCAGCTGGATGTCATCCCCGCCGGAGGCTCAGGATGACCCAAGTGCCTCGGTGACCGCTGGGACGGGGGACAACACCCACCTGCAGCCGCATTGCCCCACCATCCCACGCTGCCCCGCCGGTGAGTCCCCCCGGGGCCATCCCCTGCCCCAGTATCGACCCCGTAATGGTGTTAATGGGCCAGACTGGGGACAAGCCAGTCCTCGGCCCCCTGATGGAGGCAGCGGCATTGTTCCCAGCAGAAACCAGACCCTGCCCGCAAACAAAGCCTAGAAGAGGGGGGGAGCTGGCAGGAGGTTTGGGGTGGAATGTGGGTGCGGGGGGGGGCGGGGGGGGGGGCGGGCACAGGGGGGTCCTTTCTCTCCCGGCCCCTTCCCCCTTCCCCCATCGCTCGCTGGGGATGCTGGGACGAGCTCGCGGCCCCATCGCCATCTCCTAGACAACCAGTATGGGGGGGGGGGGGGGGGGGGGGGCTTTTGTTTCCATAGTGATAAATGTGTGAGCATCCAGCATCTGGGACAAAAGGATCCCCCACCACCACCTCCACCTCCCCTCCCTTTTTGCCTCCTCGACCCTCTCTCCCCTTCCTTGAGGCCTTGGAAAAGAGGCCAAAAAGACATTTGGGTTTTATTTGGTTGAAATGGCATTTCCCTGGTAACCGGGCACGAGCCCACCCCCAAACACAGCCGGCACGGCCTCCCCACCACCACCGCCGGTGTGCGGTACTGACTGCGCAGGGGGTTTTGGGGCTCTGGGGGGGGCCTGATGCCCACAGCCCCCCAACACCCTTGGGGTGAGGGCGGGAGGGTTTGGCAGGACCCCTCCGATGGGAGCCGGCGTGCCCCAGCATGGGTCGGGCAGCGCAGCCGCCCCAGTGGCTCCCATCCGTGTCCTGGTGGCATCACAGACCCAGCACTGGGGCTGTAAGCAGCTTGGGAGTCGTCCCCCCGAAAACCAGTGGGTGACGAAGGCTGGGACCCCGGCGGATCAGCGACGTGGATCCCCCGCCGCTGCCCACATCCCTGGAGCCTTTGCCCGAGGTGCCGGTGCCTGGCGCTGCCCGGCTGGGATGTAATTAAGGCATTATTTTCCCAACCCAGCAGAGACGCGGCACCGTCGGTGGGCGTAGGTGGCTCTCGTGTGTGTGTGTGCGTATATATTTATATACGTCGGGGCCTACAGATGGCTGTAATGGGGGTTTGGGGTTGGCTAATAACAATGTGGCGGCTGTGAGTCAGCGCGCGGGGCGATGCTATCAGCTCTGAGCCGGCCTTGCGATGGCGGCCGTGTTCCCCGCGTGGTGGCCCAGGCCGGCGGTTCTGTCCTTGGAGCCGTCGCGGTGGCTCTCGGTAGCTTTCCTCGCTTCCTCCCGCCCCGGCAGCCCCGAGCTCTCCCTGCCTCGGGCCGCGGCTGCGAAGGGGAACTGGAGCCGGTACGAAGCGATGCTCCTGGAGAAACCGGGACTCCCGGCTGTGAGATCCCGGCGCCGCGCTGGCAAACGTGTCCGGGCAGAGCCCCGCGCTGCGAGATGGACCTGAAACGTTGCCTGCGCCCGATTATTCATTCCTTTTTATTTTTTTTATTTTTTTTTCTGGCCCCCACCCTAGGCATTCTCTCAGCAGTTAAAATAACGACGGTGGTATTAATTAAAGCGTAAATCGCCTGAAAGAGAGAGCTGATTGGGCGGTGTCGTTAATAAAGGGGAAGGTGGCCATCCCCCCATCCGGCTCGGGCATGGGGTAAAATAGAAAATGCCCCAAAGCCACCCAAATTTCCTTTCCCTGCTGAAGTCCCGTCCCCATTTGCCACCGGGGTGGGAGCCATGGTGGCGCAGGGCTGGTGGGCCGCAGGGGATGCTTGCCGGTGGCCGGGGCCCCCAGTGGGGGGGATCGCCAGGCTGCTGTCGCACCGCTGCTGACCCTTCCCTTCGCCTCCGCAGGTGGGCGAGCGGTTTTCTCCTGAGGCGAGCCCGACCAGGTGATCAAAATAGAGTCCCTCAAGGTGACGGTTGACTTCTTGAAGGTGCCTCTGGGCCTGAAGAAGCCCCCTCTGAAGGAGGCCCTGGCCGCCGTCCCGGGGCCGGGGAGACCCAAGCCCCTCGGCGTGGAGCGGCCCAAGCCCCGGCGCTCCGACACCATGGACAATGAGTCGCAGTACTCGGGATATTCCTACAAGTCCGGGCATTCCCGCAGCTCCCGCAAGCACAGGTGAGGGGTCGGTGCGTGCTACGTGGTGAGGTCTTCTGACCCCACCCCGGTGCACCCACCCCGCTCCCTTCTTTCGCTTTCCAGGGACCGGCGGGACCGGCATCGCTCGAAAAGCCGGGACGGGAGCCGCGGGGACAAGTCGGTGACCATCCAGGCGCCGGGCGAGCCCTTGTTGGACAACGAGTCGACTCGGGGGGATGAGAGGGTGAGTTGGGCGGAGGGGAGGGATGGGGTCAGCATTTCTGCCCCACCGCGGCGATGCTGCCGAGGGTGGGAGCAGCCGTCGGGGCACGGGGGCTCCCGGCATGCCTGGTGCTCCCCGGTGGAGCGGTTGAGCCGGTTGGGCTGGCCCACGGCTGGCGGACGGGCTCCTGCGAGCGAGCGCCGCGGCGGTGCTGGCGGGGAGGGCGGGCAGGCAGCGTGGGGGCAAATGAAAGGGGGACCGGCTGCTGTGGCACCCCAGGGAAGGAGCCGGGGTAGGCACGGGTGTTTTCCACCCTGGGGATCCACTCCTTTGGGATCCACTCCCTAGGGATTAGCTCCAGCTCCTGGCTCAGCGCCTGCCGGTGATGCCGGCTCGTCCGTGCCGTGGTGTAATAACCCCAGCCCGGCTCCCGGCAGGGTCACACTGGCGAGCGGGTTGGTGCCACGGCTCTCTGCCGACCGTCCCGGTCCCACGGGGGTCCCGCCATGCCCCACTGCGCTGAGTGCCACCACTCCTCCAGCCACCGCAGAGCCCGGTCCCTGGCTTTAATCGTCTCCCAGCCACCTACACGGGCGGCTCCGGCTCTTTTCATCTTCCCCCACTGAGAAGTCGGCGCCGGCAGGGTTTTGGGCAAGCTGGCTGCCAGCGGCTCAGCCTGCCTGGTCCAACCGTGGCCGGAGCGAGCCGATGGCAGCGTGGGTTCGCCTGAGGACGGGTTGGGGTATGGACCGGTCCTTCCAGTCCCTCCTCCGCTCCCCATCCCTTGGGAAAACCCCAGGCTGGGGTTTTATTTTCCCGTTTGGAATGAAATTGGTGGCTTTCCTGCAGAAACTGGGGGGCGGGAGGGGAGGAAAACAGGCAGTACGATAATCCCCCAAGTTTCAGGGATGGCAAAGTGCTGTAAAACAGAACGTGAAAGTCTGAGGGAGAGGACGGACAGACGGACTGCGTCGGGGCGGTGTTCTCAGCGCCTGTGGTGCAATGTCATCTCCCTCGGCTGAAACCCCACGTTTTAGCTGGGAAGGAACGAAATGGGGCCCGGGTCGGTTTCCGCACCCTTTGAGGCTTTGTGGAGGGGGATTTCGGAGGCGGTGGGAGCCCTGTCCGGTGCTCTGAGCTCCCGGATCACCAACACGGCGCAGTGCTGGAGGAAGCCTTGCCCGCCCGCGCGGCAGCAGTGAGGGTGTGTTGGGACGGCAGCCGGGCATGTTCTTTCTGGCCCTGCTAATGAGGAGGTTTGCCTGGAAGCAGGATCCTTCCCACTTCCAAAGCTGCTCCGCGCCGGTGCCGGAGAGGCGGAGCGCGGCGGCGGCACGGAACCGCCGCCGAGGGGTTTTCTTAGAGGATCCCGGCCAAATCGCTGCGTCTCCCCCCCACCCCGGGCTGAGGTTTCTGCCGTCTAAATGGGGGTGATGGCACCGGGCAGCGCTCCGGGCTTGGAGGTTCGGTGGGTGGGAGGTGGTGGAGTTGGGTTGGGGTGTGGGGTGGGGGTGCGGCACGGCTGGCAGCCCCCCGGGGCACTGGGGATGGGGTGGGGGGGAGAAGACGGAGCCATTCCCCCCGCGTAACCCTCCTGTCCACCCTCCCCAGGATGACAACTGGGGCGAGACCACCACGGTGGTGACGGGGACGTCGGAGCACAGCATCTCGCACGATGACATCACCCGCATCACCAAGGACATGGAGGACAGCGCCCACCTGGACTGCTCCCGGCACCTGGGCGTCTCGCTGGCCGGGGCGCTGGCGCTGCTCGCCTTCCTCACCCCCCTCGCCTTCATGCTCCTGCCCCAGCTGCTGTGGCGGGAGGAGCTGGAGCCCTGCGGGACGCCCTGCGAGGGGCTCTTCATCTCCGTGGCCTTCAAACTCCTCATCCTCCTGCTGGGCAGCTGGGCTCTCTTCTTCCGTCGCCCCAAAGCCTTCTTCCCCCGCGTCTTCGTCTTCCGAGCATTGCTCATGGTGCTCGTCTTCCTCCTCGTCGTCTCCTACTGGCTTTTCTACGGTGTGCGGATCCTGGATTCGCGGGACCGCAACTACCAGGGGGTGGTCCAGTACGCCGTCTCGCTGGTGGACGCGTTGCTCTTCGTGCACTACATGGCCGTGGTGCTGCTGGAGCTGCGTCAGCTCCAGCCCCAGTTCACCCTCAAGGCCGTCCGCTCCGCTGACGGTGCCAGCCGCTTCTACAACGTGGGCCATCTCAGGTACGGGGATGCCGGGGGTGCTGCCGGGGCCCGGGGGGTCCCGTGTTTGTGGGTGTGCACGTGTGCATGTGCGTGTGTGCACGGGTATTGATGCGTGGGCATTTGTAGAGTCATTTAGGTTGGAAAGGACCTTTAAGATCCTCAAGTGCAACCATGAAACTCGTGTGTGTGCACGTGCACGCACGTACGGGCATTCGTGTGTGTCTGCGTGTGTGTATGTGCATGGCCGTTGATGTGTGTGCATTTATAGAGTCATAGAGTCATTTAGGTTGGAAGGGACCTTTAAGGTCAACAAGTCCAACCATGAAACTCATGTGTGTGCATTTGCACGCACATACAGGCATTCCTGTGTGTGTGTGCACGTGCATATGTGCGCAGGCACTGATGCGTGTGCATTCATAGAATCATTGAGGTTGGAAAGGACCTTGAAGGTTGACAAGTGCAACCCTGAAATTCATGCGTGTGCACGTGCATATGCGTATGGCCATTTGTGTGTGTGCACCTACATATGTGCACAGGCATTGATGCGTGTGCATTCGCGTGTGTGTGCGTGCATTGACACGTGTGCACGTGCATATGCGCACGAGCATTGATGGGTGTGCATTCATAGAATCACAGAATCATTGAGGTTGGAAAGGACCTTTAAGATCATTGAGTCCAACCATGACATTCGTGTGTGTGCAGGTGCACATGCGTACAGGCATTCGTGTGTGTGTGTGCACGTGCATACATGCACAGGCATTAATAACCTGTGCACATGCATATGTGCATGGGCGTTGTGCACTCACGTGTGTGCACTCACGTGTGTGCGCCTGCATTGGCGGGTGTGCACATGCATATGTGCCCATACATGTGTGCACAGGCATTCAGGTGTGTGCACGGGTGTTGATGCGTGTGCATTCATACAGTCATAGAATTATTTAGGTTGGGAAAGACCTTTAAGATCATCAATTCACGTGTGTGCGCATGCATACGTGCATGTGCGGTAGTGCATGCGCATATGTGCACATGTGTTGATGGGTGTGGACGTGCACCTGTGAACGTACATATATGCACGTGCGTTCATAGAATCATAGAGTCATTTAGGTTGGAAAGGACCTTTAAGATCGACGAGTCCAACTGTGAAATTCATGTGTGTGTGCGTGCACATGCGACAGGCACTCATGTGTGTGCACGTGCGTGTGTGCACAGGCATTAATAACGTGTGCACATACATACGTGCACATGCATTGATGGGTGTGCACATACATATGTGGATGTGCGTGTGTGCACAGGCATTCAGGCGTGTGCATGTACATCTGCGCACGGCCACTTGCGTGTGTGCATGTGCATATGTGCACGAGCGTCAATGCGTGTGTGCATTCATGTGTGTGCACGTGCATATGTGCACGGGCATCGATGCGTGTGCATTCATAGAATCATTTAGGTTGGAAAAGACCTTTAAGATCGCCAAGTCCAACCGTAAAAACCGTCTGCGTGCGTGTACATAAGTGCACGTGCGTTCAGGTGTGCGTACATGCACAGCTGTATTCACCAGCGCTTGTGCCCATGCTGCTGCCCTCTGCGGCACCGGTGGGCCGGAGGAGCCGCCAGCGTGCCGCGTGGTGTGTCCGGCCCCGCTCCTGCCGTGGGATGACACGTCCCCAGCAGTGCCACGCGCTGTCCTTGTCCCCCCCCGTCCTCGTCGTGCCCTGGCTCTGTGTGCCCCCCGCGCTCGGCGCGGCGCTAACGGCCTCTCTGTGCTCTCCCCGTGCCCGGCGGTGTCTCCCTGCAGCATCCAGCGAGCAGCCGTGTGGATCCTGGAGAACTATTACCACGATTTCCCGGTCTACAACCCTGCCCTCCTCAACCTGCCAAAATCCGTCCTGTCCAAGAAAATGTCCGGGTTTAAGGTCTATTCCCTCGGCGAGGGTGAGCTCCCCATTCCCTTGGCTTCTCCTCTCGTTCTCCTTCCCTTCCCCATCCCTGTGTTTTCCTCTCCGGAGGCTCTTTTCAGCTCCGGAGAACCCGGAGCAGGATCGCCCCGCAGCCAGGCAATGGGGCAGGGGGAACACCGGGCACCCCGCAGCTCCCTCAATCCCTCTTTAACCTCATCCCTTATTCCCTGCAGAAAACACAACGAACAACTCCACGGGCCAGTCACGGGCTGTCATCGCGGCGGCCGCCCGGAGGCGCGACAACAGCCACAACGAGTATTACTACGAGGAGGCAGAGCACGAGCGCAGGGTGCGGAAACGCCGCGCCAGGTACGGGGCCGGCAACGGGGACCGGGCTGCGTGCGGCACCAGGTGCCCCATCGCTGTGTTGCCCCGTGGGGTGACCATCTCAGGACCCATCTGAGGACCTGGGCTGTGCTGGCAGGAGGCGAGGGGGGACTCCTGGGGTCACCCCCCAAAACGAGGCTCTTGGGGAGTCACAGAAGGGTTTGGGTTGGAAGGGACCTTGAAGACCATCTCATTCCAACCCCCTGCCCTGGGCAGGGCCACCCCCCACCAGCCCAGGGTGCTCCCAGCCCCGTCCAACCCGGCCTTGAACACCTCCAGGGATGGGGCAGCCACAGCTTCTCGGGGCAGCCTGCGCCAGGGGCTCACCGCCCGCACAGTCAGGAATTTCTTCCTCACATCTCATCTCAATCTGCCCTCTGTCAGTGTCAAACCGTTCCCCCTCGTCCCATCGCTCCCCTCCCTGACCCAGAGTCCCCCCCAGCTCTCCTGGAGCCCCTTTAGGCACTGGAAGGGACTCAAAGTTCTCCGCGGAGCCTTCTCTTCTCCCCAGCTGTTGCGTGGCGCAGCCAGATCTCCCCCCAAAACTGTTTTGGGGTGGCAGCTGGGTTCCCGCCATCCATAGGTGGGCAGGCAGCCAGTGGTTCCCCCTTCAACCCCAGGGGATCTCCTGCCCGTGGCCAGACTCTGCCCCGCTGCAGCCACATCCATGGCTTTCCTCCCGGCAGGCTGGTGGTGGCGGTGGAAGAAGCCTTCACCCATATCAAGCGGCTGCAGGAGGAGGACCAGAAGAACCCACGGGAGATCATGGACCCGCGGGAGGCGGCTCAGGCCATCTTTGCCTCCATGGCCCGGGCCATGCAGAAGTACCTGCGCACCACCAAGCAGCAGCCCTACCACACCATGGAGAGCATCCTGCAGCACCTCGAGTTCTGCATCACCCACGACATGACGCCCAAGGTGCGCAGAGGGGAAAACAGCGAGGTGGGATGGGTCCAGAGGTCCACCCAAGGGCTTGGGCCAGAGGGTGAGAACTTGGGTGGGGTTTTTTTTCCCCACCACGTGAGAACATCCCCCCAGGGAGGACAAGGGGTTGGGGGACAGAGCCAGAAAAGCGGGTGCAACCCCAAGGGTTGCGCAGCGATGGGAACCAGCGGCGCGGGGATGTTTTTCCTGTAGGACCTGCTGAGCAGCTTGAGGCTGCAAAGAAAAAAAGTAGGTTGGGCCGTAGAAGGTGATGTTCACGTGGTCTTTCCCTCCTCCAAGGCGTTCCTTGAGCGATACCTGACAGCCGGACCCACCATCCAGTACCACAAGGACCGCTGGCTGGCCAAGCAGTGGACGCTGGTCAGCGAGGAGCCGGTGACAAACGGCCTGAAAGATGGCGTGGTCTTCGTGCTGAAGCGTCAGGACTTCAGCCTCGTGGTGAGCACCAAGAAGATCCCTTTCTTCAAGCTTTCGGAGGAGTTCGTGGACCCCAAGTCGCACAAGTTCGTCATGAGGCTGCAGTCAGAGACCTCCGTGTGAGCTGAAGAGGGATGGAGAGGGGTTGGAGGGGGGAACCCTCTCCGGACCCCTTCGGTTCGTCCTCTGGGCCTCAGGGAGGCCACAGCTCGAGGGCAGAACTGCGGTGGGCGCCAGGAAGCAACACCCATGCCCAGCTCCATCACACCTACCTGTGACCACTCACCCGCCGCCTCGGCTTGGCCCCCGCTGGGGTGGGCTGACCCCTTCCTCCTCCTTTTCGTTCTCCTCCTTCTCCTCGTCCTCCTTCTCCCCGAAACCCAGGTCCGTGTAGCATCCCCCCAGAAGGCGCAGCCGGCGGAGGACAGCGGCACGGCCAGGAAGGAGACGGCGTCGCGGTGCCATTAACTCAAGGGCTAATTCAACACGTTCTTCACCAGCGTCTTCAAGCACCGTCAGGTCCCAAGGACCTTCTGCTCTTGCCCGTTTTCTACCTGGCAACTGTCCTGGCTCTGGCCTTAAACCACTGCCCGCCGTCCGGGGCTGGTTTTTAATCCTAGAGATTTTTTTTATTTTTTTTTTTTTTTAATTTTGGGGAGTATTTTGCAAACACCTCTGCGATCCGTGGCTGCTATGAAAACCTCCCCCGGCATCCAAGACGCCGGAACGGTGATGCTCCTGGCTGTAGGAACTGCCTCCTGGCCGTAGGAACGGCCTCCTTGCCTCTCTACCGATGGTTTCAACGCTCAGCTCTTAACAAAAGCAAGTGAAAATCAGGTTTTTAAGACAAGCAGAAGGGTTTGGGGTTTTTTTTTAAGTGGTTTCCCTGCTCCCGAGGTGACCCGTGTCCCTGGTCCCAGCAGCATCTCCATGGGGAGATCTTCCCCACACCAGTCGGAGCTGTGGCCGTGGGTTGCAGGTGGAGCAGCATAAAATGTCTCTCTGGGGTCCGCTCCTGGACCCGGAGCCAGCAGGGGGAATGAAACGAGGGGGTCCTGGTGAGGGTGATGAGGGCTCGTGGCTCAAATGAGGTCCTTAATGAACGTCCCACGGTGGCAGGTGGCCCACGGTGGGCCCTGGTTCTCCATCGGGGGACGCAAAAGCTTTTTGCCTTCCCTTGGTTTTGTTCAGGTCGCAAATACCTCATGGATTTATTTTAAATTTTTTTTTTTTTTTTTTTTTTTTTTTTTTTTCGCCCTCTGGATCCCTTTGTTCCGGCCACACCGGGTCAGGTCGGGGATCTCGTGGGGTCCCAGTGCTGGGGCGGGGTCTGAAGGGTTGTTACTGGGCACGATGGGGTTGGTTCGATCGTGGGAGCTGCTGAATTTCATCCCGGGGAGGTGGGTGTGCAGTTGGATTTGATTTTTGGATTATTTTGTTCTAAACACTAAAAGGGTGTGAGGTTGGGGTTGGGGAGGGGGGCAACGATGCCGCTTGGGCCGTGGCACGCTGGCCACGTGAGCCACCCCAGAGGGGCCAGGGGCTTCCCCAGTAAGCACCAGTAGCAACGTTAAGATGCTGGGAGGGGTCTTGGGGGTCCCGATTTCCAGGTAATCTCAATTTTAGGGGAGTTTTTAACCCCTACCTGGGCTCCCCTCATCACCCCCCCCGTGCCCCCTCCAGCTCCATCAGTGCTGCTGCCACTGGGAGCCCATTTTGGGGTGTTTTACTGCAAAAAAAAATGTCGTCAGTGAGTGCAAGTGGACAGGTCAGCCAAGGAGGGGGGATTTTCCACTTGGAATTTAAAAAGAATAAAACCTTTTTTTTGTTCGTTTTTGGTTTTGTTTGGGGTTTTTTTTGTTGTTGTTTTGGTTTTGTTTTGTTTTTTTTCCCCGCAGAGCCGAGACCTTGTGCATGCGTGTAGAAAATTGTAAAATGTAAAATTGTTTTTTAATATATAAAAAGCTCGTTTTTACAGTTTGCAGTGGATCGAAGCGTTACGGCAGTGGTAGGAAGTTTCGTTGGTTGGTTGGTTGTTTTGGTTTTGGTTTGTTTTGGTTTTTTTTTCATAGAGGAACTAAAATTGTACAAATTTTTTTTTTTTTTATAGAATAAACCCATTTTGACTTTTTTTTTCCCCCCCCGTCCTTTGTCTTCCCACACCCGGTGCTTTGTTTGGGGTGAAGCAGCAGGTTTTGGTCCCAGCTCCGGGCAGCTCGGCGGAGATGCTGCAGTGGCAGGATGCGACCTCAAGGAAGCACTGGGAGAGAAACCCCTCCTGCCCTTGGAGGGTGCTGGGCTTGGGGTTGGTGGGGGCCATGGATTTAGGGTCTCTGGGGCCAAGGGTTTGGGGGTTGAGGGATCAAGGATTTGGGTTTTATGGGGGCCAAGGACTTGAGGTTTGAGGGGCCAAGGGTTTGGGCTCTACAGGACAAAGGGCTTGGAGTCTATGGGACCAAGGATTTGGGGTCTGTGGGGCTAAGAGTTTGGACTTTATGGGGCCAAGGGGTTTGGGTCTGTGGGACCAAGGGTTTGGGGTTTATAGGGCCAAGGGTTTGGAGTTTATGGGAGGCCGGAGCTTAGGGCTTGAGGGGCCAAGGGTTTGGGGGTTGAGGAGCCAAGGGCTTGGGGTCTGTGAGACCAAGGATTTGGGGTCTGTGGGGCCAAGAGTATGGACTTTATGGGGCCAAGGAGTTTGGACCTGTGAGGCCAAGGGTTTGGGGTTTCAGGGGCCAAAGGTTTGGGTTTTATGAGAGCCAAGACCTTGGGGTTTGAGAGGCCAAGGGTTTGGGGGTTGAGGAGCTAAGGGCTTGGGCTCTACAGGACAAAGGGCTTGGAGTCTAGGGGACCAAGGATTTGGGGTCTGTGGGGCCAAGACCTTGGGGGTTTGAGAGGCCAAGGGTTTGGGGGTTGAGGAGCTAAGGGCTTGGGCTCTACAGGACAAAGGGCTTGGAGCCTATGGGACCAAGGATTTGGGGTCTGTGGGGCCAAGAGTTTGGATCTGTGACGCCAAGGGTTTGCGGTTTCAGGGCCAAAGGTTTGGGGTTTATAGGCCCAAGGGTTTGGAGTTTAAGGGAGGCAAGAGCTTGGGGTTTGAGGGGCCAAAGATTTGAGGGTTGAGAAGCCAAGGGCTTGGAGTCCATGGGACCAAGGGCTTGGGTTCTGTGGGACCAAGGATTTGGGGCCTGTGCGGCCATGAGTTTGGACTTTATGAGGCCAAGGGTTTTGGATCTGTGAGGCCAAGGGTTTGGGGTTTGTAGGGCCAAGGGTTTGGAGTTTATGGGAGCCAAGAGCTTGGGTTTGAGGGGCCAAGGGTTTGGGGTCTTGAGGGCCAAAAGTTTGTGGTTAATGGGGCCAAGAGTTTGGGCTTTATGGAGCCAAGATTTTTGCACCTGTGAGGCCAAGGTTTAGGGACTTGTGGGGGGTCAAGGCTTTGGGATTTATGGGACAAACGGCTTGGAGGCTACTGGGGCCAAGGGTTTGTGGTTTATGGGGCCAATGGTTTGTGGTTTATAGGGCCAAGGGCTTGGATTTTTTTGGGGGCCAAGGATTTGGGGTCTATGGGACAAAGGGCTTGGGGTGTGCGAGGCCAAGGATTTGGACTTTATGGGGCCACGGGTTTTAGATATGTGAGGCCAAAGGTTTGAAGTTTTGGGGGGACCAAGGAATTGGGGTAGGGGGTCCAAGGGTTTGGAGATTATGGGAGCCAAGAACTTGGGGTTTGAGGGTCCAAGGGTTTGGGGGGTGAGGAGCCAAGGGCTTGGGGTCTATGGGACCAAGGATTTGGGCTTTATGGGGCCAAGGGGTTTGGATCTGCGAGGCCAAAGGTTTGGGGTTTATAGGGCCAAGGAATTGGGGTTTATGGGGACCAAGGGTTTGGGGTCTTGAGGGCCAAGGCTTTTGGTTAATGGGGCCAAGGGTTTGGGGTCTTGAGGGCCAAGGCTTTTTGGTTAATGGGGCCAAGGGTTTGGGCTTTATGGGCCCGAGAGTTTGGGCTTTATGGGGCCGAGAGTTTTGGCTCAGTGGGGCGAAGGGTTTGGGGCTTATAGGGCGAAGGAGTGGGGGTTTATGGGGGCCGGGGGTTTGGAGGCCCAAGGGCATGGGGGTTTTATGGGGCCGCGGCCTTGGGATGAGCGAGGGCAGCAGGGGCTGCTCTGCCAACCCCCCCTGTGCGGGGGGACAAACCCCATCCCCTTTGCTGGGGGAGCGAGTGGCCCCCAAGTACGGCTCTTGGGGGGGCCGCGGAGCTGCTCGTGGCCTGTAACACCCCTCCGCCGGGCCCCCCGCCTGCTGCTTGCGGTCGCCTGGCTGTCTTAGCCGAGGTGGCGGATGTGTCACCTCCTGCACACACTCACCCCCCCCTCTCCCAACACCCTCCCGGCACCCCCCCAGCGCCCCCACACCCCGGCTTGTTGCGGCGGGGGGGGGAGGGCGCCCACTGACCCCACAACACTGATTCACGGGTACTCAGCGTTTCCTTTGGCTTTTGCACTATTTTTCCCCCCATCTCACCCCTGGGCCCCCCCATCCGTCCCGGTCCCCCGCCCCCCCCCCCCCCCCCCCCCCCCCCCCCACACACCCCTCTTTCCGTGCACCTCACGGGTGTGGGTGGGGGGAACCGGAGCGAGGGGAAACTGAGGCAGCGGGGACAGGAGCCGGCTGCCTGTGTTGCACGCACGGAGGGAGTTGGGGGGGCTTCTGCCCCTCCCGCCATGCTTGTGTCCCCCCCCCTCCTCAGGCTCCTCATTTCACTGAGGACCTTCTTTCTTCTCCCATGTTACCCACAGGGGCACTGGGGCTCCCCGGGGTGTTTATTTCCAGCCTTCGCCCCCCATCTTTTGCCCTGTGATGAGTTTGACAGTCCTCTGACGAGCTGCCGGGGGTGGGCTGGGGGGCTGGGGGGTGGGAGGGCGGATATTTCAGTCCTATGTGGGTGTTTCTTCACCTGGGTGAGGAGCCGAGCACGCAAGAAACTCCCTCCCCCAGCTGTGGGATGGCCACCGGTCATCTCTGCTCCATTCTGAGACACGGAGGGGGAAAAAGTGACAGCTGGGCCGGCCGAGGAGGGGGGCTGCCTGTCCCCTCAGAGAAAATGCAGAGGTTCTGGGGTGAAATCCTGCTTTATTAGCTCGGCCGCAGCCAGCGTAGGCGCCCTGATCCCCCGTCCTTGCACACGGGGCACAGCAGTAACGGCACACGCATGGCCACGTCCCACGCGGGTCGCCGGTCCCACGTGGGTTCCCCATTCCCGCCGGGATTTGGGCACACGCTCCAACATCCATAGGAAGGGCTGAGGTGGCACATGATGCTCGTGGTCCCCTCCCCAGCCACCGCGTGGCCCCCCGCCCTGGCCAGGAGCATCGTCCTGGCTCGGTCCCCACGCTGTCCCTCGTGGATGGCTTCGTGCTCCCTGGGGGTGTCCAGGAGCCCTCAGTCGGCACCGGGCTCCCCAGAGCAGTGGGGACCACTGGGGGCTGTGGGGCTTTCAGGCTGGGGAGAAGTAAAATTGGGTGCTGGAGGGGGCTACAAATCCTCCCTGGGGACACGCATGGGCTGGAGGGGCTGGGGCTCAGCTGGTAGCCCCCCCCAACCCCGGCACTGGGGCTCAGTGTGTTGGGGGTGAGATACCTGGGGCAGCAGCGGCTGGGGCGGGGGGGGGTCTGGCTCGCAGAAGGTGGTTTCGGTGTGTTCCAGGGCTGAGGGGGTCCCTGACCCCTTCTTCTCCTGCAAGAGAGGCAGAGGCTGCTGGAGGAGCTGCGCTGAGCATCCTCATCACCCACCGCCGCTGCATCCCATGGCTGCGGCGGATGGGGAAACTGAGGCACAGGTTGGGACTTGCCCCCAAAGCCATGCAGGGGTTGGAATGCAGCTCTTGGCCCTCCCAGTTCGGAGGATCGCCATCAGCCCGGCTCACCTGGGCAGCGGGGATTATCGGGGTGGTGTCATGGCTAGGGAGGTGGTCCAGGGCTCCCAAATCTGCAATGCAATGGGTTGGGATGTGACTCACAGTACCGAGAGCAGGTCAACGGTGGTATACCGAGAGGCTTCGGCCTTGCCGGGGCTTGGGTTGACCACGTCTCACCTGAAGAGTCGCTGGCGGAGGCGGCTCGGTCCTGGTTCCCTGCAGGCCAGGGGCAGAACCAGGCGTTACAACAGCGGAGTCCACCCGGGCTTTGCAAAAAAGCCCAGCGAGACCCTCCTGGGAAGAGGGCGGCAGTGGGGGATGAGCTGGCGCGCTTTCGGGTTTGCTTTGCAGGCGGGAAACAAATCCTCGCACTCAAGATTTGTGTATAAAGCAGAGAAGGAGAAACCCCGGGGTGGGGAAAGGGCAGAGCTGGCAGCGAGAGATGCAAAATGGAGCAGAAAAGGGAGTTCTGGGTTAAACTTCCGGAGTTCTGAAGGGAGAGCTGAGCAAGGGGGGGGAATCCCCCACTACGGGGCTAAGCTGTGGCCAAAGGGGTTTCTGGGGACAGGGTCTGGCTGGTGCAAAGGTCCAATCCTGCCCTTTCCCCCCAGCGTGAAGCCAGAACCCCCGCCACCGCCTCATTTAGCCGCACCAGAATAACGACTTTTTGCAGCATTTAAGGGTACTTTGAGGATGTGGGCTCTGAGACAGCTGTCACCCTTTCCTGCCAACCCAATGCTCGACAGAGGGAAGGGAGAAGGCTGCCAGTGCGCCGCTGGGGGAAGCTCACCTTCCCCCTTGGTCCGCTGGTAGGTGAAGAAGAGCACGAGCAGAGCAACCACCACAAAAATGGCAGGGGACCAGTACCTGATGGGAACAGCCGATGCATTTTCTACAGGAAGAGATGGGAGATGTGGGCACAGTGCCCTCAAAGGGGGCTGGGGGGGGGGGGGTGGTGGGGTGGGAGGCACTGGAGGGTCTCTTGGAGGGGGGATGCAGGACCCTCCAGGGTGGTGGTGTATCTCCAAACCACATCTCATAGAATCATAGATGGTTTGGGTTGGAAGGGACCTTGAAGACCATCTCGTTCCACCCCCCTGCCCTGGGCAGGGCCACCCCCCCCAGCCCAGGGTGCTCCCAGCCCCGTCCAACCCGGCCTTGGACACCTCCAGGGATGGGGCAGCCACAGCTTCTCGGGGCAGCCTGCGCCAGGGGCTCACCGCCCGCACAGGAGAGAATTTCTTCCTCACATCTCATCTCAATCTGCCCTCTGTCAGTGTCAAACCGTTCCCCCTCGTCCCATCGCTCCCCTCCCTGACCCAGAGTCCCCCCCAGCTCTCCTGGAGCCCCTTTAGGCACTGGAAGGGGCTATAAGGTCTCCCTGGAGCCTTCTCTTCTCCAGGCTGAACACCCCCAACTCTCTCAGCCTGTCCTCACAGCCTCTGACCATCTCCATGGCCTCCTCTGGCCCTGCTCCAACATCTCTTCATTTCTCCATGTGACTCACGGGTTTTGTTCCCCGCGCCATCTGCTTGTGTCAGCACGGGGGTGGTGACAGGGTCCCCAGTGCAAGGAGGTGTCGGGGTGGCCATTGGCCATGTCGTCAGCTTGTCCACATCCCCAGCACTGGTGGTGGGGGCTCCCGTTGGCTCCAAGCCATCGCCGTGCTGCGTAGTGCTTTGCTGCCCTGGCTTCTCTTCTTTGAGGACAAGAGCTGGCAACGAGGGGCATTAATTCCTGTCAGTGTCTCCCCAAAGCCGAACTGCCCCCCCTGGGGCTACGGAGATGGGGGCTGCACCCACCCCACCATGGGGTTCCTGCACCGGGAACTCAACCTGCACCGCGGTTTGGGGAGATGCAAGGCAGGAGCGAGAAATGGCAAACCCGCGTCCCTCCGGCCTCAAGTGACTTGTGACGGTGGTGTGGGCCTGGCGGGGGTGGACACCAAATACAGCAGAGCTGCTGCCCCACATCCACACCGCTCTTCTGCACGACAAACCCCCTTCGCCCCATCCCCACTAACGAAGAAAGTGCTAATGGCGGCAGCGCCACGGTGGATGCCGGGGGGACGGTGCCGAGTGTATGTTGGAAGTCACACACGGTCACATGCCACTGGGCAGCGTCACGCTGACGCATACACCCCCACCATGGAGCGGCCGGCGGTTGGGCAAGCGGCAGCGGTGGCAGCAGGCAGGGGGTGCTCCACGCTGGAAAAAGGGTGTGTCCCCCCCCAAGAAAACCGGCCCCACAGGCCCGTGGAAGGGGTTGGGTGGGCCAACGAGCATCCTTGCTGCTTGGCTAGCGAAGGGCTGGGGAGCCCAGGGCGTGGGTTTGCGGCACGGCTGGGCACTGAGAGAGCCCAGGAGACCCCAATCCTCCCCCCAGAACACGCGCCAGACCCAAACCGAGCTATAAAGCAGTCGCCCTCAACCTTGTTTCCCCTCCCTCAAAACAGCCGGGGGAGCATCCTACCCTGCCCCTGGGACGACATCGCACCCACAGCCTTCACACCACCCCTTCCTCCTCCTCCCTCTGCCCCCAGAGCTGGGGGGAGCCCCCAGAGCCTACACTATCCCCCCCCCTCAACCCCCACTGACCAGCTCCGGAGCAGAGCACGGCGATGCAGAACCAACCCGTCCCGACACCGCGGGGCGCCATCCGCCTCTGCCCCACCGAGCCCTCCACCGCCGCTCCCCCCTCTTGCAATGTCTTCCTTCCCCCTTTCTGTCCCCACCAACGGCTTCCTGTGAGCTCAAAGGTGTTGGCACTGAAATAGGGTGATTAATGGCCAGAAATCATCCCGGGGTGGTCATTTCTGGGGTGAGGGATGGAGTGCTGTCACCCCTCGGCGTGGGCAAAGAAGGAGGCGGTCCTCCAGCAACCCCTCCGGACTGGTCCCCGGTGCCATCACCACTGGTTTAAGGTCGAAGGCCGAAGGTCGGAGTTACAAGGACAGATTTGGGTGCCACGCAGATGACTCCCTCAGGAAAATGCATGACCTGCCAGGATATGTATTTTTAATTGATCGGCATGAATTTGAGGAACTCAAAACCAAGCCTGTCCCATGCTGTGAAAGTGCAGAGGACAAAGAGATTCCTCCACTGGCTCATCAACAACGGCCCGTTCTCACCCAAAATAATATGCAGGCAGAAATTGAGCTCAGATGTGTCTTGCATTTTTATTCCAGTTGCTCCTAGAGGGCTCTCCTGTGCCAGGCACTTCAAAGAAACCTCCGGTTTCATCCCTGAATAATTTACTATCTGCACAGACAAGACAAAGAGCAGGGGGGGAGCGTCACCCACAGGAAGAGGTTTCCCAACGCGGGCGGCGTCTGTCTGTCCGGTGGCACCGGAAAAATTGATGCCAGTGTGAGTGTTTTGCTCCGTTGCTGGCTCTGGGTGGGTTTGGGGAACAGGGAGGGTGGGGATGTGCGCCATGTCCCTCTCGCAGCGCACACAGGTCCCTGTAAGTCCCAGCTTGGGGTGAAGCCACATGGACCCCGCTGCAGGACACGCATCCCGCTGGGATGAAGGCACCACCGTGCCATGCAGCATCCCTGCATCGCTTGGGGCTCGGGGAGCTGCTCTCCTCCCTAAAGCTCTGCTGGGAAGCTGCCGAACCCCACAGACAGCACTTCACTTACAAATGTTTAACTTAATAAACCCTCGTACACAAAACACATCAAAGGAGCGGAGTAGAGAACAGCACCAGCCACGTTTCTCGTCCTGTTTTCGCCCACACCTGTACCACCTCCTGTCCCCTGCACCCCAGCCACAGCCCTGTAGCATCTCAGGGGGACCGCAACCAGCTCGTTCACGGCACAAAGCGATGCTGAGCACGGTGCCAGGCTGCTGCGAGGTTCGGAAGGTCCCCAAGCAAGCCCAGGAGCAGCGGGTGCTGAGGAAGCAGCTTGCACCGAAGCCGCAGCAGCCTGCATGTATTGTGCTTGGGCAAAGACACGTGTGTTTCCGTATTTGGCTTTCTACCACCAAGTGTTATTTTTGCTTTCTCTTGGCTTAGCAGGCAGAGTGTTTGCCAAGTTTGAAAGTAGAGCAAAAAAGAAAAGATTTAAGAGGGTCCTCAAGTTTTCCCATCCTCTCATCCCGAGGCTCCACACTGCGAGGGTGCTGCACAATGAAGCCCAGGAGTACCAGTTCATACCCTGGCACTGGGAGGGCTGGATTTGCAGCCACAGTTTTGGTCCATGTTCCTCGTCTGGTGACAGAGGGCAGAAAAAGGAGCCCAAACCCCACGTGGATGCCAAAACCCAGGCAGAGGTCCTGTGCCAGATGAGCCTGCGCTACAGGGCACTTACGTCCTCCCGTCAGTGGCCGGGGACCGCTGCCGCCAGGTGAATCGGAGGCAGCAGCGATGGGAGTGGAAAGGGGGATGCTGTAGCCGGGGCCGGGTGGAGAGGAGGACCGTGCTCAGAGCAGGTTCACGGACGCACCAGAGCCGTGCCAGGGGTGCGCCACGGGGTCTGTCTAGCTGACCGATGTGTAATGGTGTTTCTCGTCCTGCTGCCAGCACCCCGGCACGCCGTTGCCCATCTTCTCATCATCTGTCTGCAATTGCAAAGGTCCAAAAGTTTTGTTTGGGAATGCGGAAGCCAATCCCTCCATTGGCGAGAAAGGGGGGACCCACAGGATTGGCTCAGCTTGAAGCGCTGGACCCCAAGAAAGCCCAGTGAAGAGGGGGAGGAAGAGTGCCGGGCACCAGTATAGGTTAGGGGTGGACCTGCTGGGAAGTAGTTCTGAGGAGAAGGATCTGGGGGTGCTGGTAGGTAGAAAACTATCCATGAGGCAGCAATGTGCCCCTGTCGCCAGGAAGGCCAATGGCATCCTGGGCTGCATAGGGAAGAGTGTGGCCAGCAGGGCGAGGGAGGGCATTCTCCCCCTCTGCTCTGCACTGGTGAGGCCACAACTGGAATCCTGTGTCCAGTTCTGGGCTCCCCGGGTCAAGAGAGACGGGGAACTACTGGAGAGAGTCCAGCGTAGGGCAGCTAAGATGACTGAGGGACTGGAGCATCTCCCTTATGAGGGAAGGCTGAGAGAGCCGGGACTCTTTAGGTTGGAGAAGAGAAGGCTGAGGGGAGACCTTATTTTGGCACACAAGTATCTAAAGGGTGGGGTGAAGGAGGATGGAGCAGACTCTGTTCAGTGGTTCCCAGTGACAGGACGAGGGGCTATGGGCACAAGTTGGAACATAGGAAGTTCCATTCTAACACAAGGAAAAACTTCTTCATGGTTGGGGTGACAGAGCCCTGGCACGGGCTGCCCGGAGAGGTGGAGTAGTCTCCCACTCTGGAGCCATCCCAAACCCGCCTGGACGCCGTCCTGTGCCACTGCTGGAGGTGTCCCTGCTCTGGCAGGGGGTTGGACTGGGGGAGCTCCAGAGGGCCCTTCCGACCCGCACCGTTCTGGGATTCTGTGAGTCTGTCTCTCACCCTGGGGTCTTGCCCATCTCCTTGCTTGGGGTCGGAGCCCCTCGGGGGGAGATGGCCATGAGCACCAACTCACCTGGGCTGTAGCCTGGACGGTGAAATAGATGGTTTTGGAGGTCTCCCCATCAGTGGACGGTGTCTTATTTGGGTCATCTTGCTGTGCGTTGGAGAAACTTTGCAGGTGCACCTGGGGAAAAGAGAGAGAGATATTTTTTTTTTTTTTTTAAGTGTTTCCAGGGCTCGGACCTGGCAAAGGGACCCCAAAGCCTGGGTGAGCCAAAGGAGCCAAGTTCAGTAGGACTGGGGACAGAGACCCAGGTGATACACCGGGAAGTGCAGGCAGGTGGCTGTGGTCGTGCCGGCTCCTCTTGGGCCAGCCCCAGCGCTGGCATGTCCCCCTTCAAACTTCCAGGAGGAACTAACAGACAAATCCAGGGGTTGTCCAGCTGCTGTCCTTCCCTCCCCGTCCCCGCCGTGTGGCCCCCTGGGCCATCCCTGTCCCGTGCAGGGACTCCGCAGCCACACAGGCCCGGTCCGGCCACGTACATGGAGGACAGGGATGAACCTGCACAAACTCACCTGCTGGTAAGGGCCGACTTGGGCGTACACCGTCATGTTGTCCGCTCCGTCCTCTGCAAGGAGAAAAAATGTGGAAGGTCAGCGAGGGAACAGGCTGCCACCGCTGGGAAGCGGCTGCGGTGGATCCCCCTGCGTGACCCGCAGTGCCGCCGGGATGCTCCTCGCTGAGGGATGGAGGGAATCCTGGCTTAAAGCATGCCGGGATCGGGCGAGAGCAGCTGGTAGCCCCACGGAGCCGCTGGAGGTGGTTGTGCTGTGGGTGTGGGTCAAGGTGAGCATCGCTTTTTATCCCACTGTCCCTCCTGCCCCGGCCACTTGGTTCCATCTCAAAGGACCGCGGTTGAAGGGCCTCGCTAGTGTAAATCAGCTTGTTTTTTTTTTTTTAATTTAAATACAAGATCGCCAGCTGCTTTTGGAGGGCGATACGCATTTGTCTCTCCTTCATGTGTTGCCACCACTGCAGCAAGCGTTAGCGTCAGCTCGTTCTTTGGCTCGTCGAACAGAGGAGGGGAAGAGAGGATTTAAATCCTTCATAATCCCATTTGGGGGTCAAAACTTCAGTGCCTCTCGTTTGAAGCGCGGCTGCCAGCCCTACAGAGGAATAGCCACGCAGGCTTCAGCCCGTGTGGAGAGGAGCGCTGCAGGGAGAGGTTTTTGCCCGTAGTTCCCAATGGGAGAGCTGGAGCCAAATTATGGGCCAGGAGGAGGCAGTGGTCCTGGTGCTGGCTGCGCCCCGACAGCCTGCACAGGCACACGCAAATGTAAAACACGAGGCAGGGATTCCCCCATTGGCGTCAGCTTTATTTCAGCTTATGGAAACAAACAAAGCACGCACATTAAAAAAAAAAAAAAAGAAAAAAGAAAAAAAGAAAAAAAAAACCCAGCGAGATGTCTGCTGGGCATTGGCTCAGTCGCAGCGGTGATGGGCACGATGAGTCCCATCACAAAAGGGCCCTGGATGGTGGGGAGAGGAGGTGGGAAGTGGTCCGGTGGTCTCTTCTTCCACCCGATTTCTCGCCTGGACTCATCCCCCTGAATCCCTGAGTTTAGCGGAGCCGAGGCCGAAGTGATGCCTTCAGTCCCACCGCCCACCATCCTGCCGCTCCACCCCTTCTGGGACCTTCTGGTCTCTGTCTTCACCCCAAGAGACGGTGAAACTGGGCAGCGGCTCTTTTGGGCAGCGGTTGCTGGCAGCAGTTGCTCCAGTTGCGCGCGGTGGTGCAGGGGGCTCGTTTCTGGCCATGGGGCACACGGCCCCTCGTTGCTCTGGTCTCTGTCCCCCCCCCAAATTGTCTTTTGCCAGCTCTTATCATTTTCTCCCCTCCAAATCTCTCTTGCTTTGGCGCTCTCACGGCTGCGCTCCTGGCTCTTTCTTGGCGGGCTGGCACGAAGGTTTCCAGCAAAGGACTGGGGGAGAGCAAGGCTTCAGCTGCCGCGCCATGGCCTGGGACCGTCCCCTGTCCCTCGCCTCCGTGTGTGCAGGGTGGGGGCGCGCGGAGGCGTTGGGGTCCCGCGAGCCGGTACCAAGCCCCGGCGGTGGATGCTTTCCCTCCTGATCTTAAATGCGACCAGGCTATTCCCGTCAGGATAAAAGGGGAGGGAGGGAATTGCTTGGGAAAACCCCGAAGTCCTACCTGTGTTGGTAGCCCACGCCGCAGGCAAATTGAAAACACTCCAGCCTGGGGGAGAAGTGACACGGGGGTCCCGTCAGCAGCGATGACCAACATGAACCCCGCGCAGCACCCTCAGCTCTGGCTGCTGTACCCCCTGCCCCGGGTGCCTGGGCTGGCTGTGTCCTCCTCTCCCTGGTCCCAGACAGGTCTGCAGGGAGGGTTACCCCCAGGAGAAGCCCCTCACCTTTGGATAGACAGTGGTAGATCAAGAAGCTGAGCACTGCTACAAGCACTACGGCTCCGAGCGCCGACATGACCATGATTACAGTCTGGCTGCTTGAGTATGTGCCTTGAAAGAGAAGAAGGTCGGGTAACTACATCCCAAAACGTAACTGCCTCTTCCCAGCACCAGAGTAGGGGGGGAAATGGACACATCTCTGCTTCCACCCCTCCGCTGAGCCCTTCCCTGCTTTGCAGGGACCCTTATTTCACACCAACATGGTCCAACACGGAACGGAGGCGACACACTGCACGAGGACGAGTGGCTTTGCAGACAGAGCAGCGGCTGGGAGACTCCCGCCCCAGCCCCTCCACAGCTGCAACCACCCCCAGCTGATGTCCCCTTTGCACTCTGGGGACCTCACGGTGGCTTTTTGGGGGAGGAAACCCCCCCCTGCCCCGCCATGGGCTCAGGACAGCAGGACACAGAGCCACGCTCCCACCTCCAGCCCCTCCTTGGCTCTGCTTCTCCATTACATTCATTGATTCGATGCTCCCATCCCAAGCTGGGGCTTTTTGGGGGGGCAAACTAGAAACATGGACCCCCCACACACCTCCCCAGATTCCCCAGGTGACGAAGACAGCAGACGGATGCTACGAGCACTGCCCAGAAAGCCTGGATATCCCCTGTGAGGTGTTTTGGGAGGTGACGGAACTGCACTGGCCTCAGTTTCCCCATCTCCCCCCTCCCCAGGCATGGGAGTCCGGGGCGGCCGGACGCTGTTAGTTAGCTTGGGCATACTCAGACAGACGCCGGACACAGACAGGCGGTTCGGCAGCTCACCGGTGGTGGGAGAGTGGGTTGTGTTTTCTGGTGGCACGGGCAGCATGGCAGCGGGGAGAGAACAGGGAGAGAGGTAAGTGCCTCTGCTGGGGGTCCATGGTTCTTTTTTGCACACCGAGGCACAGCTCGGGGGAAAGCTGGAGCCACCGGGAGCAGGATACGGCCCATCCCCACCACCCACCTGCACATCTTTGTGTCCTGGTTTCAGCTGAGATAAAGTTAATTTGCTTTCTAGTGACTGCTGTGTTTTCAGAATTGGTAGCAAAGGAATGTCGATAATGCATATTGTTTTAGTTGTTGCTAAGTGATGTTTATACTAGTCAAGGATTCCCCCCCCCCCATCTTCCCATAGATACCAGGAAGGAGCATAGGCAGAACAATAGAATGGCCAGTGGAATATTCCATACCATAGGTGTCATGCTCAGTATATAAATGGGGGTTGGCCTCGAGGCTGGAACCCTGAATTGCTGCTCAGGTCGGGCTGGGCAACCGATTCACTGGGCGATGAGAGCAACTTGTGCCTGGTATATTCTTTTACCATTATTATTATTACTATTGTTATTTTCTTTTTCTGTTATTGTTATCATTAACTGTCTTTATCTCAACCCATGAGGTTTTTTTCCCTTTCCCCTCCTTTTCTTCCTTTTCTCCCTACCCTTCTGGGGGAGGAAGAGAGGTGGCGAGTGGTCCTAGTTGTTGGCTGGGGTTAAACCGCGACACAAGGATGCTGCAAGGGCTGGAGCCCCTCTGCGGGGAGGACAGGCTGGGAGAGGGGGGGTTCAGCCTGGAAAGGAGAAGGCTCCGCGGAGACCTCAGAGCCCCTTCCAGTGCCTAAAAGGGCTCCAGGAGAGCTGGGGGGGACTCTGGGTCAGGGAAGGGAGCGGTGGGACGAGGGGGAACGGTTTGACACTGACAGAGGGCAGATTTAGATTAGATATAGTGAAGAAATTCTCTCCTGTGCGGATGGTGAGCCCCTGGCCCAGGTTGCCATGAGAAGCTGTGGCTGCCCCATCCCTGGAGGTGTCCAAGGCCGGGTTGGACGGGGCTGGGAGCACCCTGGGCTGGGGGGGGGTGGCCCTGCCCAGGGCAGGGGGCTGGAACAAGAAGGTCTTTAAGGTCTCCAACCCAAACCATCCTGTGATTCTATGACTTTCCATGGCTGTTACCTGCACAGAGGGCAGCGGGTGAGATGACGGTGGCGTTGCGGCTGCTGACAGGGTTTTGCGCCATGCATATGAGCAGTAGCTTATCCAGGGGTGACTTCTCCACCACCACCACGGGCCCCTCGCTCAGCAGCATGCTCCCCATGCTCCAGCCATAGGAGACGTTGCCAGAGCCGGGGCCTGATGCGGTGCAGTGCAGGGTGTAGTTGCAGCCGTCGGCCGAACAGTTCTGTGCCACGCAGGTCACCTTCGGCACCGCCAGCTCCCCTGTGGTGGGAAGTGAGAGGCTGTCAGGAAATCCCCAACCCCCCATTTGTCACAAAGCATAGGAAACAAAACAAAAAAATGCCAATACTAAACAGCACTCACTGTACACGTGTAGGGTGAAGGTGATTTTTTCCCTGGTGGTCTTTGCGGTGTAGGTACCAGCGTCGTCCATCCTCAGCTGGGAGATGCTGAGTGCGCTGCCATTCTTGGGGAAGGCCAAGCGCGACTTGTAGTTGTTGTCAAAAAAGGTGGCTTCAGGAGGATTGCCGAATCTCACGGTCACAATGAGCTCATTGTGAAAGCTCCAGGCTGTGGTTTCATTCATGCTCGAGAGGCAGAAGGTGACGGACCTTCCCACAGCCCCGGTCACCTCTGCCCTCTTGCAGGTACACGCTGGGGAGAGAAGCTGGGCTGAAGGCAGCGCCCCGGGTAGAGGATGGACAGCGAACTTGGGAGAAGGCAGAAGGGCTCAGGGAATGGTTCTTGGCCGAAAGAAGAGCTGTGGCTGAAAAGAGCCGCCTTGCCCCACTGCGATCATATGGCGTGATGCCATGGACGGGCTGATCTATAGGGGCCAGACCCCACCGTGCTTTCACGCACAGGTAAAGTCATAGAATCATAGACTGGTTTGGGTTGGAAGGGCCCTTTAAATACCATCTAGTCCAACTTCATGCCATGGGCAGGGACATCTTCAACTAGATCAGGTTGCTCAGAGCCCCATCCTACCCAACATGGATGGGGCATCTCCCACCTCTCTGGGCAACCTGGGCCAGGGTCCCACCACCCTCAACACAACAAGTTTCTTCCTTCTATCTAGCCTAAATCTTCCCTCTTTTAGTTTAAAATCATTAATCCTTGTCCCATCACAACAGGCCCTGCTAAAAAGTTTGTCCCCATCTTTCTTATAAGCCCCTTTAGGCACTGGAAGGGGCTCTGAGGTCTCCGCGGAGCCTTCTCCTCTCCAGGCTGAGCCCCCCCTCTCCCCGCCTGTCCTCCCCGCAGAGGGGCTCAGCCCTCGCAGCATCTCCGGGCCCTCCTCTGGCCCCGCTCCCCCAGGGCCGTGTCTCTGCTGTTGGGCCCCCCCGAGCTGGAGGCAGCGCTGCAGGGGGGGCTCCCCAGAGCGCAGCAGAGGGGCACAGTCCCCCCTCGCCCGCTGGCCACGCTGCTGGGGATGCAGCCCAGGGTGCCGGGGGCTCGCTGGGATGCCGGCGCACTTTGTCGGCTCACCCGAACCCTCTGGGACATCCCTGGGGATGCAGCTGCACACCACATCCCCGATGTTGGATGTGGAGAGTCCTGGGGAACCGCTCCATTGCAGGGTGGTTGCAGGAATTAGGGGTTCCGTTTTTATTTTAAATAAACTAATCGCCTCTGAGGCTCTGGGCTGAGGTCCCTCAGGAGGACCTATGCTTTCGCATCCCCCCAAGGGCTCGTGAAGCAAGAGGCACCAGGTTCCCCTGTAGCTTCGGAACACCCACACCACTTCCTACCTTCAAAGGGGAAAGGAAAAGGGGAAAAAAAGGTGCAAAAGGGACAGAGCCTCAAGGCACGAAATGAAAATGCAAGGGGGAGTTTGCCATGACTCAGAAAGGTCCGGCAGCTTTCCTTCCATCACCAGACCAGCAGGCGAGAAACTGGGCAGCTTCTTCCCCTAATCTGTAACTGCTTCTTCCCTCTTCTGAGGAGGAGGAAGGCAGTTCCCCTCTTATTTCAGCTACTGCCATTTTAAAAGTTAGTGCTGCCCGGTCCGGGGCTGGGGACGGAGGTTTTCCCCCCAGTTTCTGGAAAGGGAATTGATCCTGGCTCAGCCAGGCAACTAGACCCGGAGATCGCCACCTCACCCCGGGAGCTCCGCATTTCTGGTCCCCACTGCCTGAGATGCCTCCGGGTCATCTCCAACCACAAGGAAGGAAGAGCTGGTCGGGGAGATAAACTCGAAGGCGTTAATTCTGCTAAAACAGTAGATAAGGACACCGGAGGGCTCATCCGGCAGTAAAACCCTCCTGGAGGCTGTGGGGAAGGCAGCTGGGGAAGAGGCAGTGTCTCTGCTCATTTCCTCATGCCTGAAAAGAGGCAAAAAAAAGCCTCCGGTTCCAAACAGCCTTAAATACCCTGCAATGAACTGGCAGGAGCACGGAAAACTCAGCGAAAACACACAAGGGAGCAGACCCTGAACCTGGTGCAGAACAGCAAACTCAGCAGCCGGTACACATCTGGCAGCAGCTGGACGGAGACCGGGCTGGGGGTGAGACCCGCTGCATTCACTTGTTAGCAGAGGGGGATCACGCAAGAGAGCAACACCGAGTCATGCTGGGCATCTTTCACCCTTTTTTGCCCAACATCCTTGGGACAAAGTCCATCCCCGCAGGGCTGCACATGCACTGCTGGTCCCCCATGTGTCCCCGCTCTCCTGGGAATCCCCAAAACCACCCAGACCCCACTGTGGGCTCCTTCCCTTCCACCACCAAGGGAAAATGAGCACCTTGTACTTACTCGCTTGGTGGAGGAGGAGAAGGGTGAGCAGCAGGTGTTGAAACATGTCCATGAAGCCGCGGTGCACAGAGAGGAACATCTTGTCAGCATGGGTCATGATGGCAAAAGAGAGGTGCAAGTGCCTCCAGACACTTATTTTTTCCTCCCCCACACGGATGGGTGGAGATAAGTGCTTCATCCAATGGCTGGTACCACCACAGTGACATCAAGCGATGACACTGGAGTTTGTTCCAGAAGGGGTATGACGAGGAGGAAAAAATCCCACGTGAACAATGAAAACGTGTTGAAAAAACCCATTTTCAAGCAAAGATGAGTGCTGCAGCTGGGACAAAAAGCATCATTGTGGCCATGTGTGACACTTGCCCCAGCTCCCCTATGGGAACCAGCCCTTAGTGAGGGGTACTGTGGATTCCATCATGGGTCGGCGCCCAGGAGCACACTGGTACCCATAGACCAATGTCACCGGGGCATCCTTCGCAAAGGATGCTGAGCTCCAAACCCTTCGTTCCCCCCCAGACAGGACAGCTGAACGAGAATTGCAGGGAAAGCAGTCACTTCCCCAATTCAGATTATTCTGGGAAATAGCGTGACCCCAGCGTCATACTGAAATTCAGGTGGGGGAAGCGCGCTGGACCAGCTGAGGGTGTCAGACACTAAAATAGCCCTGGTTCCTCTGCCCCAGTGAGGGAGTGGGGGCTGCTGTCACCTTCCAGCGCTGCCCTTGATGGGACACATTGGCACAGGGACAGCAGCCTTCCAGTGCCTAAAGGGGCTCCAGGAGAGCTGGGGGGGACTCTGGGTCAGGGAGGGGAGCGATGGGATGAGGGGGAATGGTTTGACACTGAAAGAGGGCAGATTGAGATGGGATGTGAGGAAGAAATTCTTGACTCTGTGGGTGGTGAGCCCCTTGCCCGGGGTGCCCCAAGAAGCTGTGGCTGCCCCATCCCTGGAGGTGTCCAAGGCCGGGTTGGACGGGGCTGGGAGCACCCTGGGCTGGTGGGGGGTGGCCCTGCTCAGGGCAGGGAGGTGGAATTAGATGGTCTTCAAGGTCCCTTCCAACCGAAACCATTCCATGATTCTATGCTTCTATGACTGGCATCATTGCTCAATACCAAAACAATATCATCACTGAACGGCTAAAAAGAACCTGTCTCTTTTGCAACAGCCTTGTAGGGTGGGTGGGATGAGAGGCACAGGAGACACCCGGGGGCATGAGTCAGCCTGGAACCTCCTTTGCCGCCTCTGACCATCCCCTGGGAGCAGGGAGAGGCTGCAGCATCGTGGCTCACTGCTCCTCCGCAATGGCATCATTAGCTTTTTTACTTGAACTCTCCCCGTATCGAGCATCCGACATCCCCTCGCAGCCGCGGGGTGGGGCCGCCATGGTTGGGTGCACGCCAGGGCGGCACATCACAGTGTGCACCATCGTTCTGCAAGGACCAACACGGGTAGCACCGGGCTCCATCCTGCACCAAAGCACCGGGCACAGAATTTGGGGCTTTTACACCATTTTAGAGGCACAAGGGCAAGCGTGACCTTGCCCTTCCCTGGACCTACCCATGCCCCTGGGGGAAGTGGTTGTTTTGTGGGTAGACTTTTCCAGGGAAGCAGCTCAGCTGATTTTCCGTAGTAATGAAAAAAGGAAGCTAATGAAGTGAAAAAAACACTGATTTCTCTCCCCCCGCTTCCCAGCCCCACAAAGCCTGATCCAGCCTCTGACACGCTTCCTCAGCAAACCTTTCCAAAAGGCTTCACTATAAATTTATTTTCCTTTCCCTTAGCAGCGGCGCACAAGATCGGACCTGCTGTACGGGCTGAGTTATGTTGGGATTATAAAATAGTTTGGATTAAGGATAGTGGCGGGGAGGGTGTTGGAAAGATTTTACAGCCCTGGTCGCTCCTCCAGGCCACTTCCAGCATCCCCGCGCTGGGTATTCCTCCAGGCCACTTCCAGCATCTCCGTGCTGGGTATTCCTGGCGGGGCAGTCGAGAGCTGCTGCGGGCAGAGGGTGGCCAGACCCTGGGCAGGGGCTGCCTCCCCCTCTCAGCCAGAAATTCAGCTTTAAATAGTCCACCTGGAAGATCCTCGCCTGTTCCCGTAGTCACCGGTGGAAAAGGATGGGGATGGAAAAGTGCCGTGGGACCTGGCTGCTTCCCCCAGCGTGGGCATGTGCTGCCGGTGGCGCCGGCGTGGGGGGCACAGCCGGGGCTGGGTGGGCGCCAGGCAGGGCTCAGCCCCGATGGGTTTGCAAAACCTTCTTCATCGCTTCGGCCAAACCCGGCGTGTGTTTCGTAACCGGCCGCAGGAGAGAGGTCGGAAAAGGAAAAAAAAAAACCTCGCTTCTGATTTTTCCGTCACTGGTGTCACCGGTTGCCACGAGCCGGGGGCTCCCTCTAGTGAAGCCGGGGCCACGGAATGAGGCAGTGGGGTGAAAACCCACGGGGCAGGGATGACGTTGGGGTGCAAATTTACTCCGGCCACATTTCCCAGTGCTGCACCACGGTGCTAAGAGGCTGAGCCTTCCCCACCGAGGCACCGATTCTCTTTCCCTCGCCCATGGCTGGCTCGCGGGGTCGTATCCAGAGCCCCCTCCATCCTCTCCTGGTGCTTCAGCATCTTCCCGGCTGCCCTTTAGCCGCAGTGAGTGGAGATTTCTTGCCTTGATTCAGCCCTGCTCTTTGCTCCCGCACCTCCGCAGCCATCGTTGCAGCCCCAGCTCGGCTGTGGCGGGGATCAGTGCGTGCCGGAGGGTTTTGCCCCGATTCCCCAGGGATAAGTGGGGGTTTCTTCCAGCCAGGAAGGTGGATGTCGGTGTCCGGCGAGCAGAGGCAAAGACAGGGCTGGGCTGCTGCCTGCTGCCTGGAGATGCTCAGGCCATGGGCATCATCACGCTGGCATAAACCGTCGTGGGCTCCTTTTCGGGGCTCTGCAGCAAAAAAACGGGAGCGAAGGAGTCGGTGAGGTGCCTGAGCTGGGGGGTGGAATCCATGGGTTGCCCCACGGTGATGCCCAGCCGGGGTGGTACCCGGGGAGGGGGGCAGCCAGCCTTACCTGCGGGAGGGACGGGTGGCCCTGCAGGGCAGGCAGCTCTGTCGGGGGGGCTGCGTGGGTGCCGCGGGGGGTCTGCCGGGGGCCGGGGCTGTGTCCAGGGGCAGGCCGGTGGCTGCAGCGTAGATGGTGGTGCAGGAGGGGTGCTCGGCAGCGGGGGGGGCTTTCTGCTTCTGCATGGAGAGGGAAGGATGAGCAGTGGCAGGAGGGGGGGTGTCTTCCCTCCCTCCACCCTACATGGACCCACCATTTCCCCTCCAGTTTGCGCTTAGCAGGACTTGGGGGGGTGGGGGGAACCCACGGTCTGTCCCCAAAGCCACCCTGGGATGCCGGGGGCTGGGGAAGCTGCAGCGCTCGACCTTATTCCCAGCGATTCCCAAATGAATGGCGGTCAGGCTGACTCCTGGAACGGCAGGGATGAGTGACCCCGAGGAGCTCTAGTCCCCCCCCGCCGCCAGCCACAATTTCACCCTCTCCCTCGCCGGCCACGGGGCTGTGTTGAGACCCAGTGGCCAAAGCCCATCACAGAGGGTGCCGCAGGCCGGCCAGGAGGCACCCAGCAACGCCCCAGGGTGGTAGTTGCTGCTGCCCAAAGCCAGGTTACCACCATCCGAGACCCCCAACCCAAGAAAGCCCAGCAGGGTCATGCCCGTGCTCCCCAGCGCTTGGGGTCCCATCACTGCAGGTGCACGCATAGAATCACAGAAGGGTTTGGGTTGGAAGGGACCTTAAAGCCCATCTCGTTCCAACCCCCCTGCCCTGGGCAGGGCCACCTCCCCCCAGCCCAGGGTGCTCCCAGCCCCGTCCAACCCGGCCTTGGACACCTCCAGGGATGGGGGCAGCCACAGCTTCTCGGGGCAACTTGGGCCAGTGCCTCACCGCCCTCAGAGTGAAAAATTTCTTCCTAATATCTCGTCTAAATCTCGCCCTCCCAGTTTGAAGCCATTCCCCCTCATCCTATCACTCCATGCCCTTGTAAAAAGTCCCTCTCCAGGTCTCCTATAGCCCCTTTAGGGACTGGAAGGCCGCAATAAGGTCTCCCCAGAGTCTTTCCATCCTTAAAGAATCATTTTTTCCCCCCACACGTCGGGGCCGGCTGGGGTCGTGCTGGTCATGGCTCACCTCCACCCGCTGCACTTGGGAGTAGATGGTGTGCACCGCACTGTCCTCGGCAAGCGGCGGGTGCTCCTGCTCCTGGACGGCTGTAGGGGGATAAGAAAAGTCACCTGTGAGGGGAACAGGGACCAGAGGGGGACCCCGGTGCTTTGCAATCCACTTTCAGCTCCTGTACCCCAAGGCACGGCAAGGGTGAGCCCGTGCTGGGTCCATCCCCGGCGCGGCGCCCGCTGGCTGGACCTGGCTGCATCCCTATCACTGCAGCTGCCCAGATGTTGTCAGAGGATTTCTGGGCACCGCAGGTCAGCTTTGCAAATTTGTCACAGGGAAGGGGGGGTCCCAGCCCGAGTGAGGCACTCGGAGAGACGATGCTTTCTCTGATTTGGGCTAGGATCATTCAACTCCCCTTGAGACCATGCGATATGATCTCAGAAGCCCGCCATCCAGGTAAAGCGTTGGAGATCACGTGCAGGTACATTTCTCTTCTTTTTTTTCTCTTTCTGTTTGGTTTTTGGGGTTTTTTTTGTTTTTTTTTTTAAAGCTGGTTTCCTTCCTGCCTTTTACTCTGTGCTTCAAGCGAAACACATTTTGCACCTTCCCAAGGGCCAGGGTACTCCCAAGACGAGGTGCTCACGGCGATCAGCCCCTTGGTCCATTCACTGGGGCTGACTGGGAGCAGCTTCTGTCCCCCCCACAAGGTTCGCCCAACCCACAGACCACCAAATGCCCCGGCGCCCTTCCCTCATGGCACTCACCGATGGACATGGGCAAATGGGTGGCCACAAAGACACCAGTGAGAATCGTCACTGCCACGATGGGTACCACCACCATGAGCACAAGATGCTCCGTCCTCAGCCTGCTGCTGCCTGTGATGGGGGGCAGAGAGGGGAGGGGGTCAGCCACCAGCCCTGGGGGCCCAGAGTCACCCAGAGCTGAGCCAAACAGGCTGCTGAAAACTTTCTTTATCTCATCGCCTAATTTTGGGCTGATAATGTCGGCAGCACAGGAAACGAGGGGCAGGAAATGCTTCTCTTGAGCAGAGCTCTGTCTAATCTCCTCCAGACTGCAAGAGTCTGTGGAAAAAAAAAAAAACACCAACCTGCTGGGGGCCAGATCGGGGCCAGATAAAGCCCTCAAAACTTCTCTGGTGGCTTTACGGAGGCCTGGAGGGGGGAGGCAGCCCCTTTGTACAACTCCCTTGCATCACAGGTGCGTGAAAAAAGGGCCCTGGGACAGAGCTCCGCAGCTCCAGCCACCAGCCAGGCTCCCAACACGAGGAGGAACCCGGGGTGGCCCTCAACCACTCATGGTAACACCATGCAGGGGTGTCCCACAGTGCAAGGGGTTTTGGGGCAAGGGGGTGAGAAACAAGCCCGAAACCCCCATGCTGAAGCATCTCATTTCAGCATCTCCCTTTCTTAAGAAAGAGTCCCGACTGTTTTTTTCCCATTGGGGATATTTTCTCAGCACAGGTCACTGCGAGAGCCCCGGAGGAGACATGACTTCACCTCCAGGTCCCCGGGGAAAGGGGCGGCCACCACACCACCCGGCCCCGGCGAAAAGTCCCCCACGTCACGAGGGAGTGCTAGAAAACCCCGGTGAGAGAGAGCGTGACTTTTGCCCCAAGAGCCTCCGAAGGGGAAGTTGTCACCGAGGTTTTCATCATCCCCAAACCGCTCAGCATACAAGTCACACACATTTTAAATTAACCCAGGGTACCAGTGTGCAGTGGCCGGGCTGGCCAGCAAGGCAGGTGGGACCCATGGCTCCGTGACCGGCATTTACAGGAAGGACTGGGCAAAAAGTGACGCAGCAGCCACTTTTCTTGCAAAAAGCTCCTTTTGAAGCTGCCTAAAGCGGCCTGAAAAAGTCACCTGTGAAGCCAGAGCAGGAGCGGGAGGCTGGAGAGCGCCAGGTTGGCAAACTGGGGACTGACTTACCCCCTTGCTCATAGCTGCACTCAGAGGAGTTGAAGGTGACGACCCGGCTGCTGACGGGGTTGCTGGCCGTGCAGGTGCAGGCGATGCTCGCGTTCTGCAGGGGGTAGGAGAGGTGGAGGAGGCTGCCGTTGCGGGAGCAGAGCCCCGAGGTGCGGGTGTCCCGGCTGCCCCAGCTGTAGGAGACATTGTCCCCTCGCTCCACCGTGCAGTTGAGGGGTGACGGTGCAGCTGCCGTTGGCCAGTGCCCAGCCGAGGATCTGGATGCTGGGATCGGACACCGGCTCTGGAGAGAGGGAGACGGCAAAGGTTTGTGTCCAGGGGAGGATTTTCCTTGGCTCCTGCCTGGGAAATCCTCCTGACCTTTCCAAATTCCCCGGCAGATGAAGAGGAGCCAGTCTGGCCCCAGACCCACTGCGTTAGAGGAGGGACATGGTCTGCATGAACCCAAAGGCTCCTGGGGGTACCCAGATGGGGCTGCAGAAGGGTCCTGGACTCACTGCAGCCACCTTGACATGAAGGTGGGCATCTCCCACCCTCCTCGACCACCACCCACCTCCCAGCCCGGCTCCCAGCACCACAAGGGGCTGAGAGCATCCAGCACTGTCCTCCCAGAGCAGCGCAACTCACCATACACCTCCAGCTGTATCTGCCAGACTTTCTCCTCTGGCCCCTTGCTGACTATGTACTCATGGAGCTGCCTGTCCTCTCGGCTGGTGTTCAGGATCTCCAGGGAGAAGTCCGACTTGTGGAAGCGAGTCCGTTCCTGCATGTAGTTGGTGTAGTTGCCATCCAAGTACTTGAGCAGGACGAGCTTCCTCTGGGGGTCCTCCGTGTCCCGCTTCCAGACGGCTTCCCCGAAGCTCAGGGTGAGGTCCTGGAGGTCGCGAGGGATCTGCAATACCGTCGCCTTCCCCATGGTGCCCAGCACAGTCTCCCTCGCCCCGTGGCCCATGCCTGGGGGGGAGAGCGGAGAGAAGGGCTGAGGGAGGCAGAGGGGCATGGGGGGGGGCTCCCAGCCACCGTCATCCTCCCCATCCTAGCTCTGCGGATGCTTGTGGAGCTGCGGGTAGCCGGTGACGGCGTTGGACCCACCCCATTGATCTGCAGATTGGGGACAGCTTGGGTTGCACGAGATGAATCGATGGAAAATCGCACAGATTAACCGAGTTTTCAAGCTCTAGGTTATCCACCACATCCTGCACCAACGATTGCTGGCAGGTGGGAAGAAGATTCGTGCTGTACGTCAGGGCTCGGTGCGAGCTCTGCCCCACACCCGCCCCGCAGCACCATCCCCAGAAGCAAAGGAGCGACCCCCAGCCCTAGGCCCCACATCCTCCATCCTGAGGGATGCAGGTCGAGGGCTCAGCTCAGGAGCCGGAGGGGAAATGTTATCTTCCTCTGCTTTTCCTCCCTACTCTTCCCTTCCCGGAGCAAGGCAAGAAAGTCTTCGTTTGCATCAGTCTCAGTGTTCTCCCACATCAGGCACTGCTGTGTGCGATGGCCAAATCCTCATTTAAGGGCTTTCCGTTGGCACAAGGACAGCGAACCGGAGCAGTGAAACATCATCCCATGGAGCAGAGCCGCCTGGAGCAGGGGAAGGCGCTCGCGGTCCCAGTCTGGTGGAGATGCTGGTCCTGGGAGAAGGGTCCTGGCAGTGATGGGACCAGCCTGGAGAAGTCCCAGTGACACCAGGGCAGTCCAGAGAGAAGCCGATGCTTGGTGACTCTTGGCCAAAGCCTGCAGTTGGGTGCACGTCATGGCACCCACCTCCCTCCAACGCCACAGCTCCAGAAACCTTCGGTGGGGCTTTTCTTGTAGAAATTACAGGAAGTGCAGCCCTCCTGGAGGTGGGCTCAGCTGTAAATCCCAGGTTGTCCTTCTCCTGGTCGAGGGTGGTGCCAGGTGCGTTTCTTGGTGACCACGGAAAAGTGCTCTTAAGAAGGGCGCAATCATCTCCCACACGTCCCAAAGCATCTCAAACACCTGTATTTCCTGGAGGGGATGCAGGAGGATCTTCTCCCCCAAAACCTTTCCCTGTCTTCAGTTACAAAGCAGTGATTCATATTTGCCCGTGCCCCCGGGGCAAAGAAGTTTGTTTTTGTAGGAAAAAACAACGTGGGGAAAGGTGCCAGCTCACCACTGCTGCCAGTTGCCGGCAGTGGGAGCGCTGAAGGAACGCCACCATCTCACCCCCATGTTTCCTACCGACTTCTTTCCATCGAGACGATGATTTGCCCCAGAAGGGGGAAAAAAAAAATCAAACAAAAAGAGGGGGAGCTACCCCAGAAGAACAGGGGCTGGGGAAGCCCAGATAGGCCCAGTACCCACCTCTCCTGCTGCGCATATGGTTCCAGTAAAAACCACAAGGCGAACGCTCTCCCCGCCGCCATCCCAAGCGAGTGCCATCGCTTATTTTTCCCCCCTTCTGTGGCACAAAACACAGCAGTTTCCTGAGCTGTCCTTGTGGACTACAGCTCCCTAACATCAAAGCAGCCACGCGGACACGGCTGTCATCCCACAGAAACCCCACCGCCTGACCGACCCAGAGCTTCCTACGTTTTTTTGCTGACATGTTTACTGTAAAGCCCAGCACGCAGGCGGGGCACCGTGTTTTCTCAGCAACGTGCATTTTTGACCTGCAGTGGTCGGGCTCCTCGTTAATTACCGAACGGAAAAAGCCCTTTTTATGTCACGTTAGAAAAACCCTCTGCCCCAGCGATGGGCATCTCCTTTCGCGGGGAAGACGGCTCGGCTGGAGGGAGGCTGCGGGAGGAGGGATGTAAAGAGGTCTGGGACCATGCAATGCTCAGGCGGAGGGGCTGGAGGAACGCAAACTAGCCACACTGGCCCAACGCCGGGTTTGAAGCAGCCCTAAACATCAGGTATTGGGCTCGTGGGACTTTCAGTGCACTGGTCAGGCAGAAAACACCGGGGGGATTTCAGAGGCAGGTATTCTAGTAACAGCAAGCCAGCAGAGCCAAGGAGAAACCCCACCTCGGTCGAGGTCTCTGATTTCCTAGCCAAGCTCTTCGTTTTACACCCAGTAATTATGCAGATGCAGTGGCAGAGGATTCATGGGCCTGCGGGGACACAGAGCATCCCCGGGGAAGGGGGCTGGCACCGAGAAGAGGGTCAGGATTAGTCACAGCTCCCTTGGCTCTGCCTGGGGGCCCTGACTCCCCCGGCACTTCAGTGCAGCCTCAATGCCACCAAACCCGGTTTTGCAACATCCTCCCGTAACTGCCGGTGGGTTGGGAGGAGAGAACCCAGGAGCCCTTGGGGGAGGAGGGGGGGTCTGGGTGGCCCTCAGTCCCTGCTCTGGGGAGGATTGTGATTCATCCAGGACCACCATCGTCCCAGGACACCACCCACAGCTGGCCAGGGCTCTGTGGGCACCCAGCACACAGGCATTGCCCCGCTGCCAGTCCCTTTCCACTCGCCTTACGCACACTTCAGCTCTTGGGTACCGTCCCCCAGCCCGATGGCACCTCCTGACCTGAGGCACTCGGTGTCGCAGACCATCCGCAAAGACCTTCATCTCAAGTGCCCCGATCCCCATCTGGCACTAAATTATTTGCTCACTGCTCTTAATGCCCCATTAAAACACACGCTAGAGTGCTTCGCTATTGCAGCTACACTTTGTCCGTCACCATCTTTGTTCGTTCATCATCTTTTATTCTCTCCCTCCCTCAGCCTGACAAGTTGGAGCGTATCAGGGATGCACTGCGCATCCAGCTTGGAGTTGCGAGCCGTTTATCTTCTCTATGAATATTTATACTCAATCTGCCCCCCCACCCGGCGCGCAGCTCGCGATTTCCAAAGGTCTTAATAGCTGACAAAAATCCCCAAATGAGCCGAGCCGAGCTGAGGATTTCGCGGCGAGGGAAAACGTACGTACCCCAAACGCAGCCGAGAGAGATGAGGAGCCAGAGAGACGCGCTGCAGCCCATCCCTCAGTTCACGGAGCCTCTGTTGCAGTGGAATCAGCATCTGCCGCTGGGCTCATTATAAGAACAGGTGTACTCAAATCAGAGGCGCTGCCCTGGGCCATGTGTTTCCTGTTTTTTTGGCTGAATGACTCTTTTTTTTTTTTTTTTTTTTTCTTCTTCTTCTTCTTGAGTGGAAAGTATTCAAAGCACTGAGCCTTGCTGCTGAATGCTTCGCCGGAGACAGCCCAAGAGACCTGCAGAAGGAAGCAGAGCATCAATTTAGAGTTTGTACCAGAACTGCATCATCCCGCCACGGGTCCTTAACCCGACCCCAAAAGAAGAGGAAATGACCAGTGAAAAAAAAATAAATAATCATTTCACTTACAGTAAGAGCTTCCCGGGGCTGTACAGAGCCAGCCAGCCCTGCTGCGGCAGAGCAGGCATAAATGGGTGGCTGCTCCCCTGATGTGGCAGCATCCCAACCGCCGCCGCTCCATCCCAGCGCCGTGGGGTTGGGAACCAGCCCAAAGCCCGCCCGGAGAACCCGCGTGCAGCCGCAATGCCCAGCGGGCGCAGGAAACACCCAAATATTCTGGAATTAACCCATAGCCCTGCTTTGGGCTGCACGGGCTCTATAGGGAGGAGGAGCGTGGGTGGTGTTTAAAAACCCACCCAGGGAAAGCTCAATCCTTGTTCTCGGGCTGAGCGCTCAGGGAAGTGATCTGGAGTTGAATTTGCTCCTGTTCAACGCCATCCCGACGGCGTGCTCGGGGATGGGGACAGTCCCCCCCAAGCTGGGGATGGAACGGGGACCGCAGCCTACCGCGCTCAGCGGAGAGCCGGGGATGGGGAGCGTGGGGAAAACACCGCTCACTTGTTCCGCTGCTGGAAAGGGGCGAGAACAGCTCTGTTGTTTTTGTGTTTTTAGTCTAATGAATTATTCACCTCCTCCGGCGCTCGGCCCGTGCAGCTTTAAAATGGGAGAAGTTCTGTGATTCTGTGAAGTGTTTTTTCCTATTGCTTTCTTCAAGTTTTCATTGCTTTTTCTGGTTTCGTGTTCTAGTTTCTGGCTCCCTGGTTCAAGAAGGGCAGGGAACTGCTGGAGAGGGTCCAGCAAAGGGCTGCAAAGATGATGAGGGGATCGGAGCGTCTTTCTTATGAGGAAAGGCTGAGGGCCTTGGGGTTTTTAGTCTGGAGAAGAGAAGGCTGAGAGGGCATCTTATCAATGCTTATAAATACTCAAAGGGAGGGTGCCAGGGGGATGGGAAACAGTCTGTTTTCAGCGGTGCCCAGTGACAGGACAAGAGGGAACGGGCACAAACTTGACCATAGGAAGTTTCATCTAAACTTGAGGAGGAACTTCTTCCCTGTGAGGGTGGCAGAGCAGTGGCACAGCTGCCCAGAGAGGTGGGGGAATCTCCCACTCTGGAGCCATCCCAAACCCGCCTGGACGCCGTCCTGTGCCACTGCTGGAGGTGTCCCTGCTTTGGCAGGGCCTTGGAGGAGATGAGCTCCAGAGGGCCCTGCCAACCCTGACCACTCTGGGATTCAGAGGAGAGCCGAGGCAACAGCGTGAAGCAGGAATTCCTCCTTTGTTTTAAACCAAATGTGAGTGGATTTCCACGAGGAAATTCTAGTATTTCCACGAGGAAATACACGGTGAACTTACATCCCACCGCTTTTCAGTGGAGCCAAGCTCCGAGACCTCCATGACTTTCATTGCCAATAAATTATTTCTAATGATAAAAAGCCTAAAACCACACTAAACCACACCGGCGTCCTGTCAGGCTGCTTCTTTCTTCCCAGAAAGCTTCTGGCTGAGCAAAAAACAAAACAAAACAAAACGGAACGAAAACCCAAAGAAGCGATTTCCCAATAACCAACAATTCATGGAAGGGAAGAGCTCAGCAGAGGAGTAAAACAGAAAGGATGAGTAAGGGCAGCATGAGGGGACTCGGCTGCTTTTCTCGGCACACACACACGCACAAGGAGCTTTGGCTCAGCTGAAATGTGGTGGTGGTTCCTACCGGAGGCAGCCGGACCGAGCGCTTGGCCAGATGATGGAGGGGTGAAGACATCGCCTTGGGGTATTTTGCAGAGCAGCGAGCTACCCCGGCACAAATCCCACCCGAAGAGCCGGTGGTGAGGAAGGAGGTCTCCAGCGGATGAGCTCCACCAGCTCAGCGCCCCCAGGCAGGGGCAGCAGGATGGTCCCCAACCCCTCCCCTTGCCACGGAGAGGTGCCCCACGCTTGGGTAGGGGCTGCGCCGGCACGGAGAAGACCGTTGACCACAAACTGGTCCAAGCAAACCATAAAACCCCAATATCACCCATGGGGCACTACCACAGCAGCGCGCCCAGGGCTGGGCTGGGCTGGTACCGGCCAGGAGGAAGGGGAAAAATTATTTAAAAAGCAAAGCCATCAAGAAAAAAATCCTTCCAGAAAGCACCAGGGGGGCACAAAAACATAGAGAAAAAAGTCCTTTAACAGAAAATAACGATCCTAAATGCCTTTAACTTTCCCCACCAGCTCAGACTGAAGTCTCCCAGCTGGAAAGATGACCTAGACGTGACACCGGGCTCCATATTTATTCATTGCAGGAGGTTTAATGATGATGTTGGTGCTCAGTGGTCGTCCCAGATTTTGTCAGAAGCAGAAGAGCCCCAAACCTCCACATGGGAATGGACCAAGACCCATGCAAATATTTTCAAGTGGGAGGATTTCTGCCGAAAAATACACGTTGGTGCTAAACCCATCAGCCCACCCAGCAGGAATTACCCTGAGATGCTCGTTAGAGCCGGGAGCTGGAAAGACTCCTGCTCATTACTGGTTTTTCAAATGAGCTGGCGAGGTCCCTGATGACCCTTTGATGAATCTGGCCTTAGAAGTCTTTGCTTAAAGATAGCTCTGGAAAGTGATGCCTCTTGGGTTTTACAGAGGGTAGAGCCCAGTTCTCCCCTTCCTCAGGATGGTTTGCTGGAGCTGGCAGGAACAGCAGCGTCCCAGGGCTGCAGTGGCCCTGAGACATGTCCCCGTCCCTCCTTGCAGGCTGAAGGACCATCTCCATCGCTTACAAGACACGTCCTCCCACCCCAATGGGCCCACGTCCCACCACACAGAGCTGGCTCCTCCCATGGGGGAACAATTGTCAAAGGGCCCCTGCTCCCAGCAAGGGTGCTGGGGGGGAAAACGCAGCTCCCTCCATCATCCCCCCGGTCCCTGAGCACCCACTGCGGCCGACCCCAGCCCAGAGGAGAATGCAGAACAAACACCTAAAAATGTTTAAGTTTAAATTCAATTTAATGCAAGCTCAAGAAGTGTGGGTTGGATGAATGGACAGTGGGGTGGATTGAACAGTGGCTGAACGATAGAGCTCAGAGGGTTAGTGGTGCAGAGTCCAGTTGGAGGCCAGTAACAAGTGGTGTCCCTCAGGGGTCAGTGCTGGGTCCAGTCCTGTTCAATATATTCATCAATGACCTGGACGAAGGGATAGAGTGTACCGTCAGCCAGTTTGCTGATGACACAAAACTGGGAGGGGTGGCTGACACGCCGGAAGGCTGTGCCGCCATACAGCGTGACCTGCACAGGCTGGAGAGTTGGGCAGAGAAAAACCTGATGAGGTTCAACACAGGCAAGTGTAGGGTACTGCATCTGGGGAGGAATAACCCCATGCATCAGTACAGGTCCTGAGAGGTCATCCTCCCTCTCTGCTCTGCCCTGGTGGGGCCGCATCAGGAGTGCTGTGTCCAGTTCGGGGTTCCCTGGGTCAAGAAGGACAGGGAACTGCTGGAGAGGGTCCAGCAAAGGACTACAAAGATGATGAGGGGATTGGAGCATCTTTCTTACGAGGAAGGACTGAGGCACTTGGGGCTTTTTAGTCTGGAGAAAAGACTGAGGGGGATCTCATAAATACTTATAAATACTCAAAGGGAGGGTGCCAGGTAGATGAGAAGGGCCTTTTTTCAGTTGTGCCCAGTGACAGGACAAGAGGGAACAGGCACAAACTGGAGCACAGGAAGTTCCATCTTAACATGAGGAGGAACTTCTTCCCTTTGCGGGTGGCAGAGCAGTAGCACAGCTGCCCAGAGAGGTGGGGGAGTCTCCCTCACTGGAGCCATCCCAAACCTGCCTGGACGCCGTCCTGTGCCACTGCTGGAGGTGACCCTGCTCTGGCAGGGGGTGGGACTGAGGGAGCTCCAGAGGGCCCTTCCAACCCCCACCAGTCTGTGATTCTGTAAACCCAGAAAGATAATTCTGAAGGGAGATACCATACCCCCCTGCCGGAGAAAGCCAAAAGTGCCACCTTAGCTCTGTCCCCTCGATACACTCCAGTGCTCCAGACCTGGAGCTGCGCCTGTGCTGGTGTAACTGGTTTCAGGTTAAACACGTCAGGCACTGTCCTGCGCTGTCCCACCATACATCGGTCCAGTAAAGGTCATTGATAACAGCAGGAGACAGCCGAGGTGCTTGGGGAGAGGAGGGTTTCCAAGCAGTTAACCACAAATTTAGTAATTTAGATTACCGGGGTTCTCGAAGCAACATTGCAACAAAATTCATCCCCATTTTGTTCAGATCTGGAGAACATGACTGCTGATTAAAGTTAAGGAGAAAAGGTGAGGAGGGAAACTGAGGCACGGAGTGCCCCTGAAGGCAGTGGCAGAGCGGCCGGAGCCCAGGCTGGTGGGAAGCAGGCAGCTGTGGATGAGACCGGGTGGGTGCTGGTGTAAAAGACCCTGGTTGTATTGGGTCCGTTGAGCAACTGCATCTTTTCGTGTCCAGCTGGTTTGGGGGCCTCATCCAGGTCCTGCAGCAGGGGGGGTGATGAGACGAGTAGAGAGGTCAACTGCAGAGCGTCCTCAAGCCAGAGAGAGGAGGAAGTGGAGGAGGAGGAGGTGTCCCACGGCCATCAGCACATTGATAGTGGTGGAGGATGCTGCAGCAGAGGACTCATCTGGAGGCAGAGGGAGACCCCGCAGTGTGGATGGGGGGTTGTGGGACCCCCAACCCTCTCCCAGGTGGGCTCCTGCCACCCACCAGCCCACGGCACAGGGGGGAAAAAGGACCTCCTACTCCTGACCCAAAAGCCATCTCCAGCCTTGCAGGGACCCACTGTCCTCAGGGTCACCACCGCTGCCCTGGGGACCCTCCAAAGCCAAGGCCACCTCACAGCCCATCCCACCCGAGTTTTGCCATCTCGTGTGTGCAACGCGGGCGGTACCTGTCCAGGAGCAGGGGTGCCTGTAGGTCAACGAGGCGGTGTTGGAGGAGACAGGGTTGCTGGCTTTGCAGGTGTAGATTTCTGACAAGGGGTTGAAGGAGATGTGCTGCGTAGAGGCATCCGCACCCTTCAGCAGGACCTTGCTGAGGTGAAACCACTCGTAGGTCACCCCTTTGAGCTCCACCGAGCACTGCAGGGTGGCGTTGCACGACTCCAGGTCATTCCTGGTCACTTTGGCGCGCACAGTGGGCTTTGGGACCAGATCTGCAAGAGGCAGTGGGATGTCAGAGCCTTCCTGACCCCCCCGCGGGACACTGGGACAACCCCTCCCGTTCTCTGAGCTCACCGTAAACCTGCAGGTGGATGCTTTCAATGTGCTCCTTGCCCATCTTGTCCTCCAGGTACACCTGGTACACGCTGCTGTCGTTTTTCTGCAGGTGGCTGATTTTTAAGGTGGTGTTGGAGAAGAGCTCCAGGCGTCCCTTGTAGCTGTTGTTGGGGTACAGGACCCTCGTCCTGTTCTCCCAGCTGGCGATCTTCACAGAGCTGTTGCGCCGCCAGTGGAATTGGTAGTAGGAGACATCCTTTTGCAGGCTGGGGCTGAGATACGCCACCCCACCAACAGCCCCGGCCACCTCCGACGGCCTGTGTTGTGCCCAGGCTGCTGAGAAAACGGAGACCGGTGCTGCTTGGCCAGCTGGACACAGCCCACCCCTCCGCAGCACTCATCCTCGCTCGGGGACCTCGATTCCTCCCAGACACATGGAAAATGCAAATCTCCCATTTGCTCACTAGTTCCTAACGCCTTTGCGCTCCGTTGGCCTTGGAGGCGTGTTGCAGGGACAAACCCTACAGCCGCCAGCCGGATTTCTGCCGCCCCACAGGATGGGACCACCCACATGCCCTGGTGAAGTTTTTCAGGGTTTTTTTTTTTCCCCTTTTGCTTTCATTTTTGGGGTCCCCTCTCCTCCCCACCCCTCTCCAGGTTCACCCAGAGCAGCCCCTCACCACCAGCTCGGTGGCGGCGATGCCGGGGGCTCCCACGGGTTGGGAGATGGTGGGTAACACCTTGGGGACAGCACCAGCATGGGAGAAGCCGGGGAAGAGCGCGGGGATAGGGAGGGTTTACCCACAGGCACCTCCCCAAGGACCTCCACCATCCCCAAAGCCATCCTCCCCCCTCAACCCAGCACCCTCGCCCCGGGGTAACCCACTGCCGTACCTTCCTTGATGAAGAGGAGGAAGAGGAGAGTAATCGCAGCCGCCATCTTCTCTCTGCATGCACACCCAAACCCCGGGGTGGAAATCCCCCTTGCCGGGCAGCTGCTCATTGAGGACCCCCGTCCCCGAGCCTGCAGCCCCCCACCACCGTCCCTTAACCTGGAGCTGGGGCAGCTCTGCAGGAAAGGGGTTGATGGCGTGACAGGGCGACTGCGCAACCAGGAGATGGCATGAACCCACCACGGTTCCTCTTCTGCTTCCGGGCTTGAGAGCGTCACCGGCCCAGGGTTTGCAGTGGGTTTGTGACGTTAGGCCGTGGGTGGCCGGCGAGAACAAGCGGCAGACCTGAGTCTCCCTGGGGACATGGCGCACGGCACTCCGTGGGCCACCAACCCCCCCATCAGAGTCGCCTCACCATCCCGATGGTAAATGAAGCGCAGACCCCAGGGGTCATATCTCCCCTTTACAACTGCTGTAACCAACCCACAGGGTTCTCATTTCTCTGCATGCACAGCCAGGTCTGTGTCCTCAACAAGGTCTGGCCCCAATACATGCCATCACAGACTGGTGGGGACCTCTGGAGCTCATCTCCTCCACCCCCTGCCGGAGCGGGGTCACCCAGAGCAGGTCGCACAGGACGGCGTCCCCGCGGGGTCTGAATCTCTCCCGAGAAGGAGACCCCACCGCCTCTCTGGGCAGCCTGTGCCGGTGCTCCGGCACCGCCAAAGCCACGAAGTTCCTCCTCACGCGTAGATGGAACTCCCTATGTTCCAGTCTGTGCCCGTCGCCCCTTGTCCTGTCGCTGGGCACCGCCGAAAAGAGCCCGGCCCCGTCCTCTTGCCACCCGCCCTTTGGCTACGGCTCAGCGCTGATGAGACCCCCTCTCAGCCTTCTCCTCTCCGGGCTGAACAGCCCCGGGTCTCCCCGCCTCTCCCCAGCAGAGAGACGCTCCGCTCCCTGAGCATCCCCATCCATCCCCTTCCGCAGGCTCAACTTGAGCGGACACCACCGGCACCGGCTTTTGGGGTGTCCCCGTGACCCCGGTTCACAGGAGGGAGGTGGTTAGGATGACTTGCTGATGCTAGAGCACGTGCTGCGGCTCCAACCACGCTGGCCTCCAACCGGGGCAGATGCTTAAAACGAAGGATTTAATTACGGTCTGGATTCCTTCCTGAAAGACGACATTGCAGGACCTTTGTTCGGGATGCGTGGGGGAGCAAAGCCAGCGCAGCCCCCACGTCGGGGGCAAACGGCCGCCAGCGTCTTCCCACGCGCCGCCCCGGCCGTGAGCGAAGAACGCCGGGGCTGACCCCAGCTGTGAACAAAGGGCGACGGCAGCACCCGCTGAGCCCTGACCCAGTTTAATTCCAGCCCTGAGCAGTCCTCGTCCATCAGGGATCCCATGTCCACGCGGGGAGACGATTGTACGAGCACGCCAGCAGCCACGCGATGACGCTGGGGCCGGAGTGCTGGCACCGATCCGGTGGCACCGCGGTGCCAAGCACCCGCCGTCTTCTCCCCACGCCCGATTGCGCCACGCTGATAGAAACCGGCGGAGATGGGAAAGCAAACTTCCCTGGCAGGGAGCAAAGTGCTGCCTCAGCACTTGCAGCCAGTGCTGCAAATTATCTCTGATATGCAAAAGCAGGTCATTAGCATAAATTACAAGGCCGTGATGGAGCGGGGGCTTTGGCAGGAGCCTGACGCGCTGATGGATGCGGCAGCCTCCAGGCTCCATGCTGTCGTCTTCAGACGTTTCTGCTCATCAGGAATGCGGGGACCCGGCGTTTCAGGCTGTGAAGGGGCTGAGATGCAGCTCCTGCTTTCACCCCCGTTCCCAGGCAGCGGCCGCACTCCAGCGGGGACTGTCACCACGTCCCCAGCGCCTGCGCCACAGTGTTCCCATCCCCTCCAGTGTACCTGAAGTTTTCCCACTGAGTTCAGCCCGCCACAGGCTGCCGTCTCTCCGTCATCGCCTGAAAGGAGGTCGTAGCGAGGTGGGGGGGCATTCAGCTCTTCTCCCAAGTAACAGGAGGTAGGACAAGAGGAAACAGCCTCAAATTGCACCAAAGAGGGGGTTTAGATTGGATATTAGGACAAATTTCGACGCTGAAAGGGTTGTCAAGCATTGGAACAGGCTGCCCAGGGAGATGGTGGAGTCCCCATCCCTGGGGGTGATTAAAAGATGTGTAGACGTGGTGCTGAGGGACATGGGTTAGTGGTAACATGGCAGCGCTGGGTTAACAGTTGGACTCGACGTTAAAGATCTCTTCCAACCAAAACGATTGTAGTCTGTGATCAATGCCAACCGCCACGTGCCTTGGGGGATGCCATTAGGGTGCAAGAAACTTTCCACTCGCACCTGCGTATCGGGAAAAGCAGAGGATGGCGCTCAGGGCAGCGTAAACCAGCCTGGCTCCGGCTGCAGCGCCAGCACATTGTGCCTGAGCCCCCATCCGCACCAGCCCAGCCCCCTATAATTCCCCCGTGGTGGCAGCCAGACACCCCCTCCCTCCCCGCACCAGCTTCCCAGCGCAGCTCCCGGTTAATGATCCCAATTAATGCTCCTTTCACGGGGAACAACCACAAAGCTATTTTGATCCGGGGGTTCGGGTGGGAGGGGAGGGTTGCGGAGTCGCCGCCGCTCCCCACGCTGCCATCAACGTGCCACCTTTCATTTTAATCCTGAAGAAAAAAAAAACAAAAAAAACCAAAAAAAAAACCAACTTGATCTTGCCTTTGGGAAGATCTTTGAAGCCGGAGCCCCTCTTTCTCCACCTCCTTCTCCCAGGGCCACTCGTGCTGTCGGTGTGTGGGATAACTTAGGTGGGAAGGGACTTGGTGGTGTCTCCGGTCTCAGCTCGCCACGGGGCAGCCGGGGCAGGGACCATCCTGCCCGAAGGTGATGCCCACAGACGCCTCTCCCCCAACCCAACACACGCCACCGAATCTTTGCAAAGTGCATCTCTGCGTGAGACCCTGTTCGCTTCAGAGGTGCCACAAACAAGGTAGTTCCCGCTCCCTCCCTGTGCCCAAGGTACTTTTCGGGCTATAAATAGCCAATTAAGCTAATTAAACAAGCACCACGATTGCCTCATGCAGTTCAGCTTATATTCACACCTAAAAATAAATTCCCGAGGTGCCTCGAACCTGTCAAGACCTAAAAAAAACCCCACCCCACAAGATCACACGTTGGCACTAAAACACACAACCCCCACCCCCCACGTATCCTCTCCCCCCACAATCCCGCCTGTCCGATTTCACATCCGTCTCCCCTGAAGAGAGGTTTCCATCACCGAGTCCCTCCTCCTTGCCTCGCAGGGAAGCTTCTGAGGCACAGCCGGGGTTTGCATCCTTGCAAAAACCCATGCCTGACCATTGCCACCCCGAGCAAGTCCCCAGCTTCACTGGGTGGGGGTTCTGGTGGCGGCTGGAGGTCTCTGGGTGCGCCGGGAGAAGAGGATCTGCTGTGATTTAACCCCAGCTGGCAACTGGGACCACAGAGCCGCTCACTCACTTCTCCCCCTCTGCTCCAGAAGGGTAGGGAGAAAAGGAGGAGAAAGGGAAAAAAAAACCCGCTAAACTCATGGGTTTCATATTAAGACAGTTTAATAGAACAACAACGGCAAAGAGAAATAACAATAATAATAATAATAACAGTAAAAGAATATACAAAACAAAGTAATACAACACAAATTGCTGTTGTCTCCCAGAGATTGGCTGCCCAGCCTGTGCCGAGCAGTGACCATGGATCCCTGTCCAACCCTCACGTCTATAGTGACCATGACGTCTATGGTATGGAACATTCCCTTGGCCAACTTGTTCTGTCTCTGCTCCTTCCCAGCTTCTGCGAGAAGCTGAAAAATACATCCCTGACTAGTATAAACATCACCCAGCAACAACTAAAACAATACGCATTATCGACATTCCTTCCGCACCAATTCTGAAACGGAGCAGCCCAGTAGAAAGAAAATTAACTCCGTCCCAGCCCAAACCAGGACAGGCCCATAGGGAAGGGAAGGTCTTGCTAAGGCAGCCGGGGTGCTAGGAGAGGTGGTGGCCAGCAGGAGCCAGGGTCGAGTTCTGCGACGGGGCGCACCAGCGTCTTGAAGGCCTCGTAGCCTGTGAGAAAACGGATGAGGTTTAGCACACTGTGCCTCCAAAAAGCTGATGAGCTTTGGAGATACCCAGGGCTCATCTCCCCACCGGTCTGGTGCCCGTTACCTCTACATAGGCAGTGGAAACCAAAGCTGGGTCCAGCCTCTTCTTCTTGAGAGAAGACGACTGTGGAGCAGAGTGACAACCTTCTGTTAGGCAGTGCACGAGCTGGGAGGGTGAACCTGGCACCCGGTTGACGAACCAAGGGGACCCGGGTCTCTGTGCCGCTGCGGCATCACGGCGGGGCAACCTTACCTTCCTGCTGGGCTGGATCGTGGAGTAGATGGTGCAGCTTTCGGGTTCCTGAGGGCAGCTGGGTCCCTGCCAGGGCCAAAAAAAAAAAAAGTCGAGGTGCAACAACAAAAAAAAAAAACAAAAACCACCCAAATTTTGGGCAACAATGGGGTGGTCTTGGAAGCTGCCACGCATGCATCCAGCCCGGGGCCTGCACAGCAAAGCCCACGGGCAGCTCCAGTCCCCCCAGCACAGGACTGAGCTTACCGGAGTTTTGCTGATGACGGTGTAGATGGTGTTTCCTCCCACAGTGGTCTCACTGGTCCCATTCTGGGGCTGAAAACAACCCCAGGCTGGTTAAAGGACACAACCCAGACATTTCCAGAGGTCCCATCCCTCCAGGTAGCACAGGGAGGGGACACAACCAAGGACAAGCCCAGGACTCACAGGGCCATGGCCAGTTTGGGCTTTGCCCACCTCCTCGTAGACGGTCAGCGTCTGCTCGGCATCTGCAGGGGAAGTTTGAGGGGTCAGTGTAAGACGGTTGATGGGTTAGAGCCCCCAGACTGGGGGTTTCAGCCCTCAAACAAAGCAAAGCAGAGGGAGAACGAGGTCCCTTGGCAACTGGGAGGTTTGGCTTCGTTGGCACCTGGCAGGGGCTGGGGAATGATGCTCCAGTGCCGGATGAAACCAATATCCAAACCCAACCAGCCCTCTAGACCCCGTGGGACGCGGCCTCCAGGTGTGAGCACCGATGCTTGGGCTGCAGGGATGCTTCGACTAGCTCATCAACACGGACCACCCGGCATCAGCAGGGATGGGAAAAGACTTTGCGCCCTGTGCAGGGGATGACAGTACCCGGTGGCTTGTCCCGCATCAGCCCCAGGAGGAGGGAGAAACCCAGGACCAGCAGGGAGAGTGTTAGGAACATGACAGCGATCAAGAGGAGGGCAGGGTTGCACAGCCAAAAGCCCCATGAATGCTCATCCCGCAAGCTACCATGCCAGCCCCGGGGAACAAACCTCCCGGGGGGTCCTTTCTTCGCTTCCAACACCAGTAGACGGCGAGCCCCAGGATTAGGAAGGTGCCCAGTGCCGCCAGCAAGGCCACTGCCCACAACGGAATGATGCCAAAAGGCCCCTGGGGAGGAAGGAGAGGAAAAGGGGAGACCTTCGGCGCAGGGCAGAGCCTCCGGCCATTTCTAAACACCGTCTCCATGATGACCCGCAGTTACATCACCCGTGCTCGGCTATCGCACTTCCTTTCCCAGCAGGGGAAACTGGGTGCATTTTGGCGTCAGCATGACATCCTCCACAGTTTCACAGCCCATGAAGGACCCCGAGAGAGGACAGGAAGCCGTGCGGCTCGCACAGCCCCTAAATCCTGCTTTTACGGAGCTGAGGGCAAATTACCTGCGGCTGCAGCGCGGCAGACCGCTGCGACGTCAGTGCTGGCCGTGGCCCAGCTCGCCGGGTTGCTGGCGTTGCAGCGGCAGACGGTGGGGCCGGTGTCCCCACGCACCTGCAGCTGCAGCCGGGGATGGTGCTCCAGGGCTCCCGCGGGACCCCCGGCGCAGGACCAGCCGTAGGTGACGTTGCCGGCGCCGGGCACCGTGCAGAGCAGCGAGAGGTTGCACCGGCCCTCCTCCTGGTGCAGGACGCGCGTCTCCAGGTGCGGCTGACGGACGGGCTCTGCGGGGACAGAGCCGGTGAGAAGGCACAGGGGGACAGGGTGACGGGGCGGTGGGGACCCGGCTACTCACCCCACACCGACACGCGGAAGCACAGGGTGGTAAAAGCCCCTGACGCATCCTCAAATTCTGCCTTGTATTCCCCGCTGTCTGCCGCGCTAACTGGTCTGATCCGCAGGGAGAGGGTGTCCTGCTGGAAAAAGGCTCTCCCAGAAAAAGAACTATTGGTGCTCTGGTCAGGTTTATTCTTCTCCGCCGTCAGGATGCGCCATTGGATTCCTGTGTCCAGAGTCACTCTCCAGTCGACCCTTATCCACCCCATCAGGGGTCTCTCTGGCAGCAGCTGCAGCGCTCCGTCGGCAGACACGGCTTCTTCCCGGCACTTCGGGGGTCCTAAAGCGGAGAGGGGTGAGCGAGGGACCGTGGCCCCAGGAGATGCTCCATGGCCGGGGAGGGGGCACAGCTGCTGCAGCCCCCCCATGCCCCAGACCCACAGCTCCCAGCACGGTCCCCCCGGCACGGGCAAGCTCAGCCCGGTTCCTCACCGCCACCCCCACCCTGAGGGTACCCCTCTCTCTGCCCCATCCCAGCGCGGACGCGCGTCTCTCCGCACTCCCTTATCTGACCGCACGCTGCCGATGCTCACACAACTCCCTCTGCCCTGCCGCCAGCCGGGATGGTTGCGGACCCTCCGGTCACCGCATCTGGTTGCTCATTTGTGCCCCCACTCCTTCCTTGCCCCCCCAGCCTGGGGAAGAGCAGGAATTTTGCCCGCTGGACCCTTTTTTTTCTTGACTTTCGGCGCTTGCCTCCCTCTTTTCAGCGCGGCCCCCGGATGTCAAGGGCTCTGGCAGAAGCAAGATAAAAAAAAAGCCCCTAAAACAAATGAACATCCGCGGCTGCTGGGGCCGAGTGCGCACACAAGCTCACGGCTTCCTCACGGCTGCGTGTGGTCGGGGCAGCGCTTGGGGGTGGACTTTGCATAGCACAACCCCTTTGTCTTGCAAAGCCTGGCTTGCACGTCAAGGCGAGTCAAGCCCGCTTGCCATCAAGGCAAGCGTTGGCCTCCAGGAGCTCGTCTTTAGCCCGCCCATCCATCCCACAACACCCCCGGTGGGGTTTTGGCTCCGCGCAGCCGGTGGGAACACCGAGCCATGCTCGGAAGACACCAGTGGAGCCACCAGCTTGGCTGGACCCCAAACATCTCCAGCTTAAATGTCATCTTTGGGAGGACGCCCTGGCCGGACCCTGGGGTGCAGGGGGGACATCCCACCACCCAGCAGCTCTAGGGATGGGAGAAACCGGCGCGAGCAAAGGAGGCAGCATCCTCCCACCGGGGAATCAAAGGAGCCGGCTCGGGAAGAGGCACGATTTATGCTCCCAGCCCTGCTGGCTCCCACCTGGGACCTGCGGCTCACTTCAAAGGGCCCCTTCCCACCCCCACCACCCCCCCCCCCACCCCCCCTTGGGTACTAAATCCTCAAGAAATAGGGATTATCGCTCACTGCTGCTTAGCAGGCGTCGAGCGCTGCAAGGAAAATGTGAGAGCACCTTAACGCTCTCATCGTGGGCTCTGGGAGCTGCCCCGGAGGGAGGGTGTGCAGAAGTCAAGGTGAAAAACGATGCAAAAAAATGCATCCCGTAGGCTGGAGGTGCGAGCGTCAACCCGCTGCCTGCAGCCAGCCCAGCGCTGGGACCAGGCCAGCACCAGCGAGCCGCAGGTTAACCGCGCCGCCGCCTGCGGGGAGGTTTTTGCAGCTCAGCTGAGCCCGTGGGTTGCTGCAGGCTCCGCTGCAGCCCCGAGCAGCGAGAGCCGCCCCCCTCCCCAGCCCCACACCATCAGGGCGGGCGATGAGGCCGGGAGAAGCATTTTAGGGTGGTGAGAGAGGGAAGGTGAGGGTGATGCTCGCCTTCCCAAGAGCAGGGAAGGGTGGAACCACGGGGGATACAGCGATGCAGGCGGGATGTGCGCCAGGCACCGAGCCGGACCCCGAATGCAGACATTTCTCTGTTCCCCTCACGCAGAAGTTGCTGTTTTTAGGAAGAAGACCCTCAGCCACCACCAGCTGAGTTGAAATAGTCAGGGAAAGGTGACGTGGTTTTTTGCTGGCCTTGAAAAGCTGCATTTCTGGATGCGGGAGAGGTCGGGGCTGACCGCGGGGTACGGGCGCCGCTCCGGCAGGGAAGTGATTTCTTTTGATCGTGTCCCATGTGCTGCAAGCAGCAACGCTGCCCGCAGAGGGGAACTGGCGCTGCGTGAGAGCCGTGCCGGTTCTACCTGCTCTGGGTAGGACTGGACACAGAATATTGCAGAAAAGCCAAAAAACCACCCCCGGCCCCACTCCATCGCCCCAGAGACCCCCAGCCTGGCTCGTTGCCCGTGATCAGTTCGGACGGGGCTTGGAGCGACCTGGGCTGGTGGGAGATGTCCCTGCCCAGGGCACGGGGGTAGAACGAGATGGGCTTTAAGGTCCCTTCCAACCTAAACCATTCTATCACCCCGCAGCCTTCTCCAGACCGAGTGCTGCAGATACCTTCGTGTCAGCTTTTCCCCATCACTGCGTCCCTCCTGCCCTGCCCGCGACCGCTCCCCCACCGCCAGCCCCCACGCTGTACCGTGAGGCCGAGCGAGCCCCCACCCCAGCACCGCGTCCCCTCCTCACCTTGGCCACCGGCCATGGCCAGCAGTGCCAGGAACAGCAGTGACAGCAGTGCCAGCGGGTACCGGAGACCCTCATGGCGGTGCATCTGCGATGGCACCCGAGCGAGCTCCCTGCAGCCGGAGAGGTGCGAAACCCCTCGGAGCCGTCAGTTCTGTCCGGCAGCAACTTCCTCTCCCGCCTGCGGTTCCTTCGCACCCTCCGCCCCTGCATGTTCTCCTCTGCGCTGCCGCTTTCACCCCCGCTGTCCCCCCCCCCAGCCCAACCCTCCACTGGGGTGTATGGCTGCCGGGGTGCCCCGCGTCCCTTGTGGCTGCAAACCTCAAAGGAAACTAATTTTTATAAGCCGGGGGGGCAGTTTTTGGGGGGTTTTGCTTTCCCTTTGCAGCTCGGTTGAGGAAGAGAAGCTGCGCTGGGCTGTGCACGGCAGCAGTTTGTGACATGCGGCCATGTCCAGCCCCCTGACCGCAGGCTGGGGACGGCCCCGAGCAGCAGAATTCGGCCCAGCGGGGAGAACTGCCCAACCCAAAGATCCCCGTGCCTCAGGGTCAGGGAGCTGGGGAGCAGCGCAGCCCAGCCGGGGGGTGCTCCCAATGGATGCGGGGGGCAGCGGATGCAGAGCCAGGGCTGATCTGCCACCGCAATTCCCACCTTTCCTTGGGCCAGCCATGGACCACGTCGCACTTCTCCTGCTCATCTCCTTCTTCTTCCTCTGCCGAGCCCAAGGTAAGAGCGGAGCGGGTGGCAGCCGGCTCTGCCGTGGGAGGTGCAATGAGTTGTGTCCAGGCTCTGCCGCCGGGCAGAGGCGTGGGGCTGGCAAGTTCCTTGGGAAACTGTTGTGAAAAGCACACCTGGGATCAGCGCGTGGCTGCGGGCTGGGTTTTGGTTGTCTTTTTCTCATGCGAACTAGCAAGAAAACGGCTCGTTGCAGGAACAGAGCACTCTCTGGGGTTGCTGGGTGAGAAAAAAAACCAACAAAAAAACAAAAAACCAACCCCCACAAACCGAAGCGGAAAGCAAAAGGCTCTTTGTGAGGATCAGAAAGCCTCAATGCTATGCATGTTGCTTAAACTGGGCCGCTTAGAAGGAATTAGTGTGAAAAATTGTCAATTTTTTTAAAGAAAAGGTGGCGTATCTAGGGAAAAGTTCTCTGCTGGTGAGGATTTGACTTGCTGTAGGAGGCACAGGGGGAGGGCAGTGAGTGAGAGCTTCAGTCAGAGCTTCCCCATCTTTGGAAAACGGGATACCCTTTATATTACCCTGAGATAACAAATATAAATTGGGAAAAAAAAAAAAATCCGCACGGCACGTAGTTGGGAGTATCTCTTCCTCACCAGCTGAGGGTAAGTAGAGGCGGAAGTTGGGAGAGAAGGAGGAACTGAAAACGGTTTCCCAAACGGCGCTCGGCTGCTACGGGGAGGAGGGGGACCCAAGGGAGGGCTGAAGGTGCGCAGTGCCGGAGGCTTCGAGCCCCAAATCCCGCGGGATGGACAGAGCGGGGGGGCCGTGCTGGGTGTGGGACCTCTCCTGCGGTGGCGGTGAACGGTGACGGTGAGCGTGCCCCATCCTCAGCCATGGAGCATCTCCAGCGGGCAAAATTCCTGCTCTTCCCCAGGCTGGGGGGGCAAGGAAGGAGTGGGGGCACAAATGAGCAACCAGATGCGGTGACCGGAGGGTCCGCAACCATCCCGGCTGGCGGCAGGGCAGAGGGAGTTGTGTGAGCATCGGCAGCGTGCGGTCAGATAAGGGAGTGCGGAGAGACGCGCGTCCGCGCTGGGATGGGGCAGAGAGAGGGGGTACCCTCAGGGTGGGGGTGGCGGTGAGGAACCGGGCTGAGCTTGCCCGTGCCGGGGGGACCGTGCTGGGAGCTGTGGGTCTGGGGCATGGGGGGGCTGCAGCAGCTGTGCCCCCTCCCCGGCCATGGAGCATCTCCTGGGGCCACGGTCCCTCGCTCACCCCTCTCCGCTTTAGGACCCCCGAAGTGCCGGGAAGAAGCCGTGTCTGCCGACGGAGCGCTGCAGCTGCTGCCAGAGAGACCCCTGATGGGGTGGATAAGGGTCGACTGGAGAGTGACTCTGGACACAGGAATCCAATGGCACATCCTGACGGCGGAGAAGAATAAACCTGACCAGAGCACCAATAATCCTTTTTCTGGGAGAGCCTTTTTCCAGCAGGACACCCTCTCCCTGCGGATCAGACCGGTTAGCGCGGCAGACAGCGGGGAATACAGGGCAGAATTTGAGGATGCGTCAGGGGCTTTTACCACCCTGTGCTTCCGCGTGTCGGTGTGGGGTGAGTAGCCGGGTCCCCACCGCCCCGTCACCCTGTCCCCCTGTGCCTTCTCACCGGCTCTGTCCCCGCAGAGCCCGTCCGTCAGCCGCACCTGGAGACGCGCGTCCTGCACCAGGAGGAGGGCCGGTGCAACCTCTCGCTGCTCTGCACGGTGCCCGGCGCCGGCAACGTCACCTACGGCTGGTCCTGCGCCGGGGGGTCCCGCGGGAGCCCTGGAGCACCATCCCCGGCTGCAGCTGCAGGTGCGTGGGGACACCGGCCCCACCGTCTGCCGCTGCAACGCCAGCAACCCGGCGAGCTGGGCCACGGCCAGCACTGACGTCGCAGCGGTCTGCCGCGCTGCGGCTGCAGGTTTGTGGGACAAATGTTGGAGGGGGGGTGGTTGTGGGGGTCGGGGGGGTTGGAGGGGGATTTTCTGCCCCCTCCAGCTCCAAAATGAAGTTTGAGACTTAGAGCCACAAGCGGGAGATGGCGCCGTGGGTTGGGGGTGCAGGCGGCATGTGAGGCACTGTGTGGCTGTGAAGTGGTGCCAGCGGCGGCGGGGCCATGGCAGGATCGGTCCCGCAAGTGCTCTGAGCCTGTGCTGGGGGGTGACCCAGCCTCAGTGTCCCCACCCGGTGGATGGTGACAGAGGATGTGTGTATCCCTGTCCCCCCATCTCCAAATTCTATTTGCAGGCATTTCGTGGTCCTACTGCAGAATGAAGGCGCTGCTCTGCCTGCTGGTGCTGGGCAGCCTGGTCGCAGCCACGGCTGTCACGCACGTCCTCGTCCTGCGGTGGGGACCCCCGTCCCGCGGCAGTTCCGGCTCTTGGGGTGCCGGGTAGGACCCCCCATCAAAAAGGGGAGCCTGCAAAGCAGCTGCCGGCTCCCCCTCGCCCCATTTCGTGCCTCACTTCAGGCCTTAAAACGCTCCGACAAAGGCGCTGGTTTTAACCGCGGTGAGCTGTTAACCCGCCTGAGCACGGATTAAAGACAAATCGACTTTCCCCCCTCCTGCAGTGTTCTGTATTCCAGGTTCTTTACAAGTTCTGGGCTCCTCTGTGGAGGGGATCAAATGGGCTGCGCTGGTTTTTTACCCCAAAAGATGAGGTTCCCCTCCAAGAGCCCAGGGCAAAGTTTCCCCCCACTCCAGAAGAGACCCCTGGAGGGGCAGAGGTGGGGGGTTCTCCCTCAGTTTTTGGGCAAACAGAGACACTTTCCCCTGCCCAAAGTCCTGCCTGACCCCTCGCTCTGGGATGGAGCCGTCCCAACGGGATCAGGATGGGGGGCTGCGGAGCATCACCCCATCTTTGCCTTCACTCTCTTCCCCACCCTTCGAACGAAGCAACTCGCCGTGCCAGAGCTTTATTCCCTCTCCTAAATATCTTCACTCCAGATCTGCCACGTTCAGATACACCGTGGACATGGCGCCGTGTGGAAGGAGCATCGTGTTATCTGGGTGCAGCAGCAGGTTTGTTGCTCCCTTATCTTGCCCCGACCGACGGGTACCACCTCATTAAATCCCTGCTGGGTATTAATGAGCTCGGCCTGAGAGTGGTTTTACCACAACCCAGCGGCACTCTCGGCTTTTCCTGCCATATCAGGGATGCCCAAGCCCAGCACAGCCCCACTGAGGCCAGGGGTCCCCCCGTGCCTGCACCGTCCCCTCCCTGGTGGCATCATCCGGGGGCCGGCGGGTCGCAGGCAGCCGCGGTGCTGCTGGAAGAGAGCAAGAGGCTCCGGGGGCCAACGGCCCCTAATCCGATCGCCCTGCCGTCTGCTTCTGCCCTCCAATCCGCCCCGCTAATCACCTTATGGTAAGCTCATTGCCTCCGTGGTGGCCCCGAGCCATTCCCCGGCCCCGCTGCCGGATTGGGCGCCGGCAAGAGAAACCGTGGCTGGGAACTGGGGTGATGCACAGGATGAGTTGGGGACCCGGGGTCCCTGCTGCCGTACAGCCACCCCGAGCAGGGGCCGTTGGCTGGTTCTGCTGGGAACGGGGCGAACGGGTGGGAAAAGGGGCAGATTCCCAGCAAAAGTTTTGGAAAAAGGCTGCGGAACGGGGAGGGGGAGAGGGATGGGATCAGCTCAGCCTCTCCAGCAGCCGGGGAGGGTTTCCTGCAAGGCCCAAAACCGCCAGCGTGCCCAGGCGTGCACACCCAAGGATGCATAAGCCCACAGGTCCCTGTTCCATCTCCCGGCAGCGACCAGGGTGCGATGGCTTCAACCCCACCAGCGGGGGAAACTGAGGCACGGCCCGACCCACACACACAAACAAACGCAGACGGGGCCGGCTGGAGGAGCTCCGGCAGTTTTCCTTCCCCGCGCGGTGCCCTGGCGGTGATGTGGGACGCGCCGGCTCCCACAGTCCCTTTCCCCCCCCTCGCAGGCAGAGGAGTAAAATAAAATAAATAAATAATTTAAAAAAAAACTAATTAAGGCTACAAAGGGAAAAGCAGCATTTTGCAAGGTTGAAAACCTCCACTCCAGAGCCCGGGCTGAGCCGATTAATTAGAGCTTTTGTCTGCGGCTCCGTTCGACATGTAGGGAACAATTTACATCAAGGGGACCTTCCCTGGGCTGGAGGAGAGCACGCGAGAAGAGGAGGGGGGGGGTGGAGGGGAAAAAAAAAGGGAAGGGGAACGAAAGGGAAACATTTACCACGTTTCCCGGACCACGTTGAGGAGGAAGGGAAGATGCTGCATACTCGAAGCACCGCATTGCAGAGGGTGTTTTTATTCAGCACATCATCCGCGGTTTCTCAGTCCCCTTCCAGCTAAATTTGGCCCATGAGATGCGCAGGCGAGGAGGGCGATGGAGGGCTTGGGGGGGGGGAGGAAGGAAAAACGGGGTGGGGGGGTGTATTTCTGCGCAGGCAGAGCTGCGCACCCGGCGGTGCGATGGTTTCGGGGACGCGGGGCTGCTTTCCCAGCTCCGGCATCGCTCCGGTGTCAGGGAACGCAGCCGAATCGGCTGCGCGGGGTCAAGGGATGCTGTAGGATGGGAGCGGGATGTGGGTGGCCATCCCGCACAAGGCTTTCGGGGTCCCCATGGGGACCCCAACAGTGTGTGTGTGTGTGTGTCCCTTCTTCTCAGGCAGCTTTTTTTAATGCTTTTCGGGTTTAAGGGGCCGCCAGCCCATCCCCGCAGCATCCCGCCTGCGCTCGGCTTCTCAACCCTGGAGAGAGGAAAATCCACCGGGGTTTTAACCCAAATGTTCTCCCGGGCTGGAAAGCGGCTCTGCCCGAGAGGTGGCAGCATGCGACCGCGCTCGGTGACAGCCAGGCTGGGCTTGATCCTTGGGGGGGTTGGGGGGACACCAGGCCTGGCCTTGGCTGGGGTCCCTGATCCCCCCCCCCCCAGCATCCATCCTGCAGATGAGCCCTGACTCCCTGCGCTCATCCCAAATCCCTCGGGAGAAGCCATAACTGGGTGGAAACGGTCGCTTTCCAGTGGGACGGGCATGGGGGACGGGTCGGGCAGCGGTGGCATCCAGGGGAAAGGGGGTTTCCACCCGGAGCATCGGACGCAGCGCCTTCAGCCTCCCCCAGCCCCAGTTAACCCCCCCCCCCCCCCGGGCTGGGAGCCAGCGCCTGCGGCCATGTCCCTGTTCCCAGTGGGATATCTCCAATGGTACAAAACCTGGGATGCGCAGGGGGAAGAACGCCAGCCCTGGACTCTGCCTGTGTCCCCTGGCCAGCGACACGGCCACGAGGAGGGTCCGAAACCCCTGTCTCCCCTCTGCCACCAGTGCCATCACCTCCGCTGGGTTAGTCATCATCCCCACGAGATACCGGTGAAGTGAGAGCTGCCTCTTCCTCTCCTGTTCGTCCCGGCGCCGAATCTGGCCCTGGCATGTCCTGGCACACACCAACCACCACCGCTTCCTCCGTGAAGCCTGGCCCGCCCGCCAAGTCACCGCCTCCCTCGCCCCACGAGCGCTCGTGTCCTTGCCGGCGGTGAGCCTTGTGCAATTCCTCTCCGACAGCGCTGCCGCCGGCCCCCGGGGGATTTTTCTGCCTCTGTGAGGCTCAGCCCCACGGGTTGGGGGACCACAGCATCCGCTCAGTGTTCCCCCACCCCAGCCAGCCCCACACAAGGAGGGGACATGGCCAGAGTCGGGGCCAAGCTTCTCTGCTGCGTGCTGGCAGCCGCAGCCGCGGGTAAGGATGCTCGTGGGGCTGGGATGGGCAGTTTTGCTGCGGGCAGGGCTGGAGCATCCTGGCTGCACCGGTATCCATCCTTAGGGATGTTTGGGGTGCTTTTTTTTTTGGGGGGGGGGGGGGGGGAGATGGAGACCACCCTCATGATCGCCACCTCTGTGGTCCGCCCCACAAGCACCTCGTGGCACCCGGTGCCTTGCAGGGCTGCGTCTCTGCTGTGGCGTGGAGGTGCTGAAGGGGCTGAAGGGACAATCCCTGTCCTTCCCGGCCATGTATGCCACATCTGGGGACATCGAGCGGGTGACCTGGAGGTGCCGAGGGACCCACATCGCCGAGGCCAAGCCCAGGGAGAAGCTGTTCACCATTGATTACCTGCCCGACTTCCGCGGCCGACTGCTCGTCCACCCCAGCAACCTGTCGCTGGAGATCAGCCCACTGAAGCTGGAGGACGGCGGGAGCTACGACGTGGTCGTGGACTCCTTATCCGACCCCACCAACCCGAAGACCTTTTCCTACTTCTTGCTGGTTTGTGGTGAGTCCAAAGGATGGAGGGAGGAGGGTCGCGGGGGAACCAGGACACGTCCACAACCCCCCGGGGCATGTCCCCATGGGGGGTGGGTTGTCACTGCGGTCCTGAGCCCACCCGTCCCACGGTGTCCCCCCCTTTAACCATGCGGAGGAGCTCAGGACGGGCATGTGGTCGGTGGAGAAATTCCCCTTCCTCTTTCGGTGCACTGCACCAGCTGCACCCGGCCTCGGTGGCCCCCAGACCCTTCCCAAGGTGGGGACCGGTCCCCCTGTCCCCAAAATAGCTGCCAGCCCCGCGGCTCATGCTGTGCCCTGTGCCCGCAGGTGGCTCACCTGAGACAGTGGCCGGGACCGGTGACACGGGGAGGACACTGGGGAGCCACCGTGGGACCCTGGGGAGAGACCAAGCCCTGTGCCGACGATGCTGTGATGGAGGGCGAAGGTGGGGGGCGGCCCCCGGGAGGGCAGCGGGGGGGCCTGGGACGTGCGGGGGTGCAGGACCGCTACTGCGTGGTGAAGGGGTATCTCGTGGCTGCCATCTTCGGGCCACTGCTGATGCTGGTGGCTGCGGTCCACGTCATTACCAGTTGACAAAGCCACCGAGCCGGGGGGACAAGGTCTCAGTGGGGCAGAGTGGGGTGTGAGCCTCCCGCGGCGTCACTGTTCCATGGGGACCATCCCCGTGGCAGTGACGAGCCCGTGTTTGGGGCTCCGGGAGCACTGGCTCCGCTGCCTCAGTTTCCCCAGCTGGGGAAAACCCAGTTTGCCTTAATAAAAGCCCCTCAAGGTTGCCAAGCGAAACCCGATTTCCTCATCTGTTGCACAACGAACGCAGCAACGCCTCTTCCTTCCAAAGGCCACCGCAGCCCATGGGGGGGCCCAGCAGCCCCCTGGCACTTGGAAGGACCAAAATACATCCCCGGCGCAGCTCCTGCACCAAGCGTGCCGCGGCGTCGTGTCTCAGCACACCCAACCCAGGTACACCTCCGTTCCTGGGACATCTCCAGCGGGTTCATATTTACGGCCCCGAATCCGGTGCGAGATAATAACTCAGCATCTCATAAAACCTTCTATAGTTTATAATAAGTGAATTATTTACTGGTGACCCTGACTAAATGCTGCGCAGCATAAAATTATTGAGTGGCAGATCTGTCAAAAAAGTTCTCATAAATAAGTTATCCGGTGCCGTCTTAATGTTCCCAGTAAATTACTCATTCAATCTCCCATCTAAACGCTCTCCTGGGGAAATTACTTCGCAGCCTGCTGATTTATGAATTAGGCCTGGGCAAATAAGGACGATTAGGAAGGAGAGCCCCACCAGGACACCCGAGGGTTTCGCTTCACTGTGACGTCGCATCCCGAGCGTACCCGTGGTGCTGCCCCATCCGCCGGGCGCCGGGCACCCAGGCGGGACGGAGCCCCATCTGCCCTACGCGCTGTGGCTGGTCCCCACCTCAGGGCGCTCAGCACCCTCCTTCCAGCCCAGGCAGTGCCCGGGCAGTGATCCTGGGGGTCGGGCAGCCTTCCCGGGTTCCCGCAGTGATCCCCAGGTCAAGCAGCAAACCCAGGGTCAAGCAGAGACCCCAGGTCCAGCAGCGATACTGGGGTCAGGCAGCGATCCTGGGCTCCCGCAGCAATCCCAGGGCTGGGCAGGCAATCCTGGGGTCCCTGCGGTGATCCCTGGGTCAAACACTGATCCCCGGGTCAAGCAGGGATCCCAGGTCCAGCAGTGATCCTGGGGTTGGGCAGCAATCCGGGGGTCCCATAGCAATCCTGGGGTCCTGCAGTGTTCCCAGGCTCAAACCGTGACCCCAGGGGCCAAGCAGAGGTCCTGGGATCAAGCAGAGATCCTGAGTCTGGCAGCGATCCCAGGGTTGAGCAGCGATCCTGGGGTCAGGCAGTGATCCTGGGTTCTAGCAGCGATCCCAGGGTCCCGCAACGATCCCAGGGTTGGGCAGTGATCCTGGAGTCCCACAGTGATCCCGGGGTCAGACAGCGATCCTGGGGTCCTGCAGTGGCCCCAGAGTCAAGCAAGGATCCTGGGGTCCTGCAGCGATCCTGGAGTCCCGCAGTGATCCTGGAGTCCCGCAGTGATCCCAGGGTCAAACAGTGACCCCAGGGTCAAGCAGAGATCCTGGAATCAAGCAGAGATGCCTGGGTTGAGCAGCAATCCGGGGTCCGGCAGTGATCGTGGGGTCCCCCACAGCAATCCCAGGGTCCTGCAGTGATCCCAGGGTCAAACAGTGATCCCTGAGTCAAGCAGAGATCCCAGGTCCAGCAGCAATCCCAGGGTTGGGCAGCAATCCCGGGGTCCCGCAGCGATCCTGGGGTCCCGCAGTGATCCCGGGGTCAAACATTGACCCTGGGATCAAGCAGAGATCCTGGGGTCAGACAGCAATCCTGGGGTCCTGCAGTGACCCCAGGGTCAAGCAGGGATCCCAGGGTCCCACGGTGATCCCGGGTTTCCGCAGTGATCCCGGGTTCCCTCAGCGATACCCAGGGCAGCAGCGCCCGCTCCCAGCCCTGCTCCGCTCTACACCCCCTGCAGGAGGGAGTCGGGGGGGCTCCCCCAAACCCCCCCACACCCCAAAGGGACCCCGCAGCAGCCCCGGGCTCGTTACCCGTTGCTTTATTACCGCCAGGCTACGGCACGCTGCCCGCCGGCCAGATGTTTTACTGCCGGGATAAGTGTTGCCCCAGCAAGCAGGTGCTTCCATCTCCCCCAACGCGCTGAAATCCTCCCCGCTTGGTGTCTGGAGCGTTCTGAGAACCGCATTTCTCCCAGGGCCTGGGTGGCATTAAAGCGTCACCCGAGGAGCGTGACGGCCGCCACCCCCGCCGCCACGGCAAAGCACGAAGGCACGAGCCCCGGGAGGGGGACTGCTCCGGTTTTAGCCATGCCTCTGCCCCGGGCACTGGGAATCGCAGCATCTTTCAAGGAATCTCTTTGCTCCGCTTCTATTGCGGGGGAGCGGAGGTGATTAAAGGAATACGTTAAGCACGGCTCGAGCCGGCGGGCGGTGGGACGGGGGAAGCGCCGCCCTCCGACGGAGGGGATTATATCACTCCTGGAGGGTGTGAATTTGGGGTGGGGGGAGAGGCGGGAGAGAGGGAAAATTCCTCCATGAGAGCCGGGGGGTCTAATGGGAGACCGCGATTGCCGCAGGGTTATCTGCGGTGGGAGAACTGGATTTGTCCCCGTGGAGGGGATGGGGATGGGGGGTGGGGATGGGATGGAATGGAATGGGGTGGGATGGGATGGGATGGGATGGGGATGGGGATGGGGATGGGGATGGGGATGGGGATGGGGTTGGGGGATGGGAGGGGGAATGGGGATGGGGATGGGATGGGGGTTGGGGATGGGAGGGGAATGGGGGATGGGGATGGGATGGGGTTGGGACGGGATGGGGATGGGGATGGGATGGGATGGGGATGGGATGGGGATGGGGATGGGGATGGGGATGGGATGGGGTTGGGACGGGATGGGGATGGGGATGGGGATGGGGATGGGGATGGGATGGGGGATGGGTTGGGGATGGGGATGGGATGGGATGAGATGGGGATGGGATGGGGATGGGATGGGGATGGGATGGGGATGAGATGGGATGGGATGGGGATGGGGATGGGGATGGGGGATGGGATGGGATGGGATGGGATGGGATGGGATGGGATGGATGGGATGGGGGATGGGATGGGGATGGGAGGGGAGGTGGAATGGGGATGGGGTTGGGATGGGGAGGGGGATGGGTCTCCCTGGGGACACTCCAGCAGCAACGCAAAGGCCACCCTGGCACATCCCCATGGGAGGCCCCGCTCGCCCGTCACGGGCACGCCAGGCCCGCGCCGGAGTTTGCTTTAATAATTGAATGCCGGTTTGGGGGACAATTATTTATTTAAAGGAAACAGCGTGTTAACAAGAACACGATCTAATCCCCGGTGACAGATGTCGGCTTTATTAGCACCTCTGTCCGAGAGCCGAGCCCGGGAGGCAAACAAACAAACACAACAAATAAAAACCCCTCGGTAGAAGATGTAAGCACGCGCCAGAAATTAGTATGTGTGTGTGTGTGTGTGTTGGGGGAGAGGGGGGAAATAATTAAATATTAAAAGGCGGCGGCACCGCTGCGATGGCTGCTCACGCCGGGTGGGGTGGAGGGAGGTGAATGCTCGCAGCGGGGCTGGAGCTAGTGATGTTGGAGACGGTGTTTCGGTCAAATCTCCGGCTTAGACAGCACCTGGGAGGGGTTGTGTCCCCTTTTCGCCCCCGTGACGCCCAAATCCGCTCTCCTGGGGTGAGCAGACAGCAGCCGGATTTGGGAGATGGGGAAACTGAGGCACGGAGGAAAGGGACCAGTGTGCGGCACCCAGGGGAGACGCATCCCTTCGTGGGGGAACCCCCCATCGCGGTGACCGGCGAGCAGCCGGGGAAGGGACAGGCAGTGCAGGCAGTGCAGGCAGCGGGTTACGGGGCCGGGATTAGCGCCCGCAAACCAGGCTGAGTCCTCGGCCGCCATCTGGGGCCGGGGGGGAAGGAGAGGCAGATTTTCCCCCCAGCGCAGGATTAGTCTGAAGCGCTGTCGGGGGGCGTCCGACAGAGCGGTTTGGGGTGCCGGGGATGGGGACCCCCACGACCGCGGGCCCCACCGGGCCACCCGGCGCCCACCCCGAAACCGGCTGGGGAAACCTGGAGCGGCTGCTCCTCCAGGAGCTGCACCGGGGGCTGGGGTCCCACCTCCACCACCTGGAACTCGGCTCTGCACCAAAACTAAAAGAAATAAATAAAGGAATTACAGAAAAAAAAAAAGACCCCAAAAAATAGCGGCATCAGTGAGTTGCGCGGTTTGGCGCAGCACCCGGTGGGGATGCTCTGATGTCTACTATAGGGTTGAGCCCAGAAAGCGCCCCTCCCAGCGCCTCCCCTCTCCCCAACGCCCCCCGTCCTCGCCCCCCATCTCCTTTCCCCCCATGACTTCGCCCCGCTTGTGAAACCGGCTTTGACGCAGCCAAGGAGTTGAGGAGTTCTTGGCAGGGCGAAGGAGGCTGGAGAGAAACTGCCTTTTCTTAGGAAATCGAGTTTCCTCCAGCATTTTTTTTGGTCGCAAATCGCCGAGCGGCTGAGCGAGCGCGCAGGAGCTGAGCAAGCGGCGCCTGCCGCGACCCCGGTTAATTACCGCAAAATAGAGGTCACGCCGGCAGGAGCTCACGAAGGCGGGCGGAGATGCTTCTTTGTAATTGCTTTTTTTTTTGGCTTAAAAAAATAAAAATAAAAAATAATAATAATAATAAAGAGTTCTGAAGGGCTGAGGGTCCGGACTTCTTCTTGAAGCGGGGAATTCACCTGCTTTTCCCGCCGAGCTGTTTTTGCTACGGCAAACCCAAGAAAAGAAGAAAAAAAAAGATGGATCTCCGCCGTTATTTCACTCCGTGGTTATTTCGCTCCGCGGGAAGCGAAATCCCTTCCCTTCCAATCCCACCCCGGGGCCCGTAGCGGGAGCAGCAGCCTTTTGCAACACCCCCCAAACCCCCCGGTCACCCCCCTTCAAGGCTGACCCCATGCAAATCACGGGGATGGAGACGGGACCAGCTAACGAGTGGCTTCGTTAACCATTCCGCTCCAGCGCGTGGGCGCGTAATTGAGGAAAAGCGAGCAGTTTGCTTCCGAACTGGGTTCTGGAAGCTGCCGGGAGACATCAGGCGCTGGAGAAAGATCCCGGTGATTGTTGTTATTATTATTCGCGCAGATGGGCTTTCGCGGGCCGCCGCGCACCGCTGGAGATCCTGTTCCGCCGCCGGCGCTCGGCCAGCGGGAGAAAAACAAATCGCTGACGCCGGTCTCAGCGCCGCGCGGTGCCAGGGTGGTGTGGGTACCGGTAAAACCCCCTCCTCTGCCCTCCATCCGGCTGCATAACCCACTTCTTCCAGCCTGGGCATGGTGGCCCCAAGGATGTCCCCAGATGGCCAAGCTCAACCTGCCCCGACGCCGGGGTTGATAGGCCCGACGCCAAACCCTGCTGCCCCACCAGGGACTTTTACCGATGATCCGCCAAGGTTTTTTTGGGGGGGGTCCACGCTGCTATTCTTCCCCCCGCCAGCCCAGTGTGTGTGTGTGTGTCCCTGGCTTTGTCACCACCACCGCCGCGGTGGCATTCTCCTCTCCCGCCGTCAGCAAATTCTGGGCCACCGCTCCTCCCTGCCCTCTCATCCCTTTTTCGACCGACTCCTCCACCGTTCCCTCCACTCGCTCCGGCGCCATCTCCTCTCCCACTCACATTCCTCCACGTTTTGGGAGGGGGGGGGGGAATGACAGCTCCGTGGGGGCCCCTCGTCCCCGTGGTGTCCCCCCCCCGGCCTCGGGCCACCCTCCAGCGCCGAGGGAAGAGTTTGGCTGAATTTGGGGTAAAATGAGCCCATGGGCCCCGTGAATGCGCGGGGACAGCACCGGCCACGCTCCCGCCCATCGCCACCTCCATGTCCCACCCCGGACACAACCTGTGTCATCCACCAGTGTCCCCCCGCCCCCAGGAGAGCCACTTATTATTACTTTTAATAAAATCTCCTTTATTCGCAGCTCTTTTTATCGCCATCATTACCCTCGGCTGCTTCGGAAAAGCCACCACGAAGCGTCCCAGTGCCCTCCCCCCCCTTCCCGGGCTTGGGAGGGTCCCTAAATCCACCCAAGGGTGACCCCCCCCGTCCCCCGGGAGCAGTGGGACCCCAGAGAAAAGGGGACGGAATGTTCGGAGGAAGAGGAAGGAGGTTGGAGCCCCCCCAGAGGGGACCCCGGTGTGTCACCCCCCCCGCCCCGAGAGCCACGGGGGACACCACGGGCCACCGGGATGGGGTGCGGGACCCCCCACCCTGCCCCATGGCGGGGGGGTGGGGGGGGAAAAAGGGGGGGGAGAAATCCCCATGAGAGGCGAAAAATGGGCCTTTCTGCTGGCGCGGGTGGTGGTTGGGGCAAAAAAAAAATTTAAAAAAATTAAAAATTAAAAAATAATTTTAAAAAATTAAAATTTTAAAAATAATTAAAAAAATAAAAAATAAATTTTTAAAGGGAAAGAAACCCCAAAACAACCAAAAAAAATCCCCAAATTACACCACCACCACCCCCTCCCCGGAGAAGATAAAGCTTGGGGCAGCGGGGGTCCTGAGTGGGTGCTACGCAGTCCTGAGTGGGTGTGGTGGGGTTCTGGGGGGTGCTATGGGGTCCCGGATGGGTGCTGTGAGGTCTCGGGTGGGTGCTGTGGGGTTGCAAATGGGCACTGTGGGGTCCCAAGTGGGTGCTGTGGGGTCCCAAGTGGGTGCTACAGGGTCCTGAGTGGGTGCTGTGGGGTCCCGGGTGGGTGCTGTGGGTCCTGAGTGGGTGTGGTGGGGTCCTGGTGGGTGCTGTGCCATCCCAAGTGGGTGCTGTGGGGTCCGGGTGGGTGCTGAGGGGTTCTGGATGGGTGCTGTGGGGTCCCGGGTGGGTGCTACAGGGCCTTGAGTGGGTGCTGTGGGGTCCTGAGTGGGGTAGCTGTGGGGTCCCGGGTGGGTACTAAGGGGTCCTGAGTGGGTGCTGTGGGGTCCTGAGTGGGTGTGGTGGGGTCCTGGTGGGTGCTGTGCCATCCCAAGTGGGTGCTGTGGGGTCCGGGTGGGTGCTGAGGGGTTCTGGATGGGTGCTGTGGGGTCCTGAGTGGGTGCTGTGGGGTCCCGAGTGGGTGCACACCCCCAGCCAGCCACAGTGTGCACATCCCCAAGTACACACATACACACACACACTCACACACACACGTGTGCACAGACACACACAGAAGCACAAAAAGCCCCGCTATGCTCACACACGTGTACACACCCCCCCAACATGCCGGCACACACCAACACGCCAACACACGCGCACACGCCAATGTGTGCACACACGCACATGTGTGCAAACACCCCAGCATGCAAAACAACATGTGGATACACACCCCCAGCATGCGTGTACACACCCCAACACACACATGCAAGCACACACCCCAAAACACATGTATGCACCCCAACATGCACACAGACGCAACCGCACACCCAACACGCATGTGCACACCCCAACATGCACACACACAAATGCACACTCCAACATGCATGTACACACCCCAGCATGCACACACGTGCAAACACACACCCCAACACATATATGCACCCCCGACATGCATGCACACACCCCAACATGCCCACACACAAACACGTACCCCAACATGCACATACACACAAACACACACCCCAACACATGTATATACACCCCAACGTGCATGGACACACCCCAACACGCCCCCCAAACACAAACGCACACCCCAACACACATTCACGCCCCTCAACATGCCTATATGCACCCCAACATGCATGTACACCCCCCAACATGCATGTATGCACCCCGACATGCATGCAAGCACCCCAACATGCATGTACACACCCCAACATGCATGTATGCACACACCCCAAAATGCATGTATGCACCCCGACATGCATGCACACACCCCAACATGCCCACACACACAAACGCACACCCCAACACGCATGTACACCCCCAACGTTCATGTACACACACCAACACACATGTATGCACCCCGACATGCATGTATGCACCCCCCAACATGTATGAACACACCCCAACATGCCCCCACACACAAACGCACACCCTAACAGGCATGTACACCCCCAACGTGCATGTACACACACACACATATGCACCCCGACATGCCTGTATGCACCCCAACACACGTGTATGCACCCCAACGTGCATGCACACAGCCCAACACGCCCCCCAAACACGAACGCACACCCCAACACACATGCACGCCCCCCAGCATGCCTGTATGCGCCCCCAATGTGCATGAACACACCCAAACATGTCCCCCCACACAAACGCACACCCCAACATGCATGTACACACGCCAACACACGTGTGTGCACCCCAACGTGCATGCTCACCCCCCAAAATGTCTGTATGCACCCCCACATGCATTTACACCCCCCAACACGCATGTACACACCCCAACAGACATGTATGCACCCCCAACACGCATGTATGCACCCCGACATGCATGTATGCACCCCCCAACGTGCATGAACGCACCCCAACATGCCCCCACACACAAACGCACACCCCAACATGCATGTACACACGCCAACACACATGTACGCACCCCGACATGCATGTACGCACCCCAAAAACACGTGTATGCACCCGACACCCATGTACACACCCCAATACACATGTACGCACCCCAACATGCCTGTATGCATCCCGACATGCATGTACACCACCCCAACACGCAGTGTACGCACCCCGACACGCGTGTATGCACCCCGACACGCGTCTGCACCCCAATATGCATGCCCCCCCTCCCCACGCGTGCCACGCACCCCCCACCACCCCCCCGCAGCACCCCCCCCACCCTTCCACACCCCCTCCCCCAACTCCCCCCCCACCCTTCCACACCCCCTCCCCCAACTCCCTCCCCCCCACCCACCCCCCGCCCCCCCGCCCCCTCCCCCCGCCCCGTCCCGCGTTGCCGCCCCCGGTCCGCCCCACCCCCCCCCCCCCCGCCCCGCCCCACCGGCGCGCACTCCGGGGCTCGGCGAGGAGCGGAGCGGAGCGGAGGCAGCGGAGCCCCGTGGCCCTTCCCCCGGCCGGGCCATGCTTTAACGGCGGGCGGTTGCTGGGGCCGTTAAGCCGGGGCCGGCGGGAGAGGGGGATTAACGGCCGCCCCCTCCCCCGCCGCCGCCGCCACCACTACCGCCGCCGCCGCCCCTGCCCGGAGCGCGGCCGGGACGGGACGAGTATGCGGATCCTCTTCCTCTGCCTTCTGACTCTCGCTCATACCCACGGGCAATGGTGGGTACCGGCACCGGGGGGCACCGGGAGGGCCGGGGGGTGGCGGCGGCGGCGGTGCGGGGCCGCCCCGAAGTGCGAATCCCAACTCTGCGGGCACCGCTCCAAGCCCCCGGGTCGGGTTCGGGCAACGGCTCCGCTGTCCCCCGTTGGTCCCGGTGGGATGAGAACGGCTCCGGGGGGGGGATAAGCGGCGCCTTCGTGTGTGTTTCCCCCTCCCCTCCACGGGAACCGGCGGTTTGGTCCCCGGTCCCGGTGGAACCCCCCTCCTCGCTGCACCTCCCGCCCGATTCTTCGTACCCCCCGGTCTGGTCCCGGTGGACCCCCACCTCCCCCCCCCCCCCCCCTCGCCGTTATTTGGGGGTGCTGATGGAACCGGGTCCGGTTCTCCCCCCGCCGCGGCTGCGCCCGTTCCCCCGGTTCTGGTGCTGTTGGATGCTCCGCGCTGGGGTCGAGGTCTTGTGTCCCTCCCCCAAATCTGGGTGCTGGGTGGTCCCCCCCCATCACCCCCCCATCGCGGTCCCGCGGGGCTCCCGGTGCCGGTGGGGCCGGAGGAGTCGGGGTACGGGGGGTGGTTGGAGGTGAGAAGTTGTGGGGGGCGGGCGGGGGGACCCCCCCCCAGGGTCAGTGGGGTGCCCCGGCGACGGCCACGACACCACCCCAGCTGCTGGGGGGGGGACATACGGACACACGCGACACCCCGGGGCTGAGGGTGACGCGGGATGGTGTTGGGGGGGGACACCCGGTGGATGCTGGTGTGGAACCGAGTGGGGGCTGCCGTCTGTCCGTCCGTCCGTGGGGAGCAGAGGGGGTATCTCGGGGGGGGGGGAGCAGCCAGGACCCCCAGCAGTCGGGAAAGGGGCTGTGGGGGGAGTGTGGGGCACCTTCTTCTCCCCCCCACACACCCCCTCTCACTTGCTTTGCGGGGTGTGCTGCAAGCTGGGGGGGGACAGCATGAGCCCCCCCCCTCCTCCCCTGTCTGACACCCCCCCACCCCCCAAAAAAAGGGCTGCGCGGTGCCCTCTTGGGGAAGCTGAGGTACGGCGGAGTTGTTCAGCCAAGGTCACGCAGAGCAAGAGGAGCAGAGTTGGAGAGTTGGGGGGGGGACAGCCCCGCTGTCATCCCCCCCCCCCCCGTCCATCCGTCCATCCGTGTCCCCCCCAGCACCTCCCCTGCCCGGCCGTGCCGAGGGGAGCGGGGTAGCGCGCCATGCGTGCAGCGAGCTCGCAAGGTCTCAGCCGGTTCATGCCTCCCGCGGGGTCAGCAGCGGGTATCGCCCAGGCAGCCCCTGCCTGGCCTCCGGCTCCTTCCCCTGGCCCCAAAATCCAATCTAATTTTTAACTGGGGGGGGGGGGGGGGGCGGTGTTGCAAGATGCCAGGAGGGAAGGCGGGGGGGGGGAAGAGGAAAAAAAAAAAATAATAATATTGAGTCGACCCAGGGGTTTAAAAGGAGTGTGCAAAGCCTCTAGGGGGCTGAGGTTGGGGGGGGACGCACAGATCCCAGGGGGCCCCCGCGCAGGGCGGGGGAAGGGCACCACGGGGCTCCGCTGCCCTCCCAGGAACAAAAGCGCCCGCTCTCCCCGCCTGGGTGCCATGTGGATCTCGTTGGTGAAAGGGGCCCCAAGCACCGGCATCACCGTTTGGGTTGGAGGGAAAAGCGAGGATGGTCGCGGCCGGGGTGCGGTGGCGATGCTGGGGGGGGCGGGGGGTCACATCCCTGGGCGAGGGGACGTCGGTGACAACCCCCCCCCAGGCCTCCCGAGCAGCCCTGTCCCGGGCGTGGTCCCCACTATTTAAGTTTTGCTCACGCCACCAAGATGAGCCTTGCTCTAAACCAGGTGCTGGGGGGGGTGGGGGCTAAATTTGGGGGGGTTCCCCTTCCCCGGAGCTGTGTTGGCCGGCGCGTGTGAGTTTGGGGGGGGAGGGGGGAGGGAAGGGGGGGGAATGACGAGGGGGGGGTGTCAGTGCCATTCATGTCGTTGCGCACAAAGATGTTGAATGGGTTTCATCACTCTTCATTTCTCACTAAATAATTTTCTGTATCTTATCTAAATGAAAACCCATTAATTCTTCCCCCCGTTCCAATCACTCGCCGTGATTGCACCTCAAATTGAAATATTTATTCATTTTCTGGGTGATTCTTCTTCTCTTCCTGCCTATGGGTTGGGGTTGTGGGGGTTTTTTTTTTTTATTCCCCCCCCCCCCCCCCCCCCTTTCTTTCCTTCTCAAAAGCAGCAAAATCATAAACGGCGGTGAGATAGGGGCCGAGGGAGGGGGTGGCAGCGGGGGCTCGTGGGCCGCCCTGGGTGTTGTGGACTCCGAGCCCCGGCACGCTCCTTGCGTGCCCGGCTGAGCCTCCGCTCCCCTTGGGAGACCATCGCCACCGAAGGAGCCGGTCGTGGCACCGGGTGGTTTGAGGTCAGGCTGGTCCCTTTGCTGGTGACTTTTTCAGGCGAGCTGGGCTGGAGCTGGCCTGGAGCTGGGATGGAGGGATTTGGCCCCTTTGGCCCCAATTTTCTAGGGCAGGAGGGAGGGTGCCCGGGGCAGGAGGGACAGTGCCCTCCTTGGGGCCCGATCTGGGCTGTTAATTGCCCTCAGTGGCTCCCCAAGGTGGGAGGAGGCGAAGGAAGGTCCCGGTGGTGCCGGCACAGCCGGGGGAGATGATGGGGGGACGGTGGGTGGGCCACCTGCCTGACCTCCCTCCGGCAGAGCGGCAGCGGCTGGGTCCCCTGCACGCCGCCGGAGCCGCCGGGGCATGATGTGGTTTGTAAGATGACTCGTCATCATCTGCCTGCAGGGTAATAAAAGCCCCCCGGGAGATGTTCCGGGGCTGAGATGTGGCGGTGGGGGAGAGGACAGTGGCCCCTCACCCCCCTCCCCGGCGCTGGATCCGGTTGTATTCGGCATCGTGCCCATGGCTGGGGGCATTTGGGGACCGGTGGCGATGGTGGTGTGCGCTGCCTGACCCGCCACGGGGGCCCTGGGCCTCCCTTGGGCGCTTTGCCTGGGGTGACCCCAGCGTCATCTGCTCTCCTGGCGGAGCTGATCCGTCTCTGGCTCGGTTTGGCCTCGCCGTGGCCAGCAGCGCAGTGGCAGTAGGCGTGTGTCCCCGTACCCCCTGATGCCCGCGCAGAAGATACGTGCCAGCCGTCCCCCCACGTCCCCCACTGGGCAGGACCTCAGGTCACCGGGGCTTGAACCTGACACCCCTCCGGAACCCCGTCCCCCAAAACCCCTCGGTGGGGGGGACGGAGCCGAGCGAGTCACTCCCAGCAGCGGGATGCCACCCCCATCCCAGCAGCTGCCTTTTAGGAAACCATTTTGGCAACTGGGACCGGGGCTCGCGGGCACCGGTGGCCTTCTGCCGATGCTGTTCCCTTCTCCGGGGCGGGGTGCGGGAATGGACTTGAAGCCCCTTTCCCACCCTGGGGGTGCCTCCATCTTTCCGCAGGGAAGCGGCGTAGCGCGAGGGATGTATCGCAGTCCGGCTCCGGCTCCAAGCTCTGCCCCCACTGCCTTTGGGGCCGGCGGGACGGGCTCCACCGCGGCAGCCACCGCCCGTGCCGGGACTTGCCTGGGCAGCCCGTGCCAGGGCTGAATCACCCGCTGCTGTGCTGGGGCCCGGTTCGCCGGCGGGGGAGGCAGCCAGCCCAACCGCGGAGCAACCCCCCCATTGCCCCTGGCAGCATCCCGCCTGTTTGCTGCGGGAGCGACCCCGCAGCTGTCTGTTTGTCTGGCCGCGGTGAGCTCCGGCAGCCCAACCGTCCGGAGGTGAAATCAGAGTCGTTGGGCGCCTCTCTCCCACCGACCGGAGCTGAGCGGGCGTTAATTACATTCCCGTCCTTTAATTCGGGATTGGTTTAATCCCCAGCCAGCTTTCCTCCTGGCCTACATCCTACCTGGGATCCTCCCCCAACCCGGCTCACCGGGATGCACCACCGTCCCGGTAGAGCGCATCCCCGGGGATGCCGGAGCCGGCTGTGGTCGCCGGACCGTGGCACGCGGCTGGCTGCCCGCATTCGCTGCTCCTCCGCCACCGGCTGTGGGTCTGTCCGTCCATCTGACACGCAGCCCCCCCGCCCGCGCGCGGCGACGTGGGGATTATAGCTAACTCTCCATAAAGATTCCCCTAATTGCTTGCCTTACCTCAGGTTTTTTCATCAAGCATCCGTTATTCCCTCTCTAGCCTCCTTTTCTTTTATTATCTCTTAATTAATCACTCTAGCTTTCACACTTAGCAGATAATTACAGTCTCCTGGGCACACAGCTCATTTTCATAACCTCCTGCTCCCAGCCAGGAGTGGGCACGGCGTGGGAGGGAGGGAGGGAGGGAGGTGGTGAACGGGGAAGACAGAGGGGATGGAGGGACCATCCCGCGCTGGCAGCGTGAGCTGCGTCACTTCTCTCGGTGGCAGCATGGCCACGTCACCCTCCGGATGGGTGAGCGGGCAATGCTGGGTACCAGCCCAAAGGGGAGGATGATGTTCGGGTGAGGAGCCCTCCGGGTACCAACCCACAGGGGAGGATGCTCGAAGTGAGGAACCCCCGGGTACCAACCCACAGGGGAGGATGCTCAGGCGAGGACCCCCCTGGGTACCAACTACAGGGGAGGATGCTCGGTGAGGAGCCCCCCCGGTACCAACCCAAAGAGGATGATGCCCGGTGAGGAGCGCCCCGGGTGCCAGCCCAAAGGGGAAGACGTTCAGGCAAGGAACCCCCAGTTATCAACCCACAGGGGAGGATGCTCGAAGTGAGGAGCCCCCCGGGTACCAACCCACAGGGGAGGCTGCTCGGGCGAGGAGCCCCCCAGATATAAACCCACAGGGGAGGATGCTCGAAGTGAGGAGCCCCCTGGGTACCAACCCCACAGGGGAGGCTGCTCGAGCGAGGAGTGCAACTGTGGGTGATGGGGCAGAGTTTAAGGGTGCCTGGAAAAGGGATGGAGCTCTAGTCTGGGATCCAGGCTGGACTTCGCTGGGATGCTCGCTTGGGGCCGAGAGCTGGAAAACGAGCTCCCTTCCACCAGCCCGCCACAAAAAGTCCCGTCGGCGTGGCCATCAGCGTGGCGCAGCTTGGTGACGCCAGGCCCTGGCGGCGGGCTGGATCCGGCGATGCCCCCCCCCCGCCGAGGTCGCTGTGTGAGAGGATGTCGGAAGGAGGGATTTTAAAGAGCCGAACCCACTCGGGGGGAAGGCGCAGGGAAGGGAAAAATGGGGAGAGAAGGCCTTTTCTGCAAGGGCTGGGACATAAAGGGCTGCCAGCGCTGCCATGGCAACGGGCGGATTATGATCCAAATGGAAATCAAAACTTAAGGGGGGGGGGGGGGGTGAGAGAAGCGAAAGAGTGGAGTAAAGGAGGAGGGGGAGGAAAAACAACTTTTATTTCAATCGGAGAGCGGTTGTGCCGCCTTGGAGGGGTTGCCATAGGAACGGCAAAAGAAAAGGAGCTGGGGGAAAGTGTGCATGCGGGCTTGCAAAGGGAGCGTGCGGGCGTGCAAGGGAAGCGTGCGGGCGTGGGAAGCGCGCATGTGCGGGGGCGGTGCGAGCGGAGCGGGGCGTGGGCGTGCGAGGTGAGCACGTGTGCACGTGGGCATGCAAAGGGGGGCGCGGGCGTGGCACCCCCGGAGCATCGCCCTCGCAGTGGGTGACGCGGGCAGAGCGGCGCAGAGGAGTGGGACGAAGGGGGTGCAGCCCCCATCGCTGCAGTCCCCTCTGTTTGGGGCAAGACGCCCGCTGGTGACACTGGGGACACCCAGCGAGCCCCATCCCGTGGGAGCTGCGGGATTGATGGGGGGCACCCATGTTTGCCCCATTCCCGGGTCACCTCCGAGCATCCTCGTGGGTACCGAGACCCCGCCAGGCACGGGAGCAGCGTGGTGCCGGAGATGGGGACATCCCGGTGCCGCTGCCGGGCTCGCAGGGGGCCGAGGACGAAGTGGGGCTGGTGTGAGTGCCCGGGGCTGGTGTGGGTGCCCGGCTCCCATCGCACCCCCAGGCAGAGCAAGACCCTCTTAACCTCTTAAACGGAGAGCCGGGGGGGGGGGGGGACGACGGACCACTCCATCTCTTCCTCTCTTGCTTCCTCCTTTCCTTTTCTCTTTTTTTATTCCAACCCCCTCCCAAACCTTTCCCAGTGGATTTGATTTAAAAGCATTTAACCAACCGAGAGGGGGGTTCCAGCCTCGGCGCGGGGGGGTGCAGAGCTCCATCGGGTGTCCCCCTGGGGAGAGCTGGGGGTGCTGAGCCCCCCCCCCCCTCCCCCCCCGCGCCGGGTGGGCCATTGGGGGGTGCTTGGAGGCGTCTCGGGGGTTTGCGATGGGATGGGGGGGGACAGGGACGCAGGGTGGGCGCTGGGGTGGAGGCAGGAGGGCGGCAGTGGGGAAACTGAGGCACGAAGCTCTTGGCTTTTCCCCTCGTGGGGACGTGGGCAACCCCCGTGTAGGGCCCCGGTTTTTCCGGCTGGTTCTGCCCGCAGCGGCGTTGGCTCCCAAAAAGCTGGGGGGGGGGCGGGGGGGGGGGCAAAACTAAATGTTTCCCACTCCAAAATGCCTCCCCCCGAGCCCCTTGCCCTTGGGATCTCAGCCCCCCCCCAGTTTGGGGTCTCACCTCCCCCAGTTTGGGGTCTCAGCCCCGCAATTTGGGGTCTCAGCCCCTCCAGTTTGAGGTCTCAGCCCCACCCCCAGTTTCATGTCTCAGCTCCCCCAGTTTGGGATCTCAAACCCCCCCCCCCCCCCCCAGCTTGGGGTCTCAGCTCTCCCAGTTTGGAGTCTCAGCTCCCCCAGTTTGGGGTCTCAGCCCCCCCGTCCCACTTTGCCGGCTGCGGGAGGGCAGCGGGGAGCTGAGGGTTAAGCTCTGGGTTTTTCTTTCTCTCTCCCCTCCGTCTTCCAGAGAGCCTTGGCAGGAAATTCCTCAAATTCCAGGCTTGTGGGATCATTGCTGGGCTCTGACCGCAGGAGCGGGGAGCGGGAGCCAGGGCTGCTCCCTCCAGCTCCAGCTTCTCCTGCAGCCGGAGATGCAGCGCCCCAGAGGGGAGGGTGGGCTGCCCCTGTCCCTATTCCTTTCTCCCAACCCGCCCCCCCCCACCCCAAAAAAAAAAAAAAATCCCCCCCAAAAAGAAAAAAAATCCCACTGGGTGAGTCACTCCCCCCACGGGAGACACACTGCTCCTCATCCCCGCCGAGCCGGCGTCCAGTTTGGGGGTGACCAAACTGGTGTGGGGGTGTGTGGGGGGCTCAAACTTCCATGGGACAGCCCCCCAAATATCTCAAGTGGAGTGGTGGGAGATGGGAGCCCTAAATTCTCACGGCGTGGGGGGGTAGGGGGGCATGTGAGTGGTTTTTGGGGGTGCGACGTGGCAGCCGGGGTTCCCCAGTAGGAGGAAGGGGTGGGGTTTTTGAGGGGCTTTGGGGGGCCTTCCACCCCACTGCATCCCCCCCCCCCCCCCCCCCCCCCCCCCCCCCCCCTGCTGCCGCCGTGCTGGGGCGATGACACCGCAGAGTTGGCGAAGAAGGAGCCAAAATTCCTGCCCGGATTGTGCTTTTGGGAGGAGAAAGGGGGAAGGGGAGCAGCCAGGCCAGGGGGACAACTCGGGGTCCCCACCGCGTTGGGGGTCCGGCCGGAGGGGGGACACACACCAACCCGCGCCCCTCCCCGTCCCCATCGATCCCTTCCAACCCTGGGTTAGAGTGGGTTTTCGTAGCAAACCCCGTTGGCCGGGACTGGGAAGCGGTGCCGACGGCATCGGAGATGGGGAAGCGAACTTCATCGACGCTCACGGTGCCGCCTTTACCGCTCGGGATTCGAGGCGCCCATGGGGAAACTGAGGCACGGCGTGGGGCACGCGCGCCCCATGGCGCACGCCATCCCCCATGTGTGTCCCCCCCTTCCCTCTCTGGCCCTCTGACTCATCCTTTTCCATACGTTGGGACGCGGAGGCCCCGTCTCGGAGCGTCGCGCTCCCACAGCTGCTCGTCCCGATTCAATGTGAATGATAATCCCATTATTAAGAGATGTCTCATTAAGACATCTGTAACGAGAAAGCGCTTACCAGCCGCTTGGTGGAAGGATGCCAGCGCTGTTTAAATATTATTTTTATTTTTTTTTTTTCTGTCTTCCCCCTTCATTAATGATTAGGGATTTTTATTTCCCCCCCCTCCTTTTTCCCAAAGCAGAGCTCCCCTCCCCCTCGGCCCCGCTCGCGCGCACACACACACACAAACAAAAGTCTTAATTAGACATTGTTCCTAACAGGGATATTACACAAATTAATTAAACTCAAGCCAATAAACAGCACTGCTCCATAATTCTGACAGCCCCAGAAATGAAGAGGAAATCACAAGGGGGGAGGCTCTGCCAGCTCCTTCTGTCTGCCGGGGGGGGGGACGTGGGGAGGGGGGGGCGCCCGGACCCCTGCGTTACCCCACGGCGCTTCGGGGGGGCTCAGGGCAGGGGGCTGTGCTGGCGCAGTGGGGCTCTGAGCCGGGGACCCACTGGTTCTGGTCCCCACTGGGAGATACTGGGTGTCCCTGGGGACATCGCATGGGTGGGGGGGATGCTGGGGGTGGGGGCCCACTGGGGGATGCTGGATGTCCCTGGGGACATTGCATGGGCGGGGGGGGGGGGGGGAGATGCTGGGGGTGGGGACCACTGGTCCGGGGGGAGGGGATGCTGGGGTGGGGGATGTTAGGGAGATGGGGGGGGTTGGGTGCAGGGAGGGGTGGGGTGACCCCGAGAAACCCGGGTGGGAGCAACATCTGCAGCATCCCGCACATCTGCAGCACAGGCCTTTGTTTGGCAGCGGTTCAAAGGGCAGTGCCGGCGGGGGGGGGGGGCGGGGGAGGGGGAAGGCTGGGGTGTGAAGGCAGCTCCCATCTGCGCCCTCACTCCTTCTGTGGAGCCTCTGAGCATCAAAGGCCCCCGGGACCCCCCCCCCGCCCTCTACCCACCCACCCACCCACCCAGGGGTGCTGCTGGGCCAAAGGAGCTGATTTTGGGGTGGTGTGGGGGTGTCCGTCCCCGCCCAGGGCCGCAGACACACGCGTGTGCACGCACATGGCCGGCACTCACGCTCCCAGCTCTTACGGGCCCAGATACCGCCGTGCACGCGCACAGCGGGCGCATTCACGCACACGCATGCACACGCACCGCATTGCAATCACACACGGGGGGGGGGGTGCACACACGCACCCATGCAAGCACACAGCCGGTGTACGCGTACACACACACATTCCCATGCAAGCACACAGCCACTGCATGCGCACACACACACACACTGTCCTGTGCAAGCACATGGCTGGTGCATGCACATGCATGCACACACATGCACACACATGCACATGCACACACTCCCCTGCAAGCACATGGCTGGTACGTGCTCACACACACACTCCCCTGCGAGCACACGGATCATACATGCACACACTCACAGTCCGTGCGAGCACACGGATCATACATGGCACATACATGCACACACACTCCACCTGCAAGCACATGGCTGGTACGTGCCTCACACACACACTCCCCTGCGAGCACACGGATCATACATGCACACACACACAGTCCCAGTGCGAGCACACGGATCATACATGCACATACAAGCACACACACTCCCCGTGCGAGCACATGGCTGGTTACGTGCACACACATGTGCGTGCACAACACGCTCCCGGCCAAGCAGACCCCTGACGCGGTGCACCACACATGCATTCCCATGCACGCACCACAGCTGCTAGATGCACACACACACGTCCAAGCACACAGCCGGTGCGTGCCCCCCCGCATCGCCCCCTTGCAGCTCTTGCCCGCCCTTACCCGGCCCCCCAGCAGCCTCCCCGCATCTCCCAGTGCCCCCAGCATCTCCCAGTGCCCCCCCCACATCTCCCGGTGCCCCCCCCCCATCCCCCCGGTGCCCCCCCCACATCTCCCAGTGCCCCCCCAGCACCTCCCAGTGCCCCCCACATCTCCTGGTGCCCCCCACATCCCCCCGGTACCCCCTGTATCTCCCAGTGTCCCCCCACATCTCCCGGTGCCCCCCCCCATCTCCCAGTGCCACCCCACATCTCCCAGTGCCCCCCCACTACCTCCCGGTGCCCCCCTGCATCGCCCTGCTCGGGGCCGGCCGAGCCCTTTGTCTTTCTGCCTGGCTGCCCCCCTTTCACGGCAGGAGAAAGGGGGCCGAGTTTTTTTTTCCACCAACTTTGGCGCGACGAGGGGTCCTTCACCCAGGCGCCGGGGCAGGTGGGAGGCAGACAAAGACCCCCCCCCGGGCCCCCCAGTCTCTGCCTGCACTTGGAGGGGGGGGGGGGGCGGGAGCTGCAGGCAGGAGCGGGATGGGGGGTGCAGGGATTTCCTCCCGGGACCCCCACAAACTGGAGGGGGGTGAACCCTCAGTACCGCTCGAGGTGGGGTAGGGGGGCAGGACCCAATCCTGGACCCCCCACGAGTGGCCTTGGGGGACATGCACCGAGCCCTGTGGGGCAGTAGCGGTGCTCCCGGGGGGGGCAGCAATGTGCCCCCCCTCCCAACCCTGGCTCGTTCGCCGTACCACACTAAAGCAATTCATTTATTTCCATCTCTATTTTCTCCCTCTGCCCGGGCGCTGGTTTATATTTTATTGGCATCTTCGCAGCGCTGAAAGTAATGTAATTACGAGGGGAATTTATATGTTGTTTCATAAGTTGGGAGTTCATTTTTATTTTATTTATTTATTTATTTTTTATATATTATTATTATTATTAGGTGGGGAATATTTAAGGCTCCTCGGGAAGGAAAAATAGAACCCAATTCCACCACGTCATCTCCCCCGGTATTTATGCTTCTTCCCAACGAGATTTTAATTGGAAATTGTTTCGCATGGTCCCCACGGTGTGTATTTTTAACCTGCCTCTAATGACGACCCGGGGCCTTGGGGGACGGCGTTATCCTTGGGCTGATGGACCCCCCCCCCCACCTCCCTTTGCTCCCCCCCACCTTCTCTGTGCCTCAGTTTCCCCGTGAGAGCGGCCAGCATCTCCTGGGGACCGTGGCAACCGGAGGATGCTGCCCGGGGAGCGGTACCCGGGGTACCAGGGACTGTCCCCGCCGCCACGGGCATCCCTCCGCCAGGGATGAGCTTGATGGGGTCCGACACGGAGGTGCCGGCGCGGCACGGCAGCGCCCGTCTCCCTGCCCAGGGAATAATCGAGGTGGAATATTTGATGGGATGGGAAATGAGCTGCTAAATTTGTTGCCAGATTGGTGTCACCCACGATGGCGGCTGGGCCGGGAACTGAGAAATGGGGAGGTTGCGGGAGAAGCCGGTGCCACAGCGGGGAGGGACGTGGCACAGCGGTTTGCTGGGGACATGGAGGGATGGCAGAGCCGGGGGGGTCACCGCGGGCGTTTCGGTGGCACGGAGGGGATGGGGAGCCCCGGACCCGATGGGTGCCCGTCCCGCATCCCACTGCGCCGGGGGATGCCATGCCGGGGTGGCACGGCCAAGGTGACCCCGGTGGGGGCACGGGGAGGCGGTGGGGGACCCGGCAGAGCCGAAAGCACGTGGGGAGGAGAGGCGGCGGGGCCGGGGGAGGGGAACCAATCTCCTCCTCATTTGTTTTTATAATTTTGCCTTTTAAAAAATGAAAATAACTGGAGCATCCTTTCCCCGGAGAGCTTCGCTACCACCGGCTTCGGGAGTGGGGAGCGAAGCGTGGTGGGGGGAAGCACGGAGCGGCCCCCGCCAGCACCCTGCCAGCCTGCCGGGGACGCTGGGGACACCCGAGTGTCCCCAGCTGTGGGGAGGGATGCACAGCACCGGGGGAAACTGAGGCACAGCACGGCCGTGGAGGGGGATGTGGGCGGTTTGCGGGGGCTCTGGTGCCCCCCCACGCCTGGTTTCCCCTCTCGGCGGGGTTTTGGGTTAAAACAGCCCCGTTTTTTGCCACCGGCATCACACGTGCAGAAGTAACGGGGTCACACGCCGCGGCCGCCGGGCGAAGCGACGTCCCCCGAGATGGTGGCGGGGGGGTCGGGGAGGGGAGGGCCGGGCTGGATGTGGCCCCGTCCCGGTGCCTCCCAAGCCCGGGTGCTGGGTGCTCGCCAACGATGCGCTGGCGTCATATGATGGTGTTGAAATACTTTCCGTTCCTGCCGGGATGGGGAGGACCCGCCAGTGCTGGGAGCGGAGCCAGGGTGCAGGGTCCGGAGGCAGCCAGGATGGGGACGGGGACAACGGGCTGCGGAGGATGCTGGCGTGGCGGGGATGGGGACAACCGGCCGCCGAGGACGCTGGCGTGGTGGGAATGGGGACAGGAGTGGGGACAACTGACTGACGAGGATGCTGGTGTGGTGGGGATGGGGACAGGAGTGGGGACAATCGACTGCCGAGGATGCTGGTGTGGTGGGGATGGGGACAGGGATGGGGACAATGGGCCACCAAGGATGCTGGTGTGGTGAGGATGGGGACAACTGGCCGCCAAGGATGCTGGCATGGCAGGGATGCAGACAGGGATGGGGACAAAAGGCCACTGAGGATGCTGGCATGGTGGGGATGGGGACAGGAGTGGGGACAACTGACTGCTGAGGATGCTAGCGTGGTGGGGATGGGGACAGGGATGGGGACAACGGGCCACCGAGGATGCTGGTGTGGTGGGGATGGGGATGGGGACAGCCAGCCGCCGAGGATGCTGGCACAAGGGGGATGCCGCCGGGCCCCCGCACACCCCGCAGTAGTGGCTGCGGGATTCGGTTAGGGCGGCGTTAAAGGGCGGCAGTACTCAGTGAGTGTCGGTCAGAGCGGGGTCACGGGAGGAGGTTTGGGTCCAACGGGGCCGCTGCCTGTTTGACGAGGCTGCGCCGGGGGCTGATAACGAAGCTGGGGGGGGGGGGCACAGAGCGTTGACCCCCCAATTGCCGTGACCGGCACGGGGATGGGTCCCCGGCTGCCCGGTACCCCCGGCATCACCACCCCACACCAGTACCCCCAGCATCACCACGCTGGTACCCCCAGCATAGTTATGCCGGTACCCCCAGCATCACCACACCAGTACTCCCAGCATCACCACGCTGGTAGCCCCGGCATCACCACACCAGTACCCCCAGCATCACCGTGCCGGTACCCCCAGCATCACCACACCAGTACCCCCAGCATCACCACGCTGGTAGCCCCGGCATCACCATGCTGGTACCTCCAGCATCATCATGTTGGTATCCCTGGCACCACCGTACCATTATCCACAGGATCACCATGCTGGTACTCCCAGCATCACCACACCAGTACCCCCAACACCACCATGCCAGTACCCCCAGCATCATCATGTTGGTACCCCTGGCATCACCACGCCAGTACACTCAGCATCACCACACCAGTACCCCCAGCATCACCACACTGGTACCCCCGGCATCACCATGCCGTTATCCCCAGCATCACCACACCAGTAACCCCGGCATCACCATCCCAGGCTGTCCCCCCCCACCGGAGCTGCTCCAGCTTTGCCGCCCGCCATCCAGCCGCGTTAGCGTTAAAAGGCCTGAGAGGAAAGAGAAAGAAAATAGAAGAGGGCATTGAGTGACTGCGAAGAGGAGCGGGAAGCGGCTTTTCCTGCCAAGCTGCTTTCAGAGCGGGCGGCTCGGCCTGTTCCCGGCCGGCGCTGTCGTGCCGGGGTAATCGCGCCGAAGGAGGCTCATAAATTCTTCATGGCAAGAGGGACCCTCTCGAGCAAATCTCAATTTACTGGTTGGGAACTGCGGGTGAGAGCACTGCCGGGTCGGGCGGCCGCCGGTTGGGTCCCCATGCTGCCGGGGGCCAGCGGTGAGCGGGGTTGGGGGGGGACATCCCCAAAGCAAGGACCCTCCTCAGAAAAGCTCGCTGGAGCCTTGTCCCAGCCCCGCTGCCCGGCCCTGGGGTCAGGATGGGACCCCGCTGCCACCCCACGTCCCCCCCACAGGGCCACACAGGGGTTGGGGGGGGTGACGGGTCCCCACCGGCCACCCGTGTCCCCTGCCCCGAGATGTGGCCAGATTTAGCCGAAAGACCCAAATTGCCGGAGCCTAAAATAGCCCCCCCCACCGCCGCCGAACGGAGCGGGGAGGGGGAGTGCGGGGACGTGCCAGGGCCGATCACGTCTCGGTTGCCAACACATCCCCGCGGCGACACACGGCACCCGGCAGGATGAGACCCCCGCCAGGGGGGTGGGTGGCTGCGTCCCCATCCCCACTCGTCGGTGGGCCGCGGTGCTGCCGGCTGGGGCTGAGCTCAGCTCCTTTCCGTGCCTCAGTTTCCCCACGCAGCCCGTCGAGCTCCGCGGGCTCCCCCTCCATCGCCCGTTCCCCCGTCGGGTTTATTTCAGGGCCATCTGCGGCGCTTGGGCTTCTTGGGGTTTTTTTTTTTTTGCCTTTCCATCCCATTGCCTCGCGCACCGGGGGTGACGAGTAGCTCGGGGCGCTGGCGCCGAGGCCGTGACAGCGCTGGGGACAGGAGCGCTGATGCCCCCATCCGCAGCATCCAGCTGCGGTCTCATCCTGCCCTCCTCTCCTGTCGCTCCCTTTTCCACTCTGCCGGGCAGGGCCGCCAGGAACCCAAATCCTCTTTTCTCTCCCGCAGAAGAAAACCAGCGGAGGGTTGGTTGGGGTTTTTTTTATTTTATTTTTTATTTTTTTTTCCTCCTCCCTGTCTTATTTTTTTTCCCGTATAAATAGAAGCGAACAACTTGGGAAGAGGAAAGGGGGGGAAAGGCTTAAATTTAAAAGCGGCGAGGAGAGGAAGGGGAGGAGGGAGAGAGATAAAATAATAAATAAAAAAAAATAAATAAAAAAGGGGAAAAAAAAAACCCTCTAGCGCGGAGAGATTTAGCTCCATCTGAAAGCTGTCAGCGCGAATAAAAAGCTTTTCTTTGAACCCTGAGTTTAATAGCGAGAGGAGAGAGAGAGGGAGATTGGAGCCGCAGCCCCAGGGCTTAATCAGCCCTTCATTTGATAAATAGAGGGAGACAGGGCCGGGAGTGGGGCTCCCCGGTCCCTGCCAGGTCCCTGCGCCGCACCGCGCCGCGCCGGGGAACATGGGGAGCCACGCATGAGCCACGCGTGGGCCCACCGGGACACGGCAGAGCCCCGCCACCCGCCTCTGCCTGGGCACACGTGTGCGGTGCAGGGCACACGGGGACATGCTCCCATGCACACATATGTATTCCCATGCACACACGTGTATTCACACACACACATGCACATGCTCCCATGCATTCCCATGCACAGACGCATTCCCATGCACACAGGCACGTTCTCATGCCCACAGGCATGTGCTCCCATGCACACATGTGTTTTCCCATGCACACATATGTATTCCCATGCACACATGTGTATTCCCATGTACACATGCACATTGCCATGCACACATGCATGTCTTCCCACACGCACAGGCACGTGCTCCCATGCACACGTGTCTTCCCCTGCATACATGTGCATTTCCACATACACAGGCACGTTCCCATGCACACATGCATGTTCCCGTGCACACAGGCATGCTCCCGTCCACACATGCACGTGCTCCCATGCATTCCCATGCACACAGACACATTTCCATGCACGCGTGCACATCCCCACCACGCACACAGGCATGTTCCCACGCACACATGCATGTGCTCCCAAGCACACCAGCACGTTCCCATGCACCCATGCACGTGTTCCCATGCACAAGGCATGTTCCCATAGACACACATGCACAATCCATGCACACAGGCATGTGCTCCCCTGCACACATGTGTGCTCCCATGCACACCGGCATGTTCCCGTGCCCGTGTACCCATGCACACACGTGTGCATGCACGCTCAGAGCCCAGGGCCACCGTGCTGCGATCCGCCCCCTGTGCCCGCTGCAGGGTGAGGAGCGGGTGGCATCAGCGGTGCCGGCGCTTCCCGGGGGCTGGCGTGGTGAGGCGAGGGGGGTCACGGCGGTGTGGGGGGACACGGTGGTGACACGGTGGGCGTTGGGGGGGGGGGGGGGGGGGGGCACGGCGGCGTGAGGGGCACCCGTTTGCCTTTTAAGCCTCCGGCCTTTGGGAAGGCGCCCGTCTCCTCGGTGTAACGTCAAGGCCCCGCGACATGGAAAGACTTTCAGCGCTCGCTGTGCCGCGGCAATCGCTCTGCCCGCGGCCTCCCCCGCGGCCGCTGGCCCTGTATCGCCCTCCTCCAGACTAAACAGCACTTTGCCCGGCAGGACGGGCAGCGCAGGGGGTGCCTGGATGAGGGGAGGCATTCGAGACCCCCCCGCCCCGGTCCCTTGGGGCACCGAACAAAGTCCCTTCGAGGAGAGGAGGGAAAGGGAAGGAGGCAGAAGCCCACGGCATCGCGCGCTGATGGCTCCTGCGCTCTGACAACCGTCGCCAGCACCCCACCTCAGCTGGCATGGGGTGGGTGGCACCGGCACCCATCGATCCCTGCGCTGGGGAAGCGCTGCGTCGGGCGCTGGGGTGCAAGGAGGGTCCCGTCGGGGGGTGGTTCAGTGCTTGGGGACAAGCACGTGGTGACGGGTACAGGGCAGCGGTGGCGGTCGCATCCCCTCCACACCGGGTGTGTACCACAGAGGGGGTGTCCCCACCGCGGCAGTGCCGTCATCCTGCCAGGGAGAGGGAGCTGCTGCCCGGGCAGCTCACAGCCTAAATACCCACAGCAGCCGATTATCCGCTGCCGGGATTAGCAGCCGAGTTGGGGTTTGCCAGGGCTGGGCAGGGGCGGCAGCGCCCGCAGCGGGGATGCCGGCAGGGCGAGAGGAGAGCAGAGCTGCTCGCTGCCTGCCGTTGGCACCTCCGTCCGCTGAAAACATCACCCGCACTGTGCCATGCCAGCCCTGTGTCGTGCCAGCACAGTGCCAAGCTGGTGCCATGGCAAACCGGTGCTAGCGTGGTGCCATGCCAGTCCAGTGCCATGCCAGCCCCGTGCCGTGCCAGCCAGGTGCCGTGGCAAACCAGTGCCAGCATGGTGTCATGCGAGCCCCTTGCCATACCAGCCCTGTGCTAGCCCAGTGCGGTGGCAGCCCAGTGCCATGCCAGCCCTGTGCCACGCCATCCCCATGCCATGGCAAACCGGTGCCAGCCCCATGCCATGCCAGCCCCATGCTGTGGCAAACCAGTGCCAGCCCAGTGCCATGCCAGCCCCGTGCTGTGCCAGCCCCCCGCCAGGCCAGCGTGCCCGTCGGGCAGGCAGAAGGCCACCACGTCCCCCCGCGCTGTCTGGCAGGCCGCCGCTGCCGCCTGCGCCTCCTCCCGCCTGTCTCGCTCCCCCTTCCTCGGCTCTGATCTTCCCTCACGCCCACCTCTCTCCCCGCACCTCTCCCTTTGATCTCCGCTCTGCTTTTTATTCCCCCCTCCCCTCGGCCCCCCCATTCCTCCGCCATCCCTCCCCTCCTTCCCTTGCCTCTCCCACTGCCTCCTTCCCTTCAGCTCCCTCCCCGCCTCCATCCCTGCTCCGTCTCTCCTCCTGGAGTGGGGCGCAGGGCAGACCTGGGCTGGGGGGGGGGGGGGGGGGGGGGATACTCCATCCCAAGAATCCAGGGGTACCCCATCCCGGCCATCCTGGGGATCCTGGGAGGCCATGTCCCGAGGATCCTGGGATGCCATATTCCAAGGATCCAGGGGTACCCCATCCTGGCGATCCAGGGGTACCCCATCCCAGGGACCCTGGGTGCCATAACCATCTTTGGGTGCCCCATCCCAGGGGACCCTGGGGTGCCTGATCTGGGAGTACCCCATCCCAGGGCTCCTGGAGCGCCTGGTCCAGGGGATCCCGGGTGCCATGTCCTGGCGATCCTGGGGTACCAGGTCCCAGGGATCGTGGGGTGCCCCATCCCGGGAATCCTGGGGTGCCTGATCCAGGGGTACTCCATCCCGGCAATCCTGGGGTGCCCCATCCTGGGGATTCTGGGAGGCCATGTCCCGAGGATCCTGGGGGGCCCCATCCCAAGGATCCAGGGGTACTCCATCCCAGGGGATCCTGGGTGCCGTATCCCAGCGATCCTGGGGTGCCCCATCCCAGGGGTTCTGTGTGCCCCATCCCAGGGATCCTGGGTGCCATATCCCAGCGATCCCAGGATATCAGGTCCCAGGGATCCTGGGGTGCCCCGTCCTGAGGTTTGGGGGATGCCTGATGCTCTTGCGGTGTACCTGTCAGCACAGCCCGGCGCCACGGGACGCTCCCCAGCTCAAGGCCATGCGGATCGCCGTACCCCACCCCGCGCCCAGACCTGCGGGCAGGCACTGGGGTGACGGTGGCGGATCGGTGCCCCCATGGCGAGGAGGACGCCAAGCGCCAGCGTATCCCATCCCCCTTGGCAGGGACAGGCAGCCCAGCTGCGCCTCGGCACCGCGGCGTCCTCAGGGCCGGCGCAGAGCGGGTGCTGCCGGGAAGGGAGGCAGGAGCCCGCGGCGCGGGGATTTCGGGAGCTGTTGGGGGCTTTGTTTGCAGGATCAAAGGCAGGAGGGAGCCCGCAGCCCCCGGCTCTCCGGGGACGCAGCACAAGTTGGGGACAAACCTGAGCGGGTTGGGGTGCCTGAGCTGTGGCTGTGCCCGGCACGGCCGCGGCAAGGGCATGGAGCAAGCCATAAGCGGCACCGGCATGCCATGCTATGCCGTGCCATGCCAGGCCCAGCGGGGCCACGCAGGCGGAAGCCATGCTGGGGACTTAGCGGCTTCGTTATCCGCAGCTCGCTCATCCCCAAAAGGGATTTCTGCCTCCCCCTCTCCCGTGCTGCGGCGGAAACCGCTGGAATATTTTAGAAAAGAGGCTTTTTAAGCAGGGAAAACCGCCGGGGGAGAGGCAGCTCCTCTGCCACGATGTCCCTTTCCCCATCCCTGGGCATGTCCTGGTCCCCATCCCCTGCCCCGGGGGGCTGGCAGCACACGCGTGTGTCAGGCACACCCCACACGTCCATCCCCCGCCACCGTATCCTGCTCAATACCCGCTGACCGCGTGACGGGCGCCATGCCAAGGCACCGAGATCAATCCCGGCTGCTGTGTGGCGCGGGGGCTCGGGGTTGTGGCAGAGCCCGGTTTGGGGGGGGTCCCACACCCCCAGCAGCCCCTCCGAAAAGTCCAGGCACCGCAGGCAGGCCCGTGCTGGAAGCAGCACCGCGGCGCTGGAGCCATCGGCATGACGGAGCACCGGGTGCTGCCGGCACGGCCGCCGGCGTGCATGGCACCCCTGGCCCTGGCTGATCCCCCTCCTCTGTCCCCAGTGGCGCAGACGCGGTTCGTGGAGGAGCCGGAGGACCAGACGGTGGTGGCCGGCCAGAAGATCGTCCTCTCCTGCGTGGTGCTCAACTACTCCGGGATCGTGCAATGGACCAAAGACGGCCTCGCCCTGGGCATGGGGCAGGGGCTCAAAGGTACCCGCGGGCGGCGGGTGGCTCTGGGGACGTCACCACGTGGGGCAGGGGCTGTCACCGCGCAGGAGGCTCTTGGGTGTTGTGTCTCCTGTGGCGCTGCATCCCTCCGCCCGGTTTCCCAGCTCCCTGCGCAGCATCCCCGGCTGCTGCGGGGCCAGGGCCATGCGCCCCAGCAGCGAAGCACCAGCTGGGGCTGAGTGCCTGCACTCAGCTCCTTCCTGTGCACACGGGGGTCCCTGCATGTACTGGGGGCCCTGTGCGCACTGGGGTCCCTGCGTGCAGTGGGGTCCCTGCAGGTACTGGGGGCCCTGTGCGCACTGGGGTCTCTGCATGCTGTGGGGTCCCAGCATGCACTCAGGTCCCTGCACCCAGTGGGGTCCCTGCATGGACTGGGGTCTCTGCACACAGTGGGGTCCCTGCATGCACTCAGGTCCCTGCACACACTGCGGTCCCTGCATGCAGTGGGGTGCCTGCATGCACCAGGGTCCCTGCATGCACTGGGGTCCCTGCATGCACTGGGGTCCCTTCGTGCACCGGGGTCCCCGCGCACACTGAGCGTCCCCTGCGTGCCAGGGATCCCCCATGTGCTAGGTCGCCGCTGGCTGCCGCTGTCCCCACCGGCGCTGGCAGCAGAGACCTGCCCGCAGGCCCGCAGCTCCCCTGGCTCTGCCCGCGCTCTCCCAAAAGGGGCAGGAGCTGCTTCTCCACGACCAGCGGGTTCCCTCCCACACCGGCCCCTCCTCCCCGAATAAGGCGCCTGGGAGCATCCCCCCCAGCCCTGGAGAAGTTGAGGTGAACCCCATAACCTCCGTGCTGACCCCCCCTCGCCACCGTGCTGTTCCTGCAGCCTGGCCGCGCTACCGCATCGTGGGCACGGCCGATTCGGGCCAGTACAACCTGGAGATCACCGACGCCGAACTCTCCGATGACGCCGTGTACGAGTGCCAGGCCACCGAGGCCGCGCTACGGTCCCGCCGGGCCAAGCTCACCGTGCTGAGTAAGGAGCCAACCACCCCACCGAAGCCCATGTCCCCCACCGTGCCCCGTGTCCCCCGTGCCATCGCAGGCAGCGCGGCGGCTCACAGGCGCAGGAAAGGCTGGCGCTGCCAGCGCTGCCGCCCTCCCCCTTCCCTCCGGCAGCCTGGATGTGCCATTATCTTTAATGCCTTAATCTATATTCACGCCGTGGCTGAGTTACGGGACCTACGAGTGCAGTAACTTTGATTTCCCTGACTTTTGTGTCTTGTAAAAAAAAAAAAAAAAATAAGGAAAGAAGATGCTGGAGCCGCAGCGGAAATGTTGCATGAATGGGGTTTTGGGGCGGATTTCGTGCTTTTCTTAATTTTTTTTCTTTTTTTTTTCCTCTTTCTCCTTCTTCCCCTGGCATTGAAATTCCCGTTAGAAAGACGGGAGATAAAAGGCGTGCGAGCAGGAGATGTGGCTGGGGTACTGAGCAGTGCAGCTTTCCCCATGCCACAGCCACTGGAGCATCTCCCCGGGCCCCCCCCCCGGGGCAGGGACGGTCCCCAGGGACCCCCAGCCTGAAGGGGTCGTGCTTGGCCGGGGGCGGGGTGGTGGTGTGAGCCGGTGGGAACCACTCTGCCCCCAGGGTTTTGGGGGGGCAATACCAAAGCTGGGGGTACGCGGGGTCTCCTCTGTCCCCTGGCAAGCTCAGTGGGGTCCCCCTGCATCCCCTGGCCAGCGTGGGGTGCAGCTGGGGCAGGGCAGGGGGGTGCCCAGGCAGAGGGGTCCCCAGACAGGGGTGTCCCTGAGCAGAGGAGGTTCCTGTTGAGATTGGGGTCCCCAGAGCGGGGGGGGGGGGACACCATCCCTTTGCGCCCGTCCTACAGCCGCTCTCCTCCGCCAGACACCCAGTCCCCACGTCCATCGGTACCGCCAGGTCCCCGGGGCAGTTTGCAAACAGCCCAGGCCGTTTCCAGCCACATCCATCTCCGCACGCCCGGCACAAACGCCCCCACCACGACCCCCCCGCCATCTCCAGCGCCCCACCATGTCGGGGACACCCCAGGCCAGCCGCCTACCCTGACTTCTGCCAGCGCAGGGTTTCCTTCCCGATGCCAAACGGCGCCTTTACCTCTCCCCAAGAGCCAAGCCCTAATAAATCAGTACCGGGGCTTCAGCTCCTGATCAAAAGGGGATTAAGGCCCAGTTTACGCTCCGCTGGGAGGAGGTCTATGTCCGCTGCCCTTAATCGCCCTCCCTTTATCAGAGCAAGATCAATTTTGCAGCATCACGTGGCGTGGAGCGGGGTCTGCCCGTGCCAGGGACTGCGGGCAGAAGTCCTGGCTCCCGGCAGCTGGCACCCAGCCCGGTGTCCCCTCTCCCTTCTGCAGTCCCCCCTGAGGACCCCACCATCGACGGAGCTCCCGAGATCCTGCTGCGCGCAGGGGACGCCGTACAACCTGACCTGCCGGGCACGCAGCGCCAAGCCGGCGGCCACCATCGTCTGGTACCGGGATGGGCTCCAGCAGGATGGAGCCATCACCAGCACGGTACGGGGACACGCCGGGACCCCCCTGTCCATCCCCTCCGCCCCACGCCGTGCCTCGGCGTCCCCAGCACGGTGCTGGGAGCCAATGGGGACCGTCCCCTCTCCCCGGCAGGAGGTGTTGGCCGACGGCAAGCGGGAGACAACCACCAGCCAGCTCACCATCAACCCAACCGACCTCGACATCGGGCGGGTGTTCTCCTGCCGCAGCACCAACGATGCCATCCCGGCGGGCAAGGAGACCTTCGTCAAGCTCAACGTTCACCGTGAGTGGGTGGCGGGGACGGAGGGGACAACGCCTGCGTGTCGGTGGCCCTGGGGTGGAGCTGGGGCGGGGAGCCAGGGAGGAGTTCGTGGGGTGCCTGGGTGTCGTGGGGTGCCCGGGGGAGCCCAGCCCCGTGGATGGAGCCAGGTCTGTGCCGAGGGGCTGTGCCCACCGGAGGGGGATTCGCCCAGTCCCACCCGGCCGGTGCCAGGCTGGTGGCGAGAGGCCAGACTGGGACTTGGTGGTGAACACCGACCTCCAGTGGCTGCTGCGGGAAGGCTCTGCCCTGCCGGGGCCCGGCACCCATCGCCAGCACCCACGCCCGGCGGGGATAGTGGGTGCCCGTGGCGAGTACCCACACCGGGCAGGGATGTGGGGCGCCCACAGCGAGCACCCACCACACCGGGCAGGGATGCTGGGTGCCCACAGTGAGCACCCACACCAGGCAGGGATGCTGGGCACCCACGGCGAGCACCCACACCAGGCAGGGACGCTGGGTGCTTATGGTGAGCACCCACACCAAGTAGGGATATTGGGCACCCGTGGCAACCACCCACACCAGGCAGGGATGCTGGGCGCCCCCAGCAAGCACCCACACCGGGCAGGGATGCTGGGTGCCCACACTGGGCAGGGATACAGGGCACCCACAGTGAGCACCCCACCGGGCAGGGACACCGGGTGCCCACATTGAGCATCAGGACCATGCCCTGGGCGGCAGCGCGGGGAGGGGGCGACGCAGGCAGCCCAGGCAGCGGGATTCTCCCTTTGTCCCCTCTCCCTCTGCCACGCTGACCCTGTGCCAGCACCCGTGATGGCTCCGTCCGCCCTCCCGCAGATCCCCCGACTGTCACCCTGTCCATCCAGCCCCAGACGGTGCAGGAGGGCGAGCGGGTCGTGTTCACCTGCATGGCGACCGCCAACCCCGAGATCAAAGGCTACAGGTGAGGGTCCCCCAGAAGGTCCCTCCCCAACCTCCCAGCTTGGGGACGGGGACAAACGGGGCCATGGGGGTCCTGTACACCCCCTGAATACCCTCGCCTCGGGTCTCTGCTCCCCCTCAGGTGGGCCAAGGGGGGGGTGATCATTGAGGACGCCAAGGAGAACAAGTACGACACGCAGGTGGATTACACCTTCTTCACGGAGCCCGTCTCCTGCGAGGTGCACAACGACATCGGCAGCACCAACGTCAGCACGCTGGTGGACGTGCACTGTGAGTGGGGCAGACGCTCCCCCACACCCTGCCCAGCCCCCCCGGGCTGCTGCCACCCCCCTCCGCTGCCCCGGCTCTGCTCCTCACCCTCTCCCCCCATCTCTCCAGTCGCCCCTCGGATCGTGGTGGACCCCAAACCCACCATCACGGACATCGGCTCCGATGTGACGCTGACGTGCGTGTGGTCCGGCAACCCGCCGCTCACCCTCACCTGGACCAAAAAGGAGTCCAACATGGTAAGGTCCGGTGACCGAGCTTGATGGGGTGGGGGCTGCAGGGGGGGTCCCGTGCCCCCTCCCTGATGTCCCATCCCCTCCGGCACTTGCACCCAGGTCCTGAGCAACAGCAACCAGCTGTACCTGAAGTCCGTCACGCAAGCCGACGCGGGGCAGTACGTCTGCAAAGCCATCGTCCCCCGCATCGGCGTGGGCGAGCGCGAGGTCACCCTCTTCGTCAACGGTGAGCGCCATCCCCCCCTCGCCCCCCGGGAGCCAGACCCCTACCCAGGACACGGATGTGGTTGCGATGCCCATGACGAGCGGTGCGGTGTCCCCCTGCCCCAACCCGGGGTTTCGGTCAAGCCCCCCTCCCCCCCCGCCTTTGCCTCCCGCAGGACCCCCCATCATCTCGAGCGAGGCCGTGCAGTACGCGGTGCGCGGGGACCGCGGCAAGGTGGAGTGTTTCATCGGCAGCACGCCGCCCCCGGACCGCATCGTGAGTGCCACGGCGGGGGGCCGGCGGGGGGGGACCCAGGGCGGAGGGGGGCGCTGGGGACAATGCTGAGCTGCGGGTACTGACGCAGCCCCCTCTCCCCCACCCCGGCGGGGCCAGGCGTGGGCCTGGAAGGAGAACATTTTGGAGGCAGGGACGCTGGAGCGGTACACGGTGGAGCGGACTAACACGGGCAGCGGGGTCCTCTCCACCCTCACCATCAACAACGTCATGGACGCCGACTTCCAGACCCGCTACAACTGCACCGCCTGGAACAGCTTCGGGCCGGGGACCGCCATCATCCAGCTGGAGGAGAAAGGTAACACTGGCAACAGCACCGCGGCTGCCTGGCACGCCGGGGAGCACGGCGAGGTCTCGGGCGTTGCAGGCAACGAGGCTTCGGTGAGGGCAAGCGCCCTCCTGCTGTGGCCACCTCCTGGCAGTGCCCCTGTCCCCTGTCCCCAGCTAACGTCTCCCCGTCTCCTGTAGAGGTCTTGCCCGTGGGCATCATCGCCGGTGCCACCATCGGGGCCAGCATCCTCGTCATCAGCTTCCTCGTCACGCTCGCCTGCTTCCTCTACCGGCGCCGGAAAGGAAGTGAGTGGGGGACACGGAGGGTCTGCGGTCACGGCAGAGGGGACCGTGGGTGCTACCCATGGCGGGGATGCCACCCACGGGGCAGGAGTGGGAGGATGCTGCTGGCGGCCACCTCCATCCCCGGTCCCGCGTGTTCCCAGGCCGCAAGGATGTCACCCTGCGCAAGCTGGACATCAAGGTGGAGACGGTGAACAGGGAGCCCCTGACGCTGCACGCGGACCGCGAGGAGGACACGGCCAGCGTCTCCACGGCCACCCGTGTCATGAAGGCCATCTACTCGGTAAGGGACACCCCACGGCACAGCATCACCCTTCAGCATCCTTCCCTGCCCTGCGCCAGGACGGATGGGACCAGGGAGGAACGAGCCTGTCTCTCCCCTCCTTTCCTGCAGTCGTTCAAGGATGACGTGGACTTGAAGCAGGACCTGCGCTGTGACACCATTGACACCCGCGAGGAGTACGAGCTCAAGGTCCGGTGATGGCGCCGGGGCGCGTGGGGTGTAGAAGAGGGGCAGATCCCGGTTTTGTCCCGGGTCGGGTGGCTGCGGGATGCTCGGCGGAGGAGGCGAAAGGGCTGGGACTCGTGGGTCCTCTCAGCGCATCCTCCCCCTCTTCTCGCAGGACCCCACCAACGGCTACTACAACGTCCGCGCCCACGAGGACCGCCCGTCCTCCCGCACCGTCCTCTACGCCGACTACCGCAACCCCGGCCCGGCACGTTACGACACCCGCCCGCCCTCTCGCCTCTCCCACTCCAGCGGTTACGCTCAACTCAACACCTACAGCCGTGGTCCCGCGTCCGATTACAATGCCGAAGCGGCGCCGGGTCCCGGACCCCCTCCCGGCACGGCGGGCGGCGAGACAGCGAGTCAACTCTCCTACGAGAACTACGGGGGTCACGCCGCCTTCCCGGCCGGCGCCGGTTACGCCACCTATCGCCTGGGGTACGGTCAACCCCCCAGCCTGGACCGGGCACCCTACGACGCCTATGACCCCATGGGCAAGTACGCCAGCGCCACCCGCTTCTCCTACACCTCCCAGCACTCGGACTACGGGCAGCGCTTCCAGCAGCGGATGCAGACGCACGTCTAGGGCAGGCAGGGGCTGGCAGGCAGCGCCGAAGTGGGGGGACACACACGGGCAACGGGGGTCCGAAGGTACCTCACGACTGTCCCCTGATATTCAGGGGCTCATCCTGACCCTCCTGCCCCGCTTATCCCCCCGGCGACTGGACTCCACATGCCGTGCCACCCCCCGCACAATGCCCACCCCCCGCGGGGGGTTCGCTGGCAGCGGGGACGTGCCCCGAGTCTCTTCGAGCTTCCACTCATTCAGTTCTTTCTTTTCGGTACCTTCCCGGAGGAGGGAAAGGGTTGGGGGGGGGGGCATCCTCCCCCCCCCGCCCCTGTGCCCACCCCATCGTCCGTCCCGAATCCCACCCAGCCTCAGCGGGTGCGTGCGGGTCCGCGCGGCTGTCGGGGCCAGGGGGGCCGGATCCTTCCCCAGTGGGTCCCCAGCGCACCCCGAGCCAGCACCCAGGAGCGAGGGGGCCGCACACGAGCTGCCCCCAAAAACACCCCCCATCCCATCCCATCCCATCCCATCCCATCCCATCCCATCCCATCCCATCCCATCCCATCCCATCCGGCACGAGGGAGCAGGGAGGTGCTATACGTGTGTATATACGTGGCTGTATGTACATACATATACACAATGCCTGCTTTCTGGTTTTTGCCCAAAAAAGCCCTTTCCCCACCCATTCCCATACCCTGTGCCTTGATTTCGGGGATAGCCCCCGCTCGGGGCTGGCTCCCCCCTTCCGTCCCACTTTCCCGTAGCCCCCGTGCCCATCCTCAGAGCCGCGAGCAGGGGGTGCCCCAGGGCACCCGAGGGGATGGGGACTGGCGAGTTCAGAGCAGCAGACCCCCCCCTCTGGCATCCGCGTGTGTCCCCCCCCCTCCATACGCACACTCGTCCCTATGGATCAGGCAGCCGGGGGGTTTCCACCCCACCGCCGTCAGCCCAACCCCGAGCAACACCCGGCGGAACCGGTCGGCTCCGTCCCGCCACCACAAACCGGCGTGGGGACACGGGGGGCAGTCCCATTGATGAATGTATAGAAAGCTGTATATAAGGGGGTGGGAGGACCCCCCCCGCCAGCCACCAGCACACGTTACCGCTCCGCAAACCCATCTCCGCCACGCTCCCGCCCCGGCCCCTTGAGTTTGGCGAATGTTTTGAGCCGCGGCAAACCAAACCTGCCGGTGAGCGGGAGCTCAGCCGGTTCCCCCAGTTCCAGGGACTGGGAGGCACTGGGCAGCCGGAGCGATGGGGACCCCCCCCGATGTCGCTGCCTGCAGTGAGAACGCTCGCCCGGCTGCCAGCTCCGGAGCTCGGGGGCGAGGAACTTGCCGGGATGAGATTTGGAGGGAAGGTTTTGGCTTCCCGGTCACATCGCTGTCCCCGTGGTCCCCTGGGATTAGGTACGAAACACCTCCCCACGCGCGGCCACCCCCCGGGGTCTGCACCGGGGGGGGGGGGGGGGGGGGCTTTGTCCCCGTCCCACCCAGCACCCCGCTCCCAGCTCCCGATGGAGCCAGATCCCGGTGGGCTGGATCCGGCCCCCGTGGCAAGCAGGTACGATTTCGGAGGGCCGGCGGGAGGGTTTGGGAAGGGGCTGGCAGAGCTGTGCTGCTGTCACAGTCTCGACGGCACAGCCGGGAGGGGTCCCCTGCACCCCCCTTCTTTTTCCCCTCCACCCCCCAAAAAAAAAGGTACTGTCACAACGGGCCAAACCCTGGAAGGCGCTGAGCCCGCGCCCAGCCTGAGCCTCCGACTGCAGGACTGCGTGCCATTTCTTGCAATGGTGCCTGATTTAACACCCCCCCAAATCCCCGACACCTCCCTCCTCGCCCCATGTGTGTCGTGTGCCCCCCCCAGGGACAGCCCCATCTCGGGGGGGGGTTGGGGAGGTGGGGGGGGGGGGTCTCCCTCCCCAGGTGCTGCACCCCCATGTCGATAGCAATAGCCACTGCGGCAGCGCGGGCCGTGTTCCGCCCCAGCCACCCCCAGGTGCCGTGAATCGAAGCCGAAGCTTTAAATTAAAAAATCCCCCCCAAGGGGGGTGGGGGGGGGAGGAAACGGGGCCACCCCCCCCCCCCCCAGGCCACGGCCAAGCCCCCCCCGGCAGCGGGCGAGCGGGTCCCTTCCCTAGCACAGGCTGTTTTAGACCCCTAGAGACACGTATCTGTGATCCCCCCCCCCACCCCGCCCCAACCTCCCATTTTTTTATTTTCCATTTTCCTTTTTTTTTTTTAAATATTATGTACTATATTTTTAGTCTTAAACACGATATATTATATATATTTAATTTTTTTATATATATATATAAATATAAATGTTAAAAAAAGGGGCTGCAGGTTGCTTTTGTTCTGTGGGAACATCGTGATGGGGCGGGTGCGAGTGACAACTCCCCCACCACCACCCACGGGACAGAGAGGGGTCCGCTAGGTCTTGGGGACCCGGCGGTGGCACGGCCAGCGGGGTTGGGGACATGGGTGCTACAGGGATGAGCTCCTTCTCCGTGCCTGGCAAAACCAGGCTCCGCTGACCTATTTTTGCCGAAGCGTTTAGCCGGAGCCGATGCCAGGAGGGGCAGGGGAGGTTTGCCAGTCCCCTCCGCACCCAGCCTGGCTTTATTTTATACATTTTTTTAATTTTTTTTTTTTTTGTCCTCCCAGAAAAGCCTGCAAACAGGCTCGTTTAACGATTTTGTTTCCCTACAAATGTAGCCTATTACTTGGTGTGTTTCCACGCCTGGTTTATTATGCATGAACCAAGCAATTTGCCTGCTGCTCCCGGGACCCATCTTTAAAACAAAAAAAGGTGCTTTGTCATTCTTAATGGCTTTCGCTGGAGCGAGGAGCGGGCGGATGGAAGCACGGATAGACGGATGGATGGACACGGAGGGAGAGAAATTAAGTTTCTTCTCCGTCCATAACCCCCTCCAACTCCCAACGCCGCCTTGCGAACCAAGCCAGGCAGCTTCAAAGAGATGGGCTCGGCTCCGAAATCCAAGCCCTGGAGGTGTCTCTACCTTGCTGAAGAGGCAGGCTCCTTTCCCCAGGAAACAAATCTCCCCTCCTCGCCATCCAGCTAATTTATTCCCGAGCCGTATTCTAATTTATTCCCCAGGACGGCGGCAGGCTCACCGCCTCCACACAGAAATCTCTCTCGCCTTGTTCTTCCTCCTGCTTCCCCGGTGGGCTTGCCAAGGCTTCAGCCTTTGGGGGAGCAGGGGGGAGGAATTTGGGGTGGGCCACGTGATTTTATTTCAATCCCATCCCTGCGGGCCCCTTCTCCCCTCAATGTGAAGGACAGGAAGGAGGCAGGCGGGAGGGGAGAGTCTCTGCCGAAGTTTGGGGGTGCGGGGGAAACCCCTGTCCTCGTCCCTGCATTTTGCAGGGGGGAGTGGGGGTGGAACTTGCCCAGGGACCAACACGTACTCACCCTCAGGTCCCAGGACTGTCTCCAAAATCCAACCCGTGCCAGCAAAACCGCCAACCCTGCAGCCTTGAGCTCGTTTACTGGGGGGTACAGGCAGCTATCATTTAACTCCAAGTCACCCTGACAGCTGCAGCAGGTTAAAAAAAGAAAAAAAAAATTAAATAAAGATTCCCTCAAGAAAACCGTAATTTGTCTCTCAGAGCCCAGCGCCCGATAATAACACGCTGTAACCAAACAGAGATATGATTCCCATCCCTTCCCTCACCGCCGGCTGGCATGCTGGAATTTAATCTTTCAGCCCTCTGTTACCCAGGCTGGTGATAAAATATAATTTGATTTCGTTCCTAATAAATCACAAGCTCTTGGAGAGAAAAAAAAGAGACAGAGGGAGGGCTGAGGTTCCCTGAATTTGTCTGCGTGGCAGAAGGATGGAAAAGTGGGTTAACCCAGCACCCCAGCTCCGTGCTCAGCATTGGCAGCCGCCCCCAACGCACACAGACGCAGGATGCAAAGCAGAGGTTGCAGGCAGGAGACAGGCAGGTGCTGCCTACGGGCCTGTTTCCCCACCTGCCCGGGGCTCTTGCGGGGCCAAATCAGCACCAGGAGCAAACCACGAGGGCAGTGACCGCGGGGCAGCGGGACGCAGCACCCATCCCTCCAGCTGCAACCCTGCAGGGCCTGCCCTGGCTACGATGGCTGCTTTGAGCGGAGAAGGGGACACCGGGGGTGACACCACCTTCTCAGCACCAGGCCTCAGGAGACCTCAGCCCTCACAGGCCTCAGCCTCAGGAACAGGCCAGGCCCCAGGCCTCGGCCCTCACAGGCCTCATGAGCACGACTCAGTGCCAGGCCTCAGCTCTCAGCCGCAGGCCCCGGCCCTCACAGGCCTCATGAGCACGACTCGGTGCCAAGACTCTACCCTCAGCACCATGCCTCGGCCCTCACAGGCTTCAGCCCTCGGCCTTGCCCATTCAGGCTAACCGCCCTGGCTCTCCCGAGCCGCCCCACGCCCGCTCCACCACACCCCCCACCCTCCGCCCCGCGGCCCCGCCGGGCACTGAGGGGCTCGCCCCGCCGCCGGGCTTATTTATAGCCTCGCGAATCCCGCGAGACTTGGCGTGGCGTGGCCGCTAGGTGAGAACGAGGCGCGGGGCGGGGCTTGCTCTACCGCGGCCCCGCTTCCTGCGTCATCACTCGGCGCCCGGCGGCGGCCAGGCCGGGGGGGAGGGGTGGGCAGGAGTGGGGCCTGGTGCCTCACCGCCCGCACAGCAAAGAATGTCTTCACAATATCTCATCTCAGTCTGCCCTCTGTCAGTGCCAAACCGTTCCCCCTCGTCCCATCGCTCCCCTCCCTGACCCAGAGTCCCCCCCAGCTCTCCTGGAGCCCCTTTAGGCACTGGAAGGGGCTCTGCGGTCTCCGCGGAGCCTTCTCCTCTCCAGGCTGAGCCCCCCCTCTCCCCGCCTGTCCTCCCCGCAGAGGGGCTCAGCCCTCGCAGCATCTCCGGGCCCTCCTCTGGCCCCGCTCCCCCAGGGCCGTGTCTCTGCTGTTGGGCCCCCCCGAGCTGGAGGCAGCGCTGCAGGGGGGGGCTCCCCAGAGCGCAGCAGAGGGGCACAGTCCCCCCCTCGCCCCGCTGGCCACGCTGCTGGGGATGCAGCCCGGGGTGCTGGGGGCTCGCTGGGCTGCCGGCGCACGGTGCCGGCTCATGGCCGGCGTTTCCCCCCCCAGCACCCCCAAGTCCCTCGCGGCAGCGCTGCTCTCCACCCCCCCATCCCCAGCCCGTGCTGGCACCGGGGGCTGCCCCCACCCAGGTGCAGGACCCCGCACTTGGCCCCGTTGAACCCCATGAAGTTCACATGGGGCCACTTCTCCCCGCCTGTCCCGGGTCCCTCTGGATGCCACTCCATCCCTCAGGTGTGTCACCGCCTCACTCAGCTCAGTGCCATCCGCAAACTTGCTGAGGGTGCGCTCGATCCCGCCGTCCATGTTGCTCACAAAGATGTGGAACAGCAGCAGTCCCAGTAGCAATGCCCGAGGAATGCCACTTGTTCCGTGACATGCTTTGAATGCATCTTCTGTCACAAGGCGATGGCTCAGCGTGTAAGGGAAAGGCTGTGGATATTGTCTGCCTAGACTTTACGGGTGTACACTTCGCTGGGTAAGAGACTGGCTGGATGGCTGGGCCCAAAGAGCAGTGGAGAATGGAGTGAAATCCAGTTGGCAGCCAGTCACAAGTGGTGTTCCCCAGGGCTCAGCGTAGGGGCTGGTTCTCTTTAATATCTTTGTCAACGATCTGGAGGAGGGGATCGAGTGCACCCTCAGTAAGTTTGCAGATGACACCAAGTTGGGCGGCAGTGTCGATCTCCTTGAGGGTAGGATGGCTCTACAGAGGGATTGATGGGCCGAGGCCAATGGTGTGAGGTTCAACAAGGCCAAGTGCTGGGTCCTGCACTTGGGTCCCAACAATCCCATGGACTCTACAGGCCTGGGGAAGAGTGGCTGGAAACTGCCCGACAGAGAAGGACCAGGGGTTGTTGGTCGACAGTTGGCTGAACATGAGCCAGCAGCGTGCCCAGGTGGCCAATGGCATCCTGTATCAGCAATAGTGTGGTCAGCAGGACTGGGGCAGTGATCGTCCCCCTGTACTCGGCACTGGTGAGGCCCCACTTTGAATACTGTGTTCAGTTTTGGGCCAGTCACAAGCAAGACATTGAGGGGCTGGAGCGTGTCCAGAGAAGGGCAACGGAGCTGGTGAGGGATCTGGAGCACAAGTCTTCTGAGGAGTGGCTGAAGGACCTGGGGGTGTTCAGCCTGGAGAAAAGGAGGCTGAGGGGAGACCTTCTTGCTCTCTACGGCTCCCTGAAAGGAGGTTGTAGCGAGGAGGGGGATCAGTCTCTTCTCCCAAGGAACAGGCGATAGGACAAGGGGAAACGACCTCAAGTTGCACCAGGGGAGGTTTAGGATGGATATTAGGAAAAATTTCTTCACTGAAAGGGTTGCCTAGCATTGAAACAGGCTGCCCAGGGACGTGGTGGAGTCACCATCCCTGGAGGTGTTTAGAAGACGGGCAGAACGTGGGTTAGTGGTGGACTTGGCAGTTCTGTGTTAATGATTGGACTCGATGATCTTAAAGGTCTTTTCCAACCTATGATTATAGGGTTTGGCAGTGCTGAGGGGCCAGGACTGGCGAGGACAGCCTGGAGAACACAGCCGAGCCCGAGACCTGCCGGCAGCAGCCAGGCCCGCGCCCGAGAGCGAAGGCAGCGGAGGCAGGAGGGGTCAGGACAGGCTTTGCCGAGCGCTGTGGGGCTCTCCCAGGGAAGATGCTACTTGCAAAGTGCTAAATAGTGTTACTGCTGGCCTGGCCCCGGGAGGGAGCGCTCCGTAAGAGTGAATCTCTATCCCTAACCCTTGGTGATAAATAATAAAACGCTGCGTTTCTCTTCCTCTCTCCTCAGCCCCCTCCAGCAGCCGTTTCTGGAGCAGTGGCCTATTTCACAACAGGCGCCTTTGCGGCGGGGGCACTCGCTGCCGTGCAGGAGTTACTGACAGCAGCCCGGCGTGCTTTCAACCGTGTCGTAACTCTTTTTTTCTGGGGAGAAAAAGGGTCTTCGCTGCCCTGAGTTCAGCTGCCTCTGCCCCTCACAGTGCCGGCAGGTTGAGCTCTGGCCGTGGCTGCGGGGGACACGGGCACCCGCAGTTTATGTTAGCTGCTGAGCCCCTCCTGGTTTTAAATGGTTTTTCGGTCACCAGCATGTGCTGGAGGGAAATGGGAGCTGTTATCGGCTTGCAGTGGGGGGGGTCCATGCTGGCCCTGCGTTTCTTCTTGTGCTTCGGCAGCACTGGAGGCGAGTCCGGGCTGTGGGGGGTGAGATCCCGACCCCGCGCTGGGGCAGGGGTACCCCATGGAATGGGGGGGCTGAAAGCACAGCCCTGGGCTGGCGTGGCCTCATGGCACCTGCCAGATCCCTGCAAAATAACATGGGCTTTTTTTTGTCTGCAGCGGGTGACAAGTAGCTGTGACTGTCACTGGGTCCTTTCCTGAGGCCACACTTCCCTCTGCTGGAAGGCCACACGGGCGCATCCTTCTCCATCCAGGAGATCGCGTTTTCTGGGAGCAGAGAAACCCCCGAAACCCCTCGACCCTGCGCTGGGTGAGGAAAACGTGCAGCGTGACATTTTCACACCCATTTCAGGCGCTGAGGCGAGGGGCGCAGCCTGGCCAGGCATCGCTTCTGCTCCTCACCCGCCACCTGAGCCGGGAGCAACTGACTGGCCACGCAGCGTCCCCTCCTTGTCACCCTGCCCCTGCTAACGCGGGGACAGCAGCGCAGGTCCAAGGGAGGAGGTGAGGAATGGGCTCGCCATGGTGTGAAGTCGTGGTGGGGAGGGTGTTATTTACAGTGTGAATGCGGAACCTCCCCAGCTTTGTGCTTTCATTTGCCACCGTGCATGCAAGACAGCAGCGAGGGTCGGGGATGGACAGGTGCCATGTCTGCCTTTTCGGGGTCGCCCTGCTGGCCACGGCCGTGGGCTTTGCAGGTGGGTGAAGGGTGAGAGAGGAGGTGTCTGAAAAATGGCCGGGGATGGAGGGCTCGGATCGGTCGCAGCATCCCACCACCTGTGAGGCTGTGGCCAGCTGCTCCTCCTGCCCCAGCAGCCAGATCCCCCACCGCAGGTGGTTGTGGGGTCCCCCATCACTCTGTGCCTGCAGCCCTGGGGTGAGGGATGGGGCAACGGGCTCCTGGGACCCCCTTTAACTTCTCTTCTACACCCTGTTTTTTCTGATCCCTAATTACCCCAAGACCAGGCACAGCCTTGGCAGCTGAACGGCGTCCTGGGGGGGTCCATGCTGCTCTCCCCAGTTCTGCCCCCCAACAAGACGGTGAAGGAGATTGAGTGGAGCTTTTCAGCCGGCGTTGGTGCCACCATTCCAGTGGCAGAGTTCGGCCCCAGCGGCTTCGAGCGCCCCGACCCCAAGGACCGGTTCAAGGAGCGGCTGGAGATGTTCAACGAGACGGCGCTGAAGATCAGGGACCTGGAGCGGGGCGACAGCGGGGTCTACGGGGCTCGGATTAAACTGCACCCGGCGCTGGTGGAGGATCAGTCCTTCAACCTCTCCGTCTACGGTGGGTGGTTGCAAAGGAGGGGATGGAGATTACAGGAATTCTTTATTTTCATCATGTGGCCCCTCCGCTAGTGCAGTTTGGGATGTTTCCAGCCCTGGAGACAGATTCGCCCCTGTGTCCTCCTCCCTCTGTGTGTGCAAAACGACGATTTACAGTCACGTCAAGCTGAGTTCTCAGTAAATTTATGTGGTTTTCCTGGCTGCGAACAAGCGTAGTCCCTGCCCCCCACCCGCCCGGGGCTCAGCACCGCTCAGCATCAGCCATCCACCGGGCTGCCGGCTGCACGCCGGGGCCCTGCTCTCCCCCCGCACGGCACGCAGGCACTCGCAGCTCTTCGCTTGCCAAACGGCAGCTGCCGAGCTGAGGCCGGCGAGCACGTAGGCAGCTCCAGCTCCGAGCTCCCTGTGCCGTTTCCCGACCTCCTGGCTCCGGCACGCTGCGGCCGTGCCGGGCTTGAGCTAATCGGCTCTGGCAGCCGGCTGTGGCACAGGGCGTGCGGCTGGTCCCTGCAGGCACGGTGCTTGTTGGGCCACATCCTGACTGCTCCCAACCTTTCGGTTGTCCCCAGGGCAGGAGGGCAAGTGGGGAGGATACATTTTTCCCAGTGTGTGTCATCCCTTCTCATTGCAGACCCTCTGCTCGCCCCCGAAATCCAGAGCTGGTTGCTTTCAAAGAGCCCCGCGTGCTGCCACCTCATGCTGTGGTGCCACGTACCCAGTGGGACCGGAGGCACCGTCAGCTGGATGAAACCCCGGGGGGAACCGGGGGGGGGTCAGGGTGCATCCCCTCTGCAGCGGGGTGCTCCGCGTTGGGGTGCAGCCCGGCTCCCCCAACACCACCCTCACCTGCAGGGCTTGGCGTGCCCTGGAGGAGAGGAGCCGATCCATAGACCTGGCCAGTGTGTGCTGGAGCGGAGGTGAGTGCGGCGCGGAAGGGTCAGAAGGGAGGGTGAGGGGCTTTTGGAGGGGGTCTACTGGTATCTCCAGGCACCCCCGAGCTCCCTCCTGCCCCACAAAGGGCTGTTTTGGCAGCCGGGCATCCCCTCACCACTGTCTTTTTGCCAGCGTAGGACACGGCGTCAGGCCCGGCTGCTGGACCACAGTGGCTGCGGTGGTGCTCCTGGCGGCCTACGCCGCCACGCTGGAGTTTCCCAAAATCCCTCCGCTGCACCATCCCTGATGATGAGGGACACGGCGACAGCTCAGCCCTCCGTGCCAGCCTTTGCCGATGCTCTCCGCTTTGCCCGGCCACCCCCTTGGGGCCATCTCCCCGTGCCGCGGGGACATCACTCGCCATCAGGTGCCACGAACCGCAGCCCGTTCCCATGGCCGGCCGGTCCCAGCCGCAGGCAGCACCTCCGGCAGCGGCATGTGCCAACGGGAATGACGACCTTGGGACTGATCCTGCGTCCTTCCCCTGGGTCCCACGGACACCCCAACATCCCCACAGAGGACGGAGCCAGTGGCAGTTCCCAGCGCGATGGTGGGGGGAGTGACGCACCCAGAGGCTCCGCTCGGTGTTTCCCAAAATCCTGAGCCGGCGCCCGATGCCTTCAACCCACCCAGCCAGGTGAGCCCCCATCTCCCCATCACATGAGGACTGCGGGGGATGCCCGGCACGGTGATGCTTCGCCTTGCCGGGGATGTCCCAGCGTGCGAAACCCCTCAGCGCTGGCTCGCAGGAAGGCGGATTTGGCAGGAGGAAGCCTTGCACGAGGGCCGGCGTCATCCCCGGCGAGCACCTGCCGCGGAGCCCCGTCTCCGGATTGATGGCCTTCGTGCCATCCAGCTGCATTGTTCTCCTCTTCCTCGGCACTCGGAGGGCCAGCTGGTTTTCCCCATTAGCTGGAAATTTCGACTTGGCAACTTTCATTTCCCCTCTGCCCTCGAGAGACGTGGGAGGAACTGCCGGAGTGGGCAGCGTGTCCAGCCCCTGCTTGGCTGTCCGCTCCGCTTGGGGGGACCCCGACGGACAATTTTGAGGCGTTCACTGGTCATAAACATCCCGTGTCCCCTCTCCACGCCACCCACAGTTTCCCCCAGCGCTTTGAGGATCCTCATTTGACGGTGCCCCGAGAGAAGGGCTGGAGTTAATCATCCCCTGGGTGTAGGTTAATGATTTTGCTCGTAGGCGGGGAGCGGCGAACGAACGCTGTCCCCACCGCTCTGTCCTGCTGCAGGCAGAGCAGCCCCGCTGCGGAGGCTGCTTTCCCCCTCCCTGTTTTCCACTGCGAGTTGCTGGAGGTTTTAAATAAAAAATAAGCTTTCTGTGCTGCTAATGGAAAGCGCTTCTTTCCAGCCACGGCCCCCACAGCACCTCAGGGCTCCTAAATCGTGGCTGAGAGGGCTCAGGGGGGGCTTTTCGGCAGCCCCCCAAGGCAGGAGAGGTGCATGAGGGACGGGGTGAGAACCCATGGGGATGGTTTGGCAGGGCCGCGGTTGCCTCGGCATCACCGCCAGGCCATGCAAGGGCATCTATTCCCCAGGTGCGTCCTCTGTGATTCAGCCAAGACCTCGCAGCCCCTCGGGGACATCCCCTGCCGTGCTGCTCTCTGCACCCATGGGTGCTTGGGCACCCCCACAACCCCCCTGGGAGCACAGCTGGGGGTGCTCCCACCACCCAGCTCCAGGACGCTCCTGCTGCCTGGGTTTCCCCAGGGAAGTGCTCTTGATACGGGGAAGCCCCCGTTTGAACCAGCCCTTAGTGGTCCCCAGGGCCAGCGGGAGACCTGGCCAGGGCTGTGCCGGGCATCACCGGCGTTAATCCGGGCACCGAAGCGGGCTGACGAGGGACGTGCGGGGTCGGGGGTCACCGGCAGCCCCCGCCACGCTCGTTTCGCATCCTCGGCGGCGCGGGTCCCGCACGCTTCCCCCAGCCGCCTAATCATTTCTGGCGAGCTAATTAATAAGCTAGCTGTGCCCCGCGCGATGCACAGCTTCCTACGGGTTGCAGCGAGAGGCGGCTTTGCTCCTCCCCGTCTCTCCTGCCGCTGACTCTGCCTACTGAGCTGCACGAAGAGCTGAGGAGGAGAAATGGAGGGGGAATTGGCCAGGAGCAAAGCCCGGCTGCCCTCGCTGCTCCTGGCGCTGCTGGGCCTCGGGCCAGGTGAGTGCGGGGGCGGCCGCCACCATCGAGCCTTCGTCCCGCGGCAGCACCATGGCAGGGGGCCGGCGGCGGGGTGGGCTACAGGGCAGGGATGCTGACCCCATCCTGCCTTCTCCCTGCCTGCTGCGGGTTAATTGCGACCCACCCCGACGCTGCTCCCTCCATCCCTCCGCGTTTCCCGGCCAGGCGTGAGATGGTTTCTGGACCGCTGCTTTCAGCGGTCCAACCTTAACGAGAGGTTTCGTAACGAGGCGGTGGCTGAGCAGCTGCGGACCACCCCCCCCAAACCCCCTAGCCGGCTCCATCCCCCTGCAAGGGTCCCTTCGCCCCCAACGTGGCTTCTGGCCGGCACTGCTGTCGCCCCATGGAGCCCTTTAACCCCCCGGGGCTGTGCCAGATCCGGCTGCGAAGCGGCTCCTTACGTAAAGCGAGGAGCGAGGAATCCCCTTAATTCCCCGCCTGCTAATCCACACATTTAATAATTCCCATAAAACCTCCAATTCCTACAGAAAGCATCTAATAGTACAGGCAGATTAGCCGGGGGGGGGGGGGGGGGGGGGGGGCGGGGGGGGCCGACGTTATCTTATTAATTAGCTTCACGAGCAAGCCGGGCTGTCACCGGGCATCGGGCAGGAGGGCTGTGGCACAAGGTGCCAGCCCTGCCACCGCTGATGACAAATATCTGACCCAGCTCGACGGAAAATAGGCTGTTAACGATGCTTCGGAGTTTTCCAGCTGCTTTCTTTGATCAAAATTATTTGATATCAGAGCGGAGCGGAGCGGAGGGGGGCGGAGGGGGGGTGGTGATGAGAAAGAGCAAAACCCTGAGCTCGCGGTGAATAAACCCGGGGCTAAAATCAGCCCCGTAGCTCTATATTTTTTTAGGGTCTGAGGGAGACCCGTGTTGGACTGATCCAGGCGGGAATGCGTCGCGATGCATTGAGCATCAACATGTTCGCCCCCTTCCCTCACCCGCCGGATCCTGCCGAAGCGGGTCGGGGGGCTGCGGAGACGCGGGTTCCCCGAATCCCGGGGTAAACAGGATGAGCCGGGAGGATGCCGGGGAGGCGAGGCGGCAGCCGGGCTCGGCGGAGGCCTGGCACCAGCCGGCTTTTCCCAGCCGTCATTTCCTCCAGCCGCTCGTACAATAGCGCGGGGGCGGCCAGTTGGGGGACCCCCCCGGAGAACCGCGGCCGGCGGATGTGCCACGAGAGGGTGGAAAACGCCAGGAGGATGCCCGCACTGCTGCCTGTTCTGCTGCCGCCTGTGCGGTCAGCCGGGCGAGTGGGCATTGCCGGCGGACGGAACAGACGGACAGCGGGCAGAAGGGGGCACGCCACGCACCCCCAGCCTTCGACCCGGCCGCAGCGGCTGCCCAAGCTTCTCCATCAGACGCCCAATGAGCTTCTGCAGGTCCCCCCCCGCAGCTCCTTTCTCCTCCTCAGGGTGGTGGCTGTCCCCTCCTGTCCCCCCCCTCAGCACCTGGCGACCCCCAGCTTCCCCCTCACCACCCCACTGGTGTCCCCCCGTGTCCCCCGATTCCCCACACACCGGGCTCAGCATCCTCCCTCCGGGCTCGCCCAGAGCCACGCGGCCACAGGTACCCACAGCCGGGACGGCTTCATGGGGCCCCAAAAACTTTGCCGCCACCCCGGGGAACAGTCAGAAAATTTGGTGGGATTTAAGATTCGGCTGGAAAGAGCGGGAAGCGAGCCGGGGATAAAGCGGGATCAGAGCAACAAAACGCTCCAGCGACGCGGAGCACTCTCTTACAGAGCGAAGCAAAGAGGCAGCTCGTAACGTGGGGCCGCTGGAGGGTTTTATACAGAGTAAACACTCGGATGTCTGTGTTTAATCTGCTTTAATATACGGACACATCTGCTTCTGCCTCCCGTGGGCGGGGGGAAGAGGAGGGGAGGCGGTGGGGGGGATGCGCGGAGGCGATGCAGGACCCGTCACCCCGGCCATGGCGGGGGGGGGCTCATCCCAACCGTCGGCTCCGACCGCGTCGGCCCAACAGTCGGGCATCCCAGTCGGCGCGTGGGACAAGGAGAGGGAGAAGGGGAGGCTGTTATCCCGGTGGCAGAGGGACGTGGGGGGCCGCGGGGGGCCGGGGCCGGTAGAGGAGACAGCTTGTAGGTAGGCGGGAGCTGCCAGGAGCGAGGGGAGGTGGTACCGAGCAGCTCCTGGCGTGATTTTGCAGAGAGCTGTCGCTGCTGCCAAAGAAAAAAAACAAAAAAAAACCAAAAAACCAACCCACAACCCACCCCATGGCGATGGCTCAGATGGAGGGGCTGAAACCTGCCCAGGATGGAGGCAACAAAACTCCATCCCCGTGGGAATCGCCCTCATCCCCGCATCTCCCAGGTGGCTCCATCCCCTCCCGGAGCAGCTCCACCATGGAGGGACACCCCCAAGTCCCTGACAGCCGTCCCCGCTCGCCCCCACGGGCCTTAACCCTTGTCGATCTTTCGTAGGCATCTTGGCCGAGGGGCGGTTTAAGGCGGACAATGAGGTTTTGCAGATGCTGGCTGGGAACTCCTCCCAGACTCTCTTGGAGCGTTGTTCTGGTGAGAGCCCGGCCGCAAGCCCCGGGGACGGCAGCGTTCAGATGGGACCCCCTCCATCTGAACCGGTAGATGCTTGGGTTTTCTTTCGGCAACCAGTCTCCAAACCCGGCATCCTTCCTTCCCTGCTGGAGCAGGAGGCGGGCTCCGGTGGGATATGGGGTGATCTAAGGTGGGGGGACATCTCCGTCCCCAACCCAGAGAGGGACGGCCGGTGGAGAGGTGACGAGACGGCTGCATCACAGCAGGGAGATGCTGCTTCATCCCCGGAAAGGGACCTGTCCCCAGGGGTCCTTCTGTCCCCGACTTTTCCCCGCTGTCCCCCGTCTTGTCCCCACCGCGCCGGTGACTTTCTGCCTTGTCCACAAGAGCTCCTCTTCGGCCCAAGCCCGGGCACAGCCCCAGCAGTCTGAACGGCGTCCTGGGGGGGTCTGTGCTGCTCTCCCCAGTTCTGCCCCCCCCAACAAGACAGTGAAGGAGATCCGAAGTGGAGCTTTTCAGCCGGTGCCGGTGCCACCATTCAAGTGGCAGAGTTCGGCCCCAGCGGCTTCGAGCGCCCCGACCCCAAGGACCGGTTCAAGGAGCGGCTGGAGATGTTCAACGAGACGGCGCTGAAGATCAGGGACCTGGAGCGGGGCGACAGCGGGGTCTACGGGGCTCGGATTACAACTGCACCCGGCGCTGGTGGAGGATCAGTCCTTCAACCTCTCCGTCTACGGTGGGTGGCTGCATGCTGCAGTTTGGCGCTGGGGGCAAAAAGAGAAAGCCCCAAGCGCGAGGGCTGACCCCTTTTACAGGTGGGGAAACTGAGGCACAAAGCAATGGTGGGGTTTACCGGGATAAATAGAAAGCTTGCAAGTGCTAACCCCTTTTACAGGTGGGGAAACTGAGGCACAGAGCAATGGTGGGGTTTACCAGGGTTAGGTTGGACCCCAGCCTTTGCACCCCAGGACCCTGCAGCCCCTCAAGCTCTGCAAAAAGGCCAAATCCTGCCAGCCCAGGGCTCCCCGAGGTGGCCGTGCCGTGCCCCGCTGGGGACAGGCGTGACGGTGGGGACGAGCGGGGTGGCGAAATCCCTGCCACCCCCGTGCTGATCCGTCCCCCCCACATCGGATGCAGAGTCGGTGCCGAGCCCCCCGGACCCGCAGCCAGCTCCTGGCCAGCACATTGGAGTGGTGCAACCTGACGCTGCAGTGCCAGGGTGCCGGCAAAGGCGCCGTCAACGTCACCTGGAAAAGGGACAACATCATCCGGGACCTGACCTCCGACCGCCACCAGCTCTCCCCGGATGGGACCACCCTGCGGGTGGCCCTGCCACCCACCGCTGCCAACGTCACCTACGCCTGCACCGTCAGCAACCCCCGCCGACCAAAAGGTCGTCCCTCTTCGACCTCCAAGCCATCTGCCAAAGCGGAGGTGAGACCTTCGCCCCACGGATGCTGGTGGTGGTGGGGAGGGGGTCCGACACCAGCACCGACACTGGTTTGGCACGGAGTTGGGGGGGCTCAGCCCTTGGCGGGGAGTGGAGGAGGGGGGGTGGCACCACTCAGTGCACCTCTCTGCCCTCCCAGGGGGACAGACATCCTTCTCGAAGTCGGGGTACATCGTCCTGACCCTCATCCTGCTGGCGGTGAGCTTGGGGGGCGCCTTCTGGTGCTGGCGGATGAACAGCGAGAAGGCGGCAGACCCAGGCAAGTGAAGCCCCCTCCCCTCCCCAAAAGCCAGCACGGCTTCTGGGGGGGCTGGGGGAGTGGGGAGGGGGGTATTTCCCAGCCCCCCCCCCTCATCCCTTGACACCCCGCTCCCCTGTAGCTGCCACCCCCACGGTGCCCGCCGAGGAGAGCCCCTCCGACCCCCAGTACGCTGAGATCGTGCGCCGGAGCCCCCCGGAAGGTAATGATCAGGTGAGGCCCCCGGGGGGGCTGGGGGCTGTCGCCCGGGGAGGGCTGTGCCAGCGGCAGGGGGGGGTCACAGCCAAACTGGGGGTCGCAGCCACACTGTGGGGGGGCCTCAGTCGTAGCAAGGGTCCCCAGCCACACTGCGGTCACAGCCGTTTTCGGGTGGTGGGACACACGGGGTCAAGGCCATGGCCACACCGGGGGGTCCCGGCCATGCCAGGGGGCACAGCAACACTGGGGTGTCCCAGCCACATTGGGGGGTCCTGGCCAAACTGGGAGTCCTGACCACACTGGGGGGTCCTGGCCACGCCGGGGTCTCACCAACAACTGGGGGTCCTGGCCACACCACGGGGTCCTGGCCAAACTGGGGGTCCCAGTCATGCTGGGGTCATGGCAACACTGGGGTCCCAGCCACACCAGGGTCCTGGCCACACGGGGGGTCCCAGCCACTCCGGGGGTCCTGGCCACACCACGGGGTCCTGGCCAAACTGGGGATCCCAGTCATGCTGGGGTCATGGCCACACTGAGGGTCCCGGCCACGCTGTGGGTCCCAGCAACACCAGGGGTCCCGGCCACACTGGGAGTCCTGGCCACACCGGGGTCCCACCAACACTGGGGGTCCTGGCCACACCACAGGGTCCTGGCCAAACTGGGGTTCCCAGTCATGCTGGGGTCATGACAACACTGGGGGGCCCAGCCACACCGGGGTCATGGCCACACCGGGGGTCATGGCCATACTGGGGGTCCCAGCAACACCGGGGTCCTGGCCACACTGGAGTCATGGCATCACAGGGATCCCAGCCACATCAGGGTCCTGGGTATACTGGGGGTCCTGGCCAAACTGGGAGTCCTGGCCACACTGGGTGTCATGGCCACACTGGGGGTCATGGCCACACTTGGGGGTCCCAGTAACACTGGGGGTCCCAGCAACACTGGGGGGTCCCAGCCACACTGGTATTCTGGTCACACTGGAGGTCCTGGCCACACTGGAGCGATGTCCACACTGGGGGTCATGGCCACACCGGGGGTCCCAGCAACACCGGGGTCCTGGCCCCACGGGACACCCATGGGTGCAGGCTGGGCCCCGTGCCGGGGCAGAGCATCCCGTAGGGGCTCCCCGGGGCAGGTGGGTCCCTCACCAGCCCCACACCCCCCCCGCCCCCCCCATCTCTGCTGCAGGGCCTCGGTCACCCTGAAAATAACCAGGAGCAGAGCTCGCCACAAAAAGCACCGGTCACCACCGTCTACGAGCAGATCCGCCGGCCGCCAGAGGACACGGCCGAGGAGGTGACATAGGCCCTCAGGTGCGGGGCGAGGGGGGGCTGCCCCCAAAAAGGGGACCGGTGCCGGTGGGGGTCTGCAGGTGGGGACCCCCCCCAGCTGAAGGGGCTCCTCTCTCTCCCGCAGGCACCCGCAGAGCCGGAGCATCGGGATTTTCCGGAAGGGCTGTAAAGTGCGTTGTGTGCCAAATCCGAACCCTCCAGTCCCCGTTTCGGCTCCGGGGATGGGAGGCACCATCTCGGGGTGACAGCCGGACGGACGCTTTCCCCCCATACCCCCCCCCCCCCCCCTCCCCATACCCATGGTTTCTCTCCAACCTCTTTGTCTGACGCCCCTCCAAGACTTTTTGGGGAGAGGGCTCCCGGTCTGAGGCTGAGACGAGCGGCGGTGAAGCTGGGGGACCCTCCGTGGTCCCCGGGATGCTCCGGGAAGGGGGGAGATCCCGGGGTTCACCTCCTGCGTGCCACTGCTGCCGGGCTTGGCCGGGGCTGGGGACATTGGGATGGCAGGGACATATCCTGGTGCCGGGCCACGCCACTCTGGCACAGCACAAGGGGTCCGGGATGAGACCCCTCGGAGCAGATTGACCCCCCCCCCCAGCCCTCCCCAGGCCCCTCCCAGCCTCCAGCTCCCCCCGGAGCCCTCGCAGGGACCCTCTGTGGGGTCCCATCTGCTTCACCGCTGCCACGGAGACACGGGGAGAGGGGACACACCGGCATGTCCCCCCAGCCCCGGCCCACGCGGCTCCACTGCAGCGGACCCGGGTGGCATCTCCGGGGCCACAGAGGGACGCAGAAGGGACCGTCGCCCGTGCAGATCCGCCGAGAAGCACCCCCCTTTGCCCTCCCTGCCCCCGCCGCTCCCCGCCATAGCCGTCGCCCGTGTAACTCGCGCACCGTTGCGACGGAGGGGATGTCACTGCCTGTGTGTCCAGCACCCACCGTCACGGGTCCCCTCGCTCGGCCGGACCTCCCGCCGTTGTAAAAACAGCAAATAAATGTTGGTGAGACCACAGGGGAGAGCTGGCGGGGGAGTGGGCACGTGTGTGCACGCATGTACGCCTGCATACGCGCATGTGCACACCTGTTTCTGTGCAGCCGCACGTGGACCCGTTGCAGTAGAAGCATCCCCGGGGCCCTGCACCCGAGAAACCCCAGCCCGGCCCCCCCGATGGGTAAAAGGGGGGACGCAGCCACCTCTCACTTCCCTTTCTGGAAAGGCGGCGGCGGCGTGACCTCCGCTCCTGGGCCGTGTACTGCCTGGGACCAGCCCAGCCCCCCCACGTCCCCCTCCCGAAACACGGGGGGCTCTCACAGGCGGACTCTGCATCGCAGCCGGGACACGGTGGGAGCCCCGAGGGGTGACAACCCCCGTGGGGACAGGCCAGCGCTGTCCCCAGGGACCTGCGCTCTTCTTTTAAGCGTCTCCTGCTGCTGCTGGGGGGGTTCCGCGTTCGGCGAAAGCTTCTCGAGCGAAGGCTTTGCTGCTGGTGGGGAGAAACCGGCCGAGCCCCAGTGGGAGATGCAGCCCCAGGGCAGAGGACTCCCAGGACATCCCGGGTGCGGGGGACAGGACACCCCGGCTGTGGGGGACAGGGCATCCCGGGTAGGGGGGACAGAACATCCCAGGTGCTGGGGACAGGAACATCCTGGGCACTGGGGGATAGAACATCCTGGGTGCAGGGGACAGGAGCATCCCGGGCGCAGGGCACAGGGCATACCGGGTACGCAGGACAGGAGCATCCCAGGCATGGGGGACAGGAGCATCGCGGGGTGCTGAGGACAGGACATCCTTTGTGCTGGGGACAGGACATCCCAGGCGCAGGGGACAGGAGCATCCTGGGTGCTGAGCACAGGACATCCCAGGTGTGGGGACAGGACATCCTTGCTGCTGGGGACAGGAGCATCCCAGGCACAGGGGAAAGGGCATCCTGGGTGTAGGGGACAGGAGCATCCCGGGCATGGAGGACAGATCATCCTGGGCGCTGGGGACAGGACATCCCGGGTGTAGGGGACAGGAGCATCGCGGGTGCTGAGGACAGGCCATCTTTTTTGCTGGGGACAGGACATCCCGGGCGCGGGGGACAGCGCATCCCGGCACTGGGAGCCCAAGCAGGCCATTTCCAAGCCGTGAGGAACCCTCTCCCCTCCATTTCAGGCCCAGCAAACCCTCCTCGGGAGGAGCAGCCACGCTGGCTCGGCCCCGCAGCGGGGACTCACCCTCATCCCAGGCGTGCTCAGCTCCACGCGGCAGCCGGCCCAGCTGGCGTTATTTACCCATGGGCAGGTGGCATCCAGGTCCTTCCTTTATTTATCGCACCTGAGGGAAAACAAAGGTTGGACAGCCGGGGACCGGCTTGGGGACTCTGGGGACCAGCCCAGGGGGGGTTTTGGGGACAGGCATCAAACCCTTGGTGCAGTAGGAGGGAGAGATCCCACCGACCTACGGTCTGGCCACAGGGCTTGGTGATGTCCCCATGATGTCCCCTGATGCATCGCCACTCCCCTGGGAAGGTGTGTGCTCGACGTGCGTAGATTTGCATGTTCACTCCCTCCAAGCAGGGACGTCGAGCTGAGCTGAAAGGCTTCGAGCTCGCAACGGTGGAGCGATGGGGATGTCACCGGGTCACCCATGTCCCCGAGTCCCCTGGCTGCTGGTCCCACTCCTCGTGGCGGCAGGTAGGTGTGAGGGGAGGGCAGCGGCCGCGCTGGGAGGGGGCCGCAGCAGTTCCCAATGCTTGCAACCCCCAATTAGCAGCCGCCCCTTTTTGATTAGTGGCCCCCATTCATTAGCGACCAGGTGGCGGTGGGAGAGAGATGGGGAGCGCGGCTTTGGGTCCCAAGAGCAAAATGAACGCTAGCCCCCAAGGGGATTAGAAAACACCTGAAATATTAGGGGAGAGCACAGGATTTCCCCCTGCGAAAGAGCTGGGAACGATGCACCAGGGCACCGGTGGTTCCTCGGGGCGGAGGGCGATGAACCGGGGCTGCTTGCTTGCAGGCGATGGGGGAAACGATGCATGGTATTGCTCAGCCTCCCCTCTTCGCTTCGCTGCTGGCATAAATCAACTCCTGAGAGGTTTACGGTGCCCCAGCTGAGCCGGGACCCCCCGGGGTGGGTGCCTGGGGTTGTTGGCTCCTTCTTCTGCTCAGTGGTTGCTGCTGGGAGCACTCGGCTCAGCCGAACCGCCGGAGGAAAAGGGAAAAAGGATTTTTGGCGAGTTACGGAGGAAGGCAAGGAGGGGCGATCTCCCCTCTTTGTTTGCCCGCATGTTTCCGCAAGGAGGAAGAGCGAGGCCGAAGGGTGGCTGCTCCGGCTGTCCCCATTTCCTCAGGGTGGAGAGTTGGGGGGGGTTCCATCCTGCTGCCGTCAGGGCCACCTGGAAAGCGCTTGATGGGTGCGATGTGCGGACTGGGTGATGCCCGGCGTTTAACCAGCACCCAGCTGGGTGCCCTGCGGACGGCTGGGACACAGCGGTGCTGGGGTCTCGCTCCCCATCACGGCTGCCAAACCCAGCGCAGCACCCGATGAGGTGGTACCCAAATGAATCCCACCACCACCACCACCTTCCTCTTCTCTCCGCATCCCCCTGAACCGGTGCGGGGGATGGCCCACAGCCATGCTGGCATGATGGGATGATGAACCCCCTCAAGGCAGTGTCGGCGCATTGTGGTTTGCCGGCTATGTGCCGGCCGTGCCGTTCCCATCGCCTCGCCTTCCTCTTTGCAAACCAAAGCGACTCCGGAGAGCGCGGGGGAGAGGCCAGAGCGTGCAGAAAGCGAGCAGGCTCCGAGCCGTGGCGCAGGGTGGGTCCTGCGGTGTGGGGATGTGGCTGTCTGTCTGTCCATCCCCTGGCTTGGGGGAGGCTGCGGCGGCTTCTTCTCGCAGCATTCGGCATCTCGGACATGCGTCTGCCGGTGTGGGCAGCTCTGTCGAGAGGGAGCATCTCGCTGTCAGCTCAGGAGCAGAAGCAGCCCAGCGAGCCCCCGGCACCCCGGGCTGCATCCCCAGCAGCGTGGCCAGCGGGGCGAGGGGGGACTGTGCCCCTCTGCTGCGCTCTGGGGAGCCCCCCCTGCAGCGCTGCCTCCAGCTCGGGGGGGCCCAACAGCAGAGACACGGCCCTGGGGGAGCGGGGCCAGAGGAGGGCCCGGAGATGCTGCGAGGGCTGAGCCCCTCTGCGGGGAGGACAGGCGGGGAGAGGGGGGGCTCAGCCTGGAGAGGAGAAGGCTCCGCGGAGACCTCAGAGCCCCTTCCAGTGCCTAAAGGGGCTCCAGGAGAGCTGGGGGGGACTCTGGGTCAGGGAGGGGAGCCATGGGACGAGGGGGAACGGTTTGGCACTGACAGAGGGCAGATTGAGGTTGGATATTAGGAAGAAATTTTTCACTCTGAGGGCGGTGAGCCCCTGGCGCAGGCTGCCCCGAGAAGCTGTGGCTGCCCCATCCCTGGAGGTGTCCAAGGCCGGGTTGGACGGGGCTGGGAGCACCCCGGGCTGGGGGAGGTGGCCCTTCCCAGGGCAGCGGGGTGGGATGAGATGGTCTTCAAGGTCCCTTCCAACCCAAACCATTCTATCATTCTACAAACATGGGGGCTGCACCCCAAAAGCTCAGCACTGAGCTGCCCCACAGCCCTGGACAGAGGGTCCCTGTCCCCACTGTGGGGACATTTCCTGAAGGTTTAACCTCAAACCTGCCCCGGTTTGAGCCTCGCTCGGGTGCAGGCGTCGTGGGGAGAGCATCCCCATCCTCTCCATGAAGCTCTGGTTGGTCCCTGTCGTGGGGATGACCTGTGCACAGCATGGGGGTGACACTGGGACAACGCAGGACGATGCTGGGAAGGCACCGTGAGCACCCAGTGTCCCCCCAGCCCCGGGGGATGCCCAGCCCCACACGTGGTACCCGGCCGCTGGGGATTCTGGCAGGGGACGTGATGGGTGTAGGGTTCAATGAACCATCTCAGGCGGGCGCCACGCTCCTGTGACGAAGGCACCGGCGGGCAGATGCCCACGGGTACCTCGGGTGGGGGCTGTGGGCAGGAATGGGGGGGCTGCTGGGGGTCTCCATCCTCCACACTATCCCTGTCCCGGCCAGGTGCTGCGGATACCCAGGTCCAGCAGTATGGTGTCCTGGGGGAAACTGTGCTGCTCTCTCTGGTTCTGCCCCTCAACGAGACGCTGAAGATTGAGTGGAGCTTTTCAGCCAGCACCGGTGCCACCATTCAAGTGGCAGAGTTCAGCCCCGGCAGCTTCGAGCGCCCCGACCCCGAGGACCGGTTCAAGGAGCGGCTGGAGATGCTCAATGAGACAACACTGAAGATCAGGGACCTGGAGCGGGGCGACAGCGGGGTCTACGGGGCTCGGATTTTACTGCGCCCAGCGAAGGTGGAGGTGATGTCCTTCAACCTCTCCGTCTATGGTGAGCGGCTGCAAAGCGGCGGGTGGTGGTGATGGTTATACAGCCGCGGTAAGAGCAGCTCATGCGAGAGGCAATAAAAGCTTTCCGCGCCCAGAGTTAGCAGCAGCCGGGAAAGGGGAAGAGAAATTGCTCTCGCTGCTGAGTGTCTGTCACGGGGATTTTCCTGGGTCTATGACTAACCCTGACCCACTCCCACCTGCACTTCCCCTTCCCGCACCCTCTTGCTGCCCCTCCAGCCCCGTTCGCCCTCCCTGGGGGACCCAGGGTGTCCCCAGGGTGTCCCCGGGGTGTCCTCAGGGTATCCCCGAGCGCAAGAGTGTTTGTTTGCACCTCAAACAGGGCCGGTGCCAGAGCCGGAGATCCACTACCAGCAGCTCTCCCTCAGCACCCAAGGGTGCAACGTCACCCTGCGGTGCTTGGTGCCGGCTGGCAGCGACGCTGAGGCCGCCTGGCAGCCCGGGGTGCCGAGAGAACAGTTTTGCAACGACAGCCAGACACTGTGCCTGGCCGTGCCCCGCCAGCGCCTTCAACACCAGCTACATCTGCATGGCCCAAAATCCCATCGAGACGCGGAATATCTCCATCCGTCTGGACACCGTGTGCCGGCAGCAGGGTAAAAGTTCCCCCAGCACCCGGTACCACCCAGGCGGTGGGGGTCCTGGCACCCACCATGGCTTATCCCTGCAGAGACGCATGGCTGGTGGAGGTGGCACTTGTGTCTGATCCTGCTGGCCGTGGCCGTGGCCGTGGCAGCCCTGCTCAACATCGCCTGGCTGCTGAGGAAGAAGAGGAGGAAGAAAGCAGCCAAGGGAGGTGGGTGCTGCCGGGTCAAGGCTGTGTCCTCGCAGCCGGGATCGCTCGGCAAACAGAGCCGGGAAAGGGGGAACCGGCTTTTTCCTCGGCGGTAGCTCTGCCTGCCCGTCCCTGCCTGCCCTGCCTGGACCAGGGCGGATCCAGATCCCCCTTCCCCACCTCCCGGCTGCCCCCCGGCACCCCTGGGCTCACCCCCACCTGCTCCTCTCTCCGTAGCCGCCCTGACCTCCCCCTCCAGCGAGTACGCTTCGCTGGAGATTTCGTATGCTGAGATTCAGAGGACAACCCCCCCGCCGGCAGATGAGAGGGTGAGACTGGGGGGCCGAGGCCGGATTCAGCTCCTGACCCATTGCACGGTGATGCCGGGGCCGGATTCGGCTCCTGACCCATTGCACGGCGATGCCGGGGCGGGATTCGGCTCCTGACCCATTGCACGGTGATGCCGGGGCGGGATTCGGCTCCTGACCCATTGCACGGCGATGCCGGGGCCGGATTCGGCTCCTGACCCATTGCACGGTGATGCCGGGGCGGGATTCGGCTCCTGACCCATTGCACGGTGATGCCGGGGCCGGATTCGGCTCCTGACCCGTTGCACGGTGATGCCGGGGCGGGATTCGGCTCCTGACCCATTGCACGGCGATGCCGGGGCCGGATTCGGCTCCTGACCCATTGCACGGCGATGCCGGGGGTCACGCCGGGGCCGGGCTCCCGTTTCCAGCTGTCCCCTCCAGGCGCTGTGGCTGAGGGTCCCTCTGTGCCCCCGAAGTCCCCTGAGCCAGGGGACACGACCCCCTTCCTCAGCCCTGGGATCGGCTCCCCGGCATCACTCCGAAGCTCCTCATGCTTCACCGGGGGTGGGACGGGGAGGTGGCATGAGGTTGAAGGGCACTTTCCAGGGCCACCATGTTCCTGGGGCGGGGGGGAGCTTGTCCCAGCTGGGGACTGTCCCCCCTGCCAAAGGGCCAGTGGCTCAGGGAGGGGGGGGGTCTCCCTGTTTTTTGGCCCCCAGCAGCAGGACCACCCCACCACCATCTACAGCCAGGTGCAGGTAGGAGCGGGCAGCCAGGCCGAGATGCTCGCGTAGTCCACCATGGCCGGTGAGTACCGCCGGCACCGGGGGGGGGGCTTCATCCTCATCCCACCCCCAGAGGGACCCGGCTCTGTCCCCACACTGACTGTCCCCGCTTTGTCCCCGAGCAGGACAGAGCAGCAGGATGGGAACCACCGCGTCCACCACACAGTGCCGTGGACTGACGGACACTCCTGTGTTTGTCCCATGATGTCCCCTCCTGCCCCCTCCCCCTGCTCCATGTTTCCCCCACACACACACACAGAGCAGGATTTGGGGGGGGGGGGCTGCGAGCAGCGACCCTGTGGGCTGCCACATTCCCTTTCCCCAAACAAAAGAGCAGCCAAGGGGGTGCAGGATGGACTGGAGGGGGTGGTCCAACACCCCACCCCCCCCCCCGTTGGCTCACTGGTGACTCCAATAAAGGTTGGTGAAGGTGAAGTGTAGGTGGATTTATGGGGGCCAAAGCTGCCCCCTCCCGGGGCACCCAAGGACGTGGGGGGTCTGCAGCCTGTCGGGGGTCCCGGGCTGCCCTCCCTGCAGCGGGGTGGGGGGCTCTGGGTGATGGGGGGGTGGCCACGTGTGTGGGGCAAAGCTCGGGGGGGACACGGCGTGATGCTCAGGGTTGGGGCTGACACCGGGATGGGGCCCTGTCCCAAAGCGGCCCCCCCAGGAGCTGCAGGTGGGGGTCAGCACCCACGGGGACAGCACCCATGGGGGGGGGGGGGGGGGACGACAGCACCCACGGCTCTCTGCAGCGCGTCAGGGGCCCATCATGGAATGTCCCCCCCCCCGCCGTGGCCCCCGGCTGTCCCAGGGCTGGGTCCTGCACAGTGGGGTCCCCGCACAGCTGGATCCCTGCTCAGCAGGATCTCTGCACAGCTGGATTCCTGTACATTCACACCCCTGCACAGCTGGATCCTGGTAAAGCGGGACCCCTGCATAGCTGGACCCCCATGCAGTGGTATCCCCGCACAGCTGGATCCCAGTAAAGCGCCCCCCACCCCACCCTCGCACAGCTGGATCCCTCCACATAGCAGGGTCCCTGCACAGCTGGGCCCCCAGATACAAGGATCTCTGCACAGCTGGATCCCCGCACAGCCAGACCCTCATACACTCACACCCCTGCGCAGCTGGACCCCAGTACAGTGGGAGCCCATATATAAGGATCTCCACACAGCTGGACGCCCATATAGAAGAATCCCTGTACACCTGGATCCCCACACAGCTGGATCCCCACACAGTTCCACCCCTGCACAGCTGGATCCCAGCAAAGCAGGACCCCTTACACAGCTGGATCCCCAGAAAAATAGCTCCCCACACAGCTGGACCCCCCTCCCGGGTAGATGCCTGCACAGCTGCATCCCCACACAGCTGGGTGCCTGCACAGCCACACTCCTGGACAGCTGGATCGCTGCACAGCTGGATCCTCATGCAGTCACTCTCCCTGCACAGCTGGATGACAGTAAAGTGCGGGGCCCTGCACATCTGTATTCCAGTATAGTGGGAGCCCTGCAGAGCCGCACCCCTGCACAGCTGGATCCCCACACATCCAGATCCATGAACAGCTGGATCCTCATGCAGTCTCCCTCCCTGCACAGCTGGATCCCCAGTAAAGTGGGGACCCCTTATACAAAGGTCCCCGCACAGCTGGACCCCCGCGCAGCCACGCCCCTGCACAGCTGGAGCCCGGCCAAGCAGGACGCCTTACACAGCCGGATCCCCTCCCTGCCCGCCGGGCCCTTCGCTTTGCGTCCTCCTTTGTCCCCCACCGCCACCCGTCGCAGCGCCGGGGCGGGGCCGGGGGCTGGGTGGGCGGGGCGAGGGCTGGGTGGGCGGGGCCGGGAGCTGGGTGGGCGTGTCCGTACGTGCGCGTTCCCGCCGCCACGCCCGGGCCGGAAGCGGAAGCGCGTGAGAGCGTGCCCGGAAGTGTGTGGGCGGTGGCGGCGGTTCCGGTTCCGGCGGCGGTGCGGGGGAGGCAGCGGCGGCGGCGGCGGCAGCAGAGAGGCGAGCGGCGCGTACCCCGCATCGGCACCGCGGCCCGGGCGCGCTCCGCCGCCCCACCGCACCCGCTTCACCCGCCGGACCCGGCCCGGCCCCCGCCGCCCCCGCAGGTGGGTTTCGGTACCGGGAAGGGCCGATCCGCCGCCTCCCGCCGCCCCGATCGCGCTGGGGCCCGGGGGACCGGCTGTCGGCGAGGCCTTGGCGGGGAGGCGGCCGGTTACCGGAGGAGGGGGGTAGGGGGGTGGGACGTGGGTGCCCCCGGGAACCGGGAGGCCCTCGGTGAGGCGGCGGCGGCGGCGGGCCCGGTGATGTTGGGGATGGGGAGGGGGCGACGACGACGACACGACGAGGAGCCCGCCGTTACCGGGAGTCGCTCGGCGGGAGGGGTTGCGGGAACGGCGTACGGTTACGGCGCGGGGGAGAGGGGGGGAGCGCCCTCCCGGTAACCGGGCGGCTCAGTCGGTAGGAGGCCTGTGGGGGCGTACGGTTCCCGACGGCCGTGGGGAGGATGGAGCCGGTAACCGAGGAGCGGAGGGGGTGTTAGGAGCGGCGGCGGGGAGGCGGTGGCGGCTTAGGCCCTTCCCCGGGGGGGGGGGGGGCGGCGGCGGTGCTGTGGCTGCCCCGCCCGGGGCAGGGGAGGGAGCGGCGGGCAGGCCGGGGCAGGCCGGCGGCAGGGAGCGGCGGCGGGACTGTAACGGGAACCCGGCAGCCCGGACCCGGCCGCCGCCGCCGCGGCGCCTCGTCTCCTCCTGGCAGCCATTTCCATCCTTTGAACAGTTCAAAGCAGGAAAACCCGGCGGGGACGGTTCCTCCCGGGGGCTCGTTTGGCTACCGGAGGAAGAGGGGGGTGGAGGGGGTGTCCCCCCCCACTCCGTTTTTCCCGGAGCCCTTTTTGGGGCTGGTTTTCCGAGGCCGCTGGCCGGTAGCGCTTCGAGCTGAGCCCACCTAAAGCGATTGGAATCAGATGTGGAGGCTCCGAGGGGGGATCGGGAGCCGGGGGTTTATTTTATTCTTCCCCCCGCTCCCTCCCCCTCTCTCTCTCCCTCCCTCCTCCTTTTCCCTCGCTGGTACATCTGGGCAAGCTCAGCAGCTTGTGTATTTTGGCAGCCGAAGCCGTCTCGTAACAGAAGACAAACTGTGTTTGGCTTGTTTTGTCTGTCTGACGGCCTCGCCGTGCCGCCGCGTTCCGTTCGCGGGCTTTACCAGCAGGGCAAGGCTCAACCACCGGCTGCTTTTTTTTTTTTTTAATTTTATTTATTTTATTGGTTTTTGCGGCGAGGTGGATGATTACGCTTAAGGAGAAGCCGGGCAGCGGCTCTGGGGACAGGCAGGGTTACAGCTGGAGGTGGCCTCTGCGGAGCAATTCCAAAGTGCTGCCCGCGATAATGGAGCGTCGATGTCGCTGATGCCGATTTCCTTCTGTTTCGCAGTCAGCAGGAGGGAGAAAATGAAAGCAGGCTGCAGCATTGTGGATAAGCCAGAAGGAGGAGGAGGTAAGGAAGTCTAAAGGCTGAGTTGTTCAGCTGTTACAAATTCTTTTCCCAGGATAAAGGAGCTCAGGAGGGATTAATTCCACCTCTCCCAAAAGCTCTCGTACGTGGGCAAAAGGCGTGTGTGAGTGAGGATCGATGAGACGACTGCTTGATGGGCTGTCGGCGAGTTTTTTAAGAGCGCCCGGTTTAATATGCAAATCAATCTGCCCGGAGATGTTTTAGCTGTAAGGATTCAGGATCTGGAAGGTGGATCCCCTCCTGTCTGGTAACAGCTCGTGCCTGGTTTTGTCTCCGTCGCAGCCTGCCGTAGTGGTGTGGGTGGCGTTGGAAGCATGATGCGACTTCTCTTCCACACTGCCGGAGCCTGAAATTGTAGCCATGATGATTTAGGAAAAAAGAAAAAAAAAAAAATCCAAACCCTCACGTTAGTAGTTGTGCTGGGAAACTATTCTGAGAAAGCCGAACTTGGCAGGCGCTCAGAAACATCTGCCGACGCAGTTGTAGCTGGAGCGAGCTACTGGGCTCCAAAATAAGGGGGAGCGGGAGCGCCCCCACCTCCCCCCCTGCCCCTCAACATCAGCACACCAAATGCTCAAATCTGGATTATTCGCCTTATTTTGGCCACCTGGAGTCCAAATTGTAACGATTGCTAAAGCTTTTGGGCTCCTTTCCACTGTTTCTCATGCTTTTGTCCCTTCGGCTTGACTGGGTTTTTGTGGTGTTTGGGGATTCTCTGAGGAGAGGGGGCTAAAAGGAGTAAGAAAATGGGCAGCAGAGTAGGAGAGCCAGGTTCCTCTGCTTCCACATTGAATCTTTAATAGAATTAAAGCCCCCAGCAATGCTCTGTGGTCTTCGCTCTACAGAAAACACAATAAATACGTGGTAGAGCTTGGCATTTGTGAGCTCCTGTCGCTGTCTGAGTGACTTTTTCTTGGCCCTTTCCAAGGTTATCATTTCCCAGAGTGGGCTTACAAGACCGAGTCCAGCCCCGGCTCCCGGCAGATCCAGTTATGGCATTTCATCCTGGAGCTGCTGCAGAAGGAGGAGTTTCGCCATGTCATCGCCTGGCAGCAGGGCGAGTACGGGGAGTTTGTCATCAAGGACCCTGACGAAGTGGCTCGGCTGTGGGGCAGAAGAAAATGCAAACCCCAGATGAACTACGACAAGCTGAGCCGGGCTCTCAGGTGAGCAGAAGTCTCTGTGGAGATGAGGGGCTGCTAAGGAGCCCTCTTTCCATCTTTCCCTGCCTCATTTGGGTAACTAATTGTAGATATTCAGTCCCTGGTTTGTGGCACTTGCACTTCTGGGAGCTTTGTATCGTATTTTGAGTTCTGGGGTTGCTCGAGTGGGTCTGACTGTACTTGGGTGGGATTAGAAAGCCAGGGGAGGGAGTCCTGGGTTCACCGTGCCGTCTTCTGCATCACGGTGTAAATTTGCACCTCTAGTTCAGGTTGTCATTATCAGGATGACTTCCTTCCGGGGAGCTTTTCTGTCTCTTTTCTCAGCTTCCATTGCCGCCGCTGGCTTGAGCAATGAAAGGTGTGGGAGGAAACCAGAGGTGTTACTCTATTATCGCACCATCAAGGGTACCATTTCAGAGAAAGCAACTCCCCTTTCTAACACGATTTGTACTCCGTCTCTTTACTCCTGCATCCGCGCGAGGCAGAGGTTCGGTGCCAGTCCCACAGCGAGGACCTGGACTGGGTGTTTCCCAAGCCCTGATGACACAAATTTGGGTATCCTTAAGGACACCCTCTGGGCCACCAGTGTCCCCTTGTGTGAGACGGGGGCTGAGCGTTCCTCGCTTTGCACTTCACAACTACACAGCCTTCAGTACAACTTTGCCCTCTTTTATTTAGACCCTTCCATAGGGTTTGGTTGGGGTTTTTTTTTCCGGTTATCGCTGTGTGTTTTGAAGTCAGCCAGTGGAAAACGAGCACGACCCTCTGAAGTATTGCAGCATTTCAAGCCTGTCACCTGCAGGAGTGGCTGAGTCCCTGACAGGTTCTGGCATTATCAGCCTGTAACGTGGACTTCGCTGCCTTACGCCCTCTGATACCTCCTGGGTGGAGCTGACAAAGACAAACAAGGCAGCAAACACAAGAGTCTCATACTGGAACAGGAAGGAAACAATAAATTCAATGGCACTGAGGCTGTAATTGGTGCATGGGAGTGGAAAATAGCCTCCACCTGCCAGCGCTGATCATGTCTTGGCATCTTGATGCCGAGTGTGACAGCGGCGGGGCAAGAGCGCTGCAGGTATCGATAGCCGCTTCAACAGGGGACCTGTGGCTCCTTCCCCCCTCCTGCTGGCCCTGCTTTGTTTGGTGCGCGCTGTGGCAACAGGCGGCGTGTGTTAATCTACCTCCTAAGTACAGAGAGCAGCGGCAATGATCCACGTGTAACACCTTTGTTTGGACACCGGGCTGAGGACAAACAGTGGTGGTGTAAGTGGGGAGGAGGCTGCGGCGGGGGATTATACCCACCGTCTCTGTGGCCGAGTTCTGCTTTCGGTTGGTGCCGTGAAGGTGAGGAGGGGAGGTCGGCCGGCAATCAGGGCTGGCTCCGAGTGCCTGCCCTCCGCAGCCCCAATCAACGCCGCCTGCGAAGGCGACAGGAGGGTTTTTAATCCGAAGGTGCAAACGGGTGAACGGAAGGGAAGCAATTCGTTCACAGGCATGAGAGCGGCAGAAACCAGCTCTCCCGATTTCCAACCGGATGCCCTGGATGCTGTTTCAATATCCCAGGCCTTGAAGACTGCAGAAATTAAAAACAAACAAACAAACAAAAAAAAACCAAATCTGAGGCTGTCTGGGTAATTTGGTACTTTTTTGCTCAGCTCCAGCGTTGCGCTGAGTTTTATTCCGCCCCAGCCCAGGAACACGTTCCCCTCTTTAAAGTTCTGTGTCTTAGCACAAGTTCACCTGAATTTTCCTCTCCTGTTCTGGGTCCTGGAACGTTCCCCTGGCAGTCAGAGCCCCACCGTGCGTGTTTCGGTGACTGCAGGGTGTTTGCACAGCTTGGAATAGGGAGGTAGCACCAGCGCCGTGCGGGATACTTGTATGAGACCCCCCCAGCCCACGGCACTGGTCCCAGTTTGGACAGGGGTGAGAACACGTACAGGCTTGGCCTGTTGTTCAGCTTTCACTTCCCTTCAGGATCTCACTTTTTCCCCGCACGTTCTAAGGAGCATAATGACCTGTAAAATGGTTTGAAACCTACTGCTAAAGAATGTGTTGTAAAAGGAGTGGGTGTCGTTTGGAAACTTCCCGATCGACTAATATTTTCTGGTGCTAATAACACAAATTCTCTGGGCGAATTCATTTTTATACGTAACGTCAGAGGCGGATGTTGAGGGCGCTGAAAGAAACGAGACCTTTAACCAAATCACCGTGTGCTTTGATCGATCTCTTTTAACTTTCATTCACAGATACTATTACAACAAGAGGATCCTCCACAAGACAAAAGGCAAAAGGTTTACCTACAAATTCAATTTCAACAAGCTGGTGATGCCCAACTACCCGTTCATTAACATTCGGCCTAACGGTGAGTTGGGGGCGCTCGGGGCTGCTCCTTTTAACTGTCCCTCGCTCCTGGCGCGTGCAACGGGGCCAGGACCGACCCCGCAGCCTCTGCAGATCCTCTATCAGTCATCTCCTACGCTTGAAAGCCTGCCGGAGCAATCAGCGCTGCTGCGGTGGGAATGTCTGGACGCTGATAAAGCCTTATCTGGAGCGCTCTTTCCCTCGGGTTTGTCACAGACGCATCTGCGGTTGTCTTCGGGGGGGCAGACTGGAGGCATTTTGGTTTCCTATTTGAGCTGACTCGTTGGACTGTGCCATGGCTTGGCTTTGCTTTGCTTTGCTGTCGGGGCAGGGGGCGGGCGTCCTTGGGATAAGAGGGTTTTAGCTGCGTTGCAGGGACCTTGCCTCACTCACATGCTTGTAACGTAAGTTTATGGTGCCATATAAATGTGACCCTTCTTGACAAGGAGCTTAGAGGTGCGTGGCGAGGCATGCGCGTGAGCGCTATCAGAAAGTTCGCGCTTAACAGCAGTTTGCTCTCCTCCCTGCTTCTGCAAAGGCCCCTTGTTTGCTTCAGTTCTGCTCCTTTTACATCAAAAGGAACTTTTCTTAACCAACTTCTAGCTAGAGTTCAGAGGAACCTAATAGCGCAGAGCAGTTTCCAGAAAAGAGCAGTAACTCCCCTGAGTTTGACCGAAATCGCAGGTAGTTCTCGATTCTCCCTGCAGCAGAATGGCGTGCTGACATTCAGGAGAGCAAAAAAACAGTTTGGGAACGGAGTGTAATTGTTCCCTTCTCGTCCTAAAAGGCCTTTGAGTCTCTTGCCAGGAGCGGTAGCAGGAGTTCAGTCTGGGTTTGTCCCAGAGTCAGCAGTACTGCTGTGGTTTCTCTGGAAGAGGGTCCTTTGTTTGCACGATCCTTTTTGGTGGAGTTGAGTCGTTCCCCCCCTCCCCATAGCTAGTTTTCTGCAGCTGGGGTGATTGCCTCCATAACTGCACAGCCACCACGCAACCAGGGAAATTAGTGGCCATCGAGTCCATCAAAAAAAGAAAAAAAAAAAAAACAAACCAACCCAAAAACCCTTCTGGAAGTCATTACAGCGAGGCCCGAGACTGCAAACTCTCCGCAGCGAGGAAAGCGTGAACGCAGAGGCGCCTGAACCAGCCTTTCTCCCAGCGCCGTGCGCTTAGCTCTCACCTCGTGAAGAGCGCCCCAGGGGAAGCCTTGAAGATTCATCTAGCAGGGAGAGAGCAGGGGAAAGTGGGGATTGAATGTTGACTCTGAAACCCCGGCGGCTGAGAAAAAACAGGTTACGTGTGGGCAAGAGTAGATTTCTCATCGGTGCTCGTGTAGCTGTGTGCCTACGTACGGCGGTGACTGCTCGTTGATCTTGGCAGTTGGAAGCGACCTCCATCCCTCCTCGCCCCTAGGGAGTCCCAACCGGGCGCGAGCACAACTGTGATTTCAAGGCATTGTCTTCTAAGCAAACACTAACCCCAAAACGGGGTTGGGAGGAGAGAAAAATATTCATCGAGGCGTTCGGCTTCACCTGTGGGGGACACGCTGCCTTTATGGCAGCGGGAAGAAGGGAATGTATTCTCCAGGAGCCCTTAGCCAAAGCACGGGGGTGTAAGATGTAGTACGAAGCTGCGCTGCAAATCTATAATTACTTGCAGCAACGAGTCTGGGCAGTTCCAGCTCAATATTGCTCACTGCTGTTCCTTTTCCCTGTTTGCAGCCACTCCCTCCTATCTCTGGGGCATGCATTTAAAAAAAGAAGTTTGGAGAACTGGAATGCACTTGTCTAATTACAACCTGTTTTCTTTCCTTCTGGCTGGGCTGGGGGTTGGGATATCAAACCTGTTTGGGGCACTGGAATCGGGTTTCTTCTCTCGACTCTCCCTCACGCAGTTTTGAAGGGAAGGGAGAATCGGCGGGTGCGGTGCGGAGGTGAGAAAGTAGGTGGAAGAATTCGCCTCAATATGGCTCGTTGTGGCACGAGTAAGTCGTAGACAGGCGGCTCCGTAGGCACGGCGGTGGAAGAGGAGCCAGCGAGAGCTGGCAGCGGTACTGGCAGAGCCGTTGGAGAGAAGACACGTCTTCCCAGAAAAGCACAAATCAGGGACTTTCAGTCAGCCCTGACAGCTTGAGGTTTACCGGCAGCGTTTCTGCCGGTGGCGTCGGAGCGCGATTGCTTAACCGTGCTGCTAACGCACTGGCGTCGAGACGTTTTCTGGTGAAACCAGAGCAAGGAGGTCAGGGGAGGGCGTCCGAAAGTGGAAGTGATTTCGGTGGCACTTGGAGGTTCACGAAACCTCAGCCGGGGCGGAGAGAGAAGATTTCATCCCCAGCAGTGGCGAGGTTTTGAGGTGGGCAGAGGAGGCCGGAGCTGTGCAGGGGAAGGGAGCAGATGGGAAAGGCACCTCCCATCTAATCGTCTGCTGTGTTGTTGATAGCGCATGGTATTTTTGTGTTACTCTTCCAAACGCCTGCGGGTGCAGCCCGAAAAGCAGCTCTTTTACCTGTGATTTAACTCCCTCGGCAACTGTGCTCTTACCTCTCCTGTACTCTCTTTTTTTTTTTTCCCCCTCCCTGTCTCAGGTGTCGTACCGCAGAGCGCTCCTCCTGTCCCCACGGCTTCATCCCGCTTCCACTTCCCACCGCTGGACAGCCACTCTCCCACCGAAGATGCCCAACCCAGTCGGTTCTCCGGTGGTTCTCTGGTCCCATCCAACCCAGAAACGTTGGGTGACAGCGGCGAGAGGAAGCCGGACATGCCGGAGCTGGAGGACGGCTCCTCGGATTGGCGCCGTGGTGTGGATCTCATGGCCTCACGTAACGCCGTGGGCGCCGGTAGCGTCAACCACCAGAAACGCAAACCCGATATTATGCTCCCGCTCTTCACCAGGCCTGGCATCTACCCGGATCCGCACAGCCCCTTTGCCGTGTCCCCTCTGCCGGGGCGCGGCGGGGTCCTCAACGTCCCCATCTCTCCTGCGTTGTCCCTGACTCCCACCCTGTTCTCCTACAGCCCCTCGCCGGGCCTCAGCCCCTTCACAGGCAGCAGCTGCTTTTCTTTTAACCCCGAGGAAATGAAACACTACCTGCATTCGCAAGCTTGCTCCGTCTTCAACTACCACCTGAGTCCGCGGACTTTCCCCCGCTATCCGCTCATGGTGCCACCACTGCAGTGCCAAATGCCCCTGGAGGAGCAGCCCCAGTTTCCCATCAAGCTCCAACCTCCGCCCGTGGGGCGCAAAAACAGAGAGAGACTGGAAAGCGCTGAGGAGCCGGCGGCCCCCCCAGTTAGCTACTCCTCCTCCCAGGGTGAAGGTCGAGCCCACGATGGACAAAGAGGCAGAGTCCGAAGAACCGCCGGCGAAAGGAAAAGATAAAAACGAGAGAGAGGAAGGCTCCGGCGTGGCAGCCAGCCTGGAAGAGGAGAAAGGGCCTGTGTTTGCCAGACCAGCTGCACCGTCGTGGCACCCAGCCCCGCCGGCACCCAGCCAGGCCGGCTTCTCAGCCGAGGAATTGCCGGAGCAAGGGGAGAGCAGCGGGGAAAAATCATCCCGAGAGTTTACCGGAGAATCGGGAGCGCAAGAGAAGAGAGAGGATGCCCTGATGCCTCCCAAACTGCGTCTCAAACGTCGTTGGAACGGCGACCGGCAAGCTGACCTCCCCGAGGAACGCCATAACGGCCGAGTCCACTGGAACGGGGCGCTGGGTAGCCCGCACCTTACGGCGGGTCCCAAGGCTGTGACGGCCACCGCTGCCTCCGACACCTAAGCCCGGGGGAGAGCTTCGCGGTCGTCTGTGCTGAAAAACATCCGTGTATTTATGTAGCAAGGTTGCAGAGCGGTGGGGGGGAGGGCGGGCGGGGGGCTGGGGCTAGCCTGGTTTGGTAATTCTAGAAACTAGGGATTTTGTGTTCTTTTGTTTGCGTTGTTGAATTGCAGGTGAGACGCGGTTGTCTCGCTCCGATTAGGAGAGGCGAGGGAAGCCGGCCGCCCTTGCGCGCGAGCTTCACGCCTTGCACGAACTCCAGCGGAGTCGAGGCCTCCACCGGGACGGAGGAACTCCAGACACGGTCCATTTTATATATGCTCTAGAAGCAGGAATCTCCGAATTCATCTAGTTCCCCGTTATTAGTAGTATTTTAATTTTTTTTAATTTTTTTTTTCTTTGGATATATGGAGCCTGGCGCGATGGCGGGAGAGGATTTCCTGCCCCATTTGAGACGGTACCGTGCGTCAGCCTCGGAAACCGGCTGCATTTCGGGAGAGGCTGGAGGCCGGGGCGAGGGAGCATTGCGCTGTCTGTGGAGCGGGGAAGGTCGGAGGAAGACACGACCAGGGAAATGTCACCGGGTGCGCCAGGCGAGGTTGGCGGGGGGACGCTGCTGGAGAGGGAGCCGCGTTCCCGGCGGAGCGGGATCTCGGTAGCGCTTCAGGATACGTTAGTCGTCCTTATCGCCTTTCTGAAATAACTGCAGAAGCCATGAGCAAAATATTTTAAAAAAAAAGACAAAAAAAAAACCTAAAAAAAAAAAATATTAATCTTTCAGGGAAGGGAGTGGGGTGGGAAAAAAAAAAAAAAACCTAATGCCTTTAATAGACGCATTAAAATGTACCCTAGGTTGGTTTTTTGGGGGTTTTTTTTCTTTTCCCCCCCTAATTGTATGGGTGGAGTTGGGAGTGATTGGAAGATTACCGCTGAAAATGATTGTGGTGAGTTCATAGAGAAGGAATGACAGGAGCTTTGTTCAATCTTCTTGCCTTTGTTTGGTTCCCCTATCACTTTGACTCATGCCTTAACTACGTGTACACTTTATGCGAGCAGGGTCCGTCGCCGGGAGCAGCCTGGGCGAGCGCCGCCCGCCTCCAGCCCGGCTTGGGTTTTTTCACGGCGGTTTTGCCTTTTTGACTGACGCCGGAGAAACGATGGAGAGCGCACGGTGGTGGCGGGAGCCAAAAGACGGCTCCGTAGGCTGGGTCGAGGCGGGCCGCGCCGCGCCGTGTAAATCTCGCTGTATTTTTTTTTTTTTTTTTTTGCTATAAATCTGCTATTTTTCCCTACGCGGCTGCGTTTCTCGTTAGGCTGATTTAACTTGAGGCTCCGGATTACGTCGTGTACCGCGCTTCGGTTCCCGCTGCGGCGGGATGAATCCCCCGCCTGATTCCTTGAAAGGGGAGTTTGGAAAGGACTGATCTCCGTGAGGTTGGAACCGTATCCGGAGCGCCGGCGTGCGCGGGGCGGATGTCGCCGGTCGGTCGGTCGAGGCCTCGGGTGCCTGGCGGAGGAGGGGAGCGCGTGGGAGGAGCACAAGATGATGGTTCTTTTTTGGGGGGGGGGGGTTAAAAATGTTTTTTAGGCAGGTAGATGGAGCTGGTCGGCGGGGGGAGCCCCCCCTCCTAACCGAAACGAAACCGGAGCATCCCCAGGGATGCACGGAGGGGGGGGCGGCTTTAATCCACTGACCTGGGTGAGCTCAGCACCCCCCAAGGTTGGGCTCCAGACCCCCCCCCCAGTGCCTGGATTTCCCGGCTGGAGCCGAGCGTGGAGAAAATTGGGGGGGTGGGGGGTGGGAAGGAGCCCCTCAATCCGGCCGCGGAGAGGGGAACGGGGGGGGGGGGGGGCTCAGCGAGTGAACTCAGGAATTAGAAACACGAGGCCTTTCCCATCAGCGATGCATATCGTCACCCCCCCACACCCCCCCCCCGAGTGCCGGGGCCCTGTGGGCGCCCATCATTTATGGCAAAAAAAAAAAAAAAAACAAAACACCCGACCCCCGAATGCCTCCCCCAAATTGAATTGTTTGGCTTTAAAAAATTTGTAATTGGCTTTTTTGGGTGAGGGAAGACGGGGGGGGGGGCAGAATTTGGGGTGATGGGGGGGTGGGGGTGGGGGTTGTTTTCATAGCCATTGCACTGCGACCCGGGAGCTCCGCATGTTCAGGGATAAAAGGACTCGGGTTCTCAGGACAACGGACCAGTTGACCGGCTGCGGGCGACGGGGCTCCGCGGCGGCAGCGTTCCCCCCCCAGCCACGTCCCCACCGGCCCCCGGAGTCGGGGAGGAGTGTGTGCGTGGGGGGGGGGTCACCTCGGTGCGAGGCGGGGGCTCCCTCCCCACCAGACTTCATGTTGCCTAACAGCAGCCTCGGAGGAGGGCGCTTATAAATACATTTTAAATAAGGAGGAAAACAACAACAACCAAAAAAAAAAAAAAAGAAAAAATGGAGAAAAATAAGAAAAAAAAAAAGAAAAATTATATATATATATTCCGATGTGCCAAAATATTTAAACTTGTAAAGTTTAAATGGTTGAAATCTCAACGTCCACCTGTATTAATTAATCAAGAGCATGTTAATGTTTAAACCATTTTTGCTTTGTTTAGTCATAGAGAATCTGTAGGAAAGAGACTTTGGAGCGGACAACCAGCAGGAAAGCGAGATTTTGGGAGAGGTGGGGGGGGAGAGAGAGAGAGAAAATAACCCCCCCGGGATCAAGACGGGGCAGGGCGGATGAGCCTGGCGGAACTTACCGAGGCACAGAGCTGAAAGGAGCCCTGCGCTGGGGCCGCCGTCCCGGTCCCCTGCCCCGAACACAGGGCAGGATGAGGAGGACGAGGAGGATGAGGAGGAAGAAGAGCCCCTCCAGAAGCATTAACCCATCTCGGCGCCTGCAGGAGGTTCCACCCGTCGCTGGGTTGTCCCTTGTTTTTATTTATTCCATAATTATGTTGGGATTTGTTTGGTTTTTTTGTTTTGTTTTGTTTTTAAAGTAACTTTTTCTTGGGTTTTTGTTTTTGGTTTTTTTTTTTTTTTCCTCTTCCGGATCCTGGTGGGTTTAAAAGAAACAATGAATTTCTTCTTTTTTTGGTTTGAAATTAATCGTAATCAGATTGTTTATAAGAAAAAAGTTAAATTTTTTTTTTTTTTAGAGTGCTTTTAAGGAGAAAAAAAATATTTACCGCTAGAAAGTTGTGGGTTGGTTTTTTTATTATTATTTTATTTTATTATTATTATTATTATTAAAAAAAAAAAAAAACACACACAAAAAAAAATCACTTTTCCTGAGGCATGTTCTTTGACTTTCCTAGAATCAATTCAGCAGGGATTAGTGTTGGATGCATACACATTGCGGCCAGGACGGGGTTAGCTCGAGCTCTCGGGCCGCGGGGAGCGGGCTTGAACGCGTGTGTGTGTATATGTACATACCAATGTAAAGTAGTCTTTAAATACTCCATTGTGCAGTGCCTTTAGACGTTCCACTTTCTATAAAGTCTTCAAAAAAAGGAAAAAAAAAACGACAAAAAGAAACAAAAAAGTTTGCATATATATATTATATATATATGATGTAATGTTATAGAAATATATGTATAATATACATATTTTTTTCCAGGGGTATCTGATAGCTCTGTATTTTGTTATGGAAGTTGAAAGAAAACGAAACAAAACAAAAAAAAAAAAAAAGTATTTTACCTCAAATTAAAAAGTTAAATAAACCTTTTAAATAAGCACTTGTGGCCCTGTAGCCCCGTTCTTGGTGGGATTCGCGCGGGGGTCGCGGTGGTGCCGCTGTCTCTCCCAATCTTCCCCCGGCGCTGCCGCCGCATCCGCCGGCGGTCGAGATGCTCTGGGCTGCGTTTCTGGAGAGGAGCATCCCCAGCCCCGCTGCCGCCTCTTCGGATTTCCCCACGGAAAGGGGCCGGGAAGGCACTGGGCCGGGGGGGGGGGGGAGATGGCCCCGCTCAGGCTAGGAAGGCCTCTCCGGGCTTTTTTTTTTTAATTTTATTTTATTTCCTCTTTATTTTATTTCAGAGCGGAGAGAGGGAGCTGCATCGGGAGAGGACAAGGGGATGGAGCTCCTGACTTTTACACCGTGGGGTTCTGCTTTTCCGCCCTCCCCTTTCCAGGCCTTTAGATAATTATTATTAATTATTATTCTCTTGAGCCCCCAAAACCCTCCTCCTCCTCTTCACACCACGCTCTCGGAGGGACGGAGCTGCCCAGCAAGAAGCTTTCCGCTCCTTTCCTCGGACGCACAATTAATCTAATGAGAAGTATATTTAATTAAACGCCCATTAATTCCGTGGAGACACGTGCCGGGGTCCTGGCAGCCGGTTAATCCCTGTGGCGGATTTATTTTTATTTATCTTTATTTATCAATCAGCGCTTCTCCATTAGGTGTGAATTCAAGACTCTGATTTTGCTGTTGCCGGTGGCCGGGCCGAGCGCGGTGGCTTTGGCGTGGTGTTCCCAGGCCAATCTTGGGGGCATTTCTGACATTTTGGGGGAAAAAAAAAGCCAAAAACAAGTTCGATTTGGAAGTTCGCAAAATGGTCTTTGCTATAAAAATCCCATTCCCAACGAGGCACCGAGCACAGGAGCCGGAGGAGTTGTGCGTGTGTGTGTTTGTGTCCCCAACCAGGGATGGTGCCGGCCCCCGTGCAGGATCGGGCCCCTCCTGGGGAGAGAAAATAAGGGGGAAAACCGCAGTTTGGCAGCCGCTTTTCCCGCTTCTTGATTAAAAGGGAAAACTGCAAATGCTCTTCCAATTTCGTGATGAAGGTGAGCCCCCTTCCAGCCCCGCTGAGGATTCCTCTGGAGCAGAACGCTCTCTGCTTTCCGGGGGACGAAACCGAAAAAAGGGGAGATTTGAGCCCAAACTGGAAAACCGAAGCTTAATCTTTAGAAATTTCCAGCAACGTCCAAGCGGGAATTTGCCAAATCGGCTCCGGGAGCCGATGGTGAAGCCGATGGTGGAGCCGATGAAGAGCCTCAGGAGCCCCATCCCAGTCCTCCCGTTGCTGCCTTTGCCGGAGCGGTGCTGGCTGCCGTGCGGGGGGGGATGGGGATACTGCAGCCTCTCAGGGTGGAGGGGTTTTTTTGGGGGGGGAAGCCATGATTTGGGACTCCCCATCCTCATCCCAGCCCCAGAGGGGAGGATGGGGGGGTGATGAAGGGGTGACACGGGCTGCATCTCCCTCCCTCTGCACCTCCTCTGCGTCTCTCTCCCCTCCTTCACCCCTCTCTTCCTCCTCCGTGGGGAGGGGGCTGCCGGTATCAATTGGTGCCGTTCCTCCCTCTCACCCGCGTTGATCAGGGAATTGCATTATCTCTTATTTGGTTGATGTGTTATCTCTTCTCGCTCCGACTCCTGGCCAACCCCCCAGGCTCCCCGGAGCTGGGGGGCATGAAAAACCACGCTGGGGGTTGTCTGCCTTCATCTGGGTCTTCATCTGGTCCAAATGTCATAGAATCATCAAATCATGGAACGGTTTGGGTTGGAAGGGACCTTGAAGACCATCTCGTCCCACCCCCCTGCCCCGGGCAGGGCCACCCCCCCCCCAGCCCAGGGTGCTCCCAGCCCCGTCCAACCCGGCCTTGGACACCTCCAGGGATGGGGCAGCCACAGCTTCTCGGGGCAACCCGGGCCAGTTTGTCCCACACGGGGAAAGCAAAGCACAGATCCCCTCACCCCAAACCTGTTTTGGGATGGAGCAGGTGAAACGTGGCTGTGGGCACGGACAGAGGGACAGGGGCCGACCACCAGCTCCTCCAGGGAGGCCAGACTCTGCTCCCATTAGGTCATGGTGGATGGCATTGGCTTGGGGTAACCATGGGGGGCTTTGCCGGGGGGGACCTGAGCCGGCACCGTGCGCCGGCAGCCCAGCGAGCCCCCGGCACCCCGGGCTGCATCCCCAGCAGCGTGGCCAGCGGGGCGAGGGGGGGACTGTGCCCCTCTGCTGCGCTCTGGGGAGCCCCCCCTGCAGCGCTGCCTCCAGCTCGGGGGGGCCCAACAGCAGAGACACGGCCCTGGGGGAGCGGGGCCAGAGGAGGGCCCGGAGATGCTGCGAGGGCTGAGCCCCTCTGCGGGGAGGACAGGCGGGGAGAGGGGGGGGCTCAGCCTGGAGAGGAGAAGGCTCCGCGGAGACCTCAGAGCCCCTTCCAGTGCCTAAAGGGGCTCCAGGAGAGCTGGGGGGGGACTCTGGGTCAGGGAGGGGAGCGATGGGACGAGGGGGAACGCTTTGGCACTGACAGAGGGCAGATTGAGATGAGATCTGAGGCAGAAATTCTCTCCTGTGCGGGCGGCGAGCCCCTGGCGCAGGCTGCCCCGAGAAGCTGTGGCTGCCCCATCCCTGGAGGTGTCCAAGGCCGGGTTGGACGGGGCTGGGAGCACCCTGGGCTGGGGGGGGGGTGGCCCTGCCCGGGGCAGGGGGTGACACTGGATGGGCTTTAAGGTCCCTTCCAACACAAACCATTCTGTGATTCTATGGTTCTATGAGACGGTGGTTCACACCACAGTTTCTGGTGCCTCGCCGCAGACCTTGGGCTGGTGGCTTGCTTGGCCGGAACGGACACCCCAAGACATCCCGTGCCGTGGCTCCCGCTGACCCTCGCAGGTTAAGCACTGCATTTCCCCCTCAAAGCCTTTCTTGCTGGGTCCTGGCCCGTCTCCTGATCCCCTGATGAGACCCACATGGGCTTGAAATTAGAGTGGGGCCTCCCTCTGCCTGGAGAGGGGATTTCTCTTGGGCTTCCAGCCAGGATGCCAGGCAAGCGTGACCGCCCGAGGGTTTGGGGACACCGCCACACACCCCGGCTGGCTGCTGGGGTCGAGACCGGGTTGGACGGGGCTGGGAGCACCCCGGGCTGGTGGGAGGTGTCCCTGCCCAGGGCAGGGGGTGGGACGAGATGGTCTTTAAGGTTCCCTCCAACCCAAACCCCTCTGTGATTCTACAAGAAACGACCTCTCAGGATTTCCCCCCTCCCTCGGCAGTGCAGGAGCCCCGGCGGTGTGTGGGACAGGGCAGGGACAGAGGTCCCCTGTCCCCAACTCACTTCATGTCACCCCAGGACCACCGTTGTCCCCATGGCCTTCCTTGCAGGTGGTGAAGATGAAACAGGACCGGGGGGATGAGGCTGTGAGCACACAGCTCCCCGTCACAGCCCCGCGGCCTCACGCCATGGCCGAGCATCTCCCCGACGCCGCAGCCCTGGGGGGGGGGTCACGGCGGGGTGGATAATGCGGCACGGAGAGGTGTGGGGGGGAAAACCTCTCCGGGACTTTCCAAAACCTTTTTTGGGGAGGGATGCCCGGCTCGGCGGGGTTGGGGGGGACGCTCGTGCGCAGCTGGGTGCGTGGGAGGTGTCGTCCCCCCCCCCCTCCCCGAACCGAGGGCAGCGAACCTGCTGACCCACCGGGGATTTCCCCACGCCCTGGTTCCCAGCTCCCCCAGATCTCCTCTTGGCATCCCCCATACACCACCTCCCCCCCCAAATTTATCCCGGGGGGTCTCTGCTCCCCGCAGGATCTGGCTGGGAGGACCCCCCAGGGTCGGCGGGATCCTGCTGCTCTTGGAACCCTCCCGAAATTCACAGGTGCAATAAAACCCCAAAGCCCTTTCATCCAGCCCCAGCCTCCTCCTAATGGCAATTAAAACCGCCTCCAGCCCCGCTCCTGCCTGGGGGGGCCGTTAATCCTCCCTTGGCACCCAGAAAAGCGCCTCTGAGAGGTGGGGAGGAGGAATGAGCCGCGCCGTCCCAGCTCTGTGGAGCCCCAGGGCCCGATCCTGCCCGGCACGTGGGCTTCGCACGACGTCGCCTGCGTCCCAAAAGGGGCCTGGAGGCGGCCGTGGTCTGCGGGGGGGGGGGGGCTCATGCCCCTGGGGGGTGGTGGGTGTTGGTGATGGAAGGGGCCGGGGCGCACGGAAACACGAGCGAAATGGGTTTATTACCGGGAGTCTGTGGGCGCGATTGCTATCGATCGGCAGCTGTCACCTTCCATCCCCGCTAATGGGACCTGAAGAGGCTTCGGGAAGCGGAGCGGGACATGCGCCTGTGCGCTGGCCGCATCCTGTGGCCTCCTCCTCGCCCGGCTCCTGCCTCCTTTCTCCTTTTCCCTTCCTCCGCTTCCTCTTTTTATCGTTTTCCGCCGATTTCGCCGCCCCTCCTCTCTCCCCATCCCCGCTTCACTGTGTCCTCTCGCTCTTCATCCCTCCTCGTCCCTCCATCCCTCATCCTCGCGTGAGCCCCCTCCGCCTGTCCCCTCCCTCCTCCCTCCTTTTTCATCCCGTTTCTCCCTTTTTCTTGCATTTTCCCCTTCCGTCCTCGCTCCCCGGGGTCAGCCGCTGTCCTCAGGAACGCTGTCCCATGAGAAATGACTTATTGATCCCGACTCGCGCTTCGCGGCTCCATCCCGGGGGAGATGGGGCGACGTCTCGGTGAGCTGCCGGTGTGGTTGGGTTATCCGCACCGAGCTGCCGGGGCTGGACCGGGAGCATCCCTCGGCTCTGCACCAGTGCAACGGGCAGGGGGAAAGCTGCGTGTGGCGTGCTGGGACATGGTGGGACATGGAGCTGGCTCCGGCACTGCTGCCTCCCCATCCCGCACGCTCCCGGCGCGCTCCCGGCGCGCTCCAGCCGTTCATGCCTGAACAGATACCGAGCCGCCCGGGCTCTTCTTCCCAATGAGGAGGAGGGAAAGCAAAGGAGCGGGAACTCACCCGGCGCTTTGGTAGGCAAAAGCGTTCGGCGCCCGAGGCCCTGGCACCGCACCATCGCGGCTGACGGTGTCGCAATGGGTGGGCAGCCGCGAGCCGGCTACACCCTGCGGGATTTGCAGCGAGCTCCTGGATCGGCAAGAAACGTTCGCCGGCTCCACCCGGGCCTCGGCGCTGCCAAGGCGCGTCTGGCTGGCTCCAGCTGGGCTCGGGCAGGAGCACTGCTGGCGGAGCCGTGCCAGCTGGGAGCAGGCGAAGCTCGGCGTGAGTGCCAGGGAGCGCGGCAGGCGCATCCCAGTGAGCGTTGGCCATGTGCAGGGAAGGTCACGCTTCCCCACCATGGGTTTGCATCCCAGTGGGAGCCGGCCGGGGACACGGTGCATGGCTGCGACGGGGGCTCTCGGCACCGACCAAACCGTGCCGCGGTCAGGAGATGGATGCGGCACAGAGAACCAGGAGATTTTCGCCCCAACTGTGACGCCCAGGCGCTGTGGAAGAGGACAACTCAATTTTGCGGCATCTCTGTGACTCCCGAGGGGATGAGCGCCCGGGCAGGATGGTCCCCTGCGCCCATCTCACAGCCCCCCTCGTTCTCCCACCCCATCCCCACCCGCAGCCATCAGTGTGCTCTCTGTGTGTGTGTGTGTGTCCTGGGGCCTGTATCGCTTTCCATCGCGTTAGCCTCGCTTGATTTAACCGGCAAACAGCTCCAGGAGTCCATTCCCCGGCACCGGGCAGAGCGGGGCGCGCGGGGAGGGATGCTGCTCCCCACCGTCACCTTCCCACCACGGTGGGGCCCATCGGGGTTTGTCCGCACGGCAGATGCGGGGGGAGGATCGTCTCTGTGCCCCCCAGCCCAGCCCTTCCCCTTCGGGTCCCGGTTTTTTCCCGGTGCCAGGAGGCCAAACTGTGTCTGCAGATGATTCCCAAGCCCGGTGCGTGCCGAAAGCGTTTAGGGCTGGGGCTTGCTGCTGTCAGATGAAGCTGAGCCTGGGGATGCGGCACAGCCCTGGCCCTGGGAAGCCACGGCTCAGTGTGTGCCGGAGCCACCGAATCTCCCACCCCAGGCTCCGATGTGACTGCGGCACCAGAGGAGAGAAACTGGGGAGGGTCCCGTCGCCTTTCCAGCTGCCCGGCATCATCCGCTCCTCCTGGTTCACAAGGATGGGGAAAACTGGGCTGGAGGTAACGCGGTGCCCGCGGTCCCTCGGCTGCCCAGCAGCGCAGGCAGCGACGGGCAGCGCTGGCAGGGATGGGCTGTTGGCCCTTTCAGTGTCCCTGAGCTTCGTGTGTGGCTCCAGGAGGGTTTTCCGGGGCTGGTGAAACCCCCTTCTGGCCAAAACATCCCTGCTGGATCCCTGTTTCTCCGGCGGGACATACCGGCCAAGGTGCTTTGGTGCCATGGGTGCCCCCGGATGGTTTGCCATAGGGAGGGACCGGTGCACAGGGAGCTGCATCCCCATCACTCGCAAGGACAGGGGTGTGAGGAAGAGGAGGAGGAGGGTGGCGATGGCAGCGGTCGGCAGCCAGCAGCCAGTGAGGGGTTAATGCAATCTGTGCAGCCTCCCAGGAACGAGCGCGGCAGGACTGGGTTTTCATTTTAAGTGACCCTAACGCGGCGAAATGCATCGGACCGGGTGCGCCAGAGGTGAGGAGCGCGTGGGCGAGACGGACGCCGGGCGCCGGTGGGAGGTAGGAGACCCCCGGAGCAGCGATGCGACGCGGACGCTTTGGGAAAGGCACCGCGAGCCCTTCCCTCGCTGGGACCCGGGGGTCCCAGCACCCCTCGGAGCCCTTCGTGCTCCCAGCGGGGGTCGGATGCCCAACCGCCACGGCACCGGGGATGTCCCTTGGCGGATGCTCAGGGCAGGAGGTGGCTCTGCTCCAGGTCACCGCGACGGCCTCGGGCTCCCGAGGCTGCTCCATGCCTCCACCTCTGCCTGCGGGCAGCATTTGGTGTGGGCGGGGTTTGGTGTGGGCAGGGTTTGGTGCGGGCAGGGTTTGGTGCGGGCAGGGTTTGGTGCAGGCAGGGAATGGGTCTCCTTTTCCATTTTCACCAATTTCACCAAATCAAGGGTCGCGTTTCACTCTCTTTTACTCGGGTCGGTGTCCCCGTGCCCACCTCTACTTGCTCCGAAGAGGATTTAGACAGCGAGGGAATACCCCAAAGAGCTTTGAGGGTTAAGGCTGGGATAGAGGGATGGAGCTGACCATCGCCCAGCCCAAATCCCAGTCCCACTCCCCACAGCAGCCGTAAGACCTCCGCAGTCGGGAACTCGATCCAGTGTCCCCCTCTTCCCTGGTGCCCAGCACAGCTGGGACCGGGATGGCCCTATCCAGCCTCAGGATGGATGTGTCAAGTCTGGGATGGCCATATCCAGCCCCAGGATGGCCGTATCCAGCTCTGGAATGGCTGTATACAGCACCAGGATGGCCATATCCAGCACCAGGATGGACTTATCCAGCCTTGGATGGCCGTATCCAGCCCCAGGATGGGTTTGTCTATCCCGAGATGGTCATATCCAGCCCTGGGATGTCCATATCCAGCGCCAGGATGGGCTTTTCCAGCCTTGGATGGCCTTATCCAGCCCCAGGATGGATTTATCTCTCCCGAGACGGCTGTATCCAGCCCTGGGATGGCCGTATCCAGCGCCAGCATGGACATACCCAGCCCTGGGATGGCCGTATCCAGCCCAGGATGGATATCCCAAATCCTGGGATGGGCTGAGGAGGGGACCGAGCGGGGAACCGGGAATGCCGCTGTCCCAGGATGCAGTGTTTTCGGGGACGAGCCCGTCCCCCCGCCCTGGGGACACCCCTCAGCCCCTCGCCTGGCTGTTTGCAGGGCTGTGACTTTCCGATGTGACCTTCATCCCCAGGTCATCCTCCCCCCCCCACCGCCCCCCCGGCCCCCGCTTCAGCCCGGTTAGGATTTCGGTTGGAAACCTTTTAAATCCCATGCTCGCAGGAGACCGGGAGGGATGGGAAGGAGCGGGGCCGGGAGGGCAGGAATGAGCAGCGGAGGATGCTCCGAGCCCAGGATGGGGCTGCCCCCCTCCCCCGGGCTGGGGGTCGGACCCCATATCACGGGGCGGGGGGGGGGTCGGGGGGGGGGTCCCAGCCTTGGGAAATCAGGGGGTGACGTGCCACTGAGGGTGGCTGCGGTGATGCTCTGTCCCCATCCCCCTGCGGCAACCGCTGTCCTCTGCCCCATAACTGGGATGAGTCCCAGGATCTGCTCCCCCCCCACCCTGGCCCCACTGGGGTGTCGTGTCCCCCCCCCCGGCCCCATTGGGGTCCCCCCCCGCGGCTGCTGGCTGTTCCAATGCTCCCTAATCCGCTTGTTTTAATAGCATTAAATGCTTTTAAACAAACAGATCCTTCACCTCTGCCTGCCCGGGGGGGCGATGCCCCCCCCCCCCCCAGGGCTGGGGGGTGTTTGGGGGGGATGGGGGGGGCAGCTAAGGAGATTGGAGCAGGATTTGGGAGAGATAAAGGGGCAGGAATACAGCCAAATCCCAGCCCGGCGGGATCAGCCCCAAAACCTCCCCTGTACCCCCCCCCAACCTTCTCCCCCCCCCCACTGTCCCCACTCCTCCATCCCGGGGGGTACCCCGGCGTCCCACCCCCACAGCGGGGCAGCGGGGACCCCCTGCCCCAATTCGGACCCCCCCACACTCCACTTATAATCCTCTCCCCCTAATCCGGGGGGAGATCCCCCCCTCCCCCCTTCACCCGGAGATGGGGCACCCCCGGGGCACAACAGCCCCCGTGGGGGCTGACGGGGACCCCGGACCCCCCCAAACACACACTCCGCCGCGACCCCACGCCGGAGACTCGAAAGAGGCATCGAGGCCGCTGCGGAGGCGAGAGGGAGAATAAACGAGGAGGGGAAAGTAAATCAGGAGAGGGGAAAAAAGGGGCGCGATGCCATTCCACCATTTGGGGGGGGGGGGGATTTTGGGGGGGTTTTGGGGGTGTTACAGCCTCCTGGCCTTTAGTTCCGTGGCTCTCAGCGCCCCTTTTTGCCCTCCTGCTCCCATCCAAATATCCCAAATTGCCCCATTTGTGTTTCCCCGATGGGGACACGGGGCCGGAGAAGCGCCGCCACTCAGGATGAGGGAGAGGTGGGATGGCGGGGGGGGGGGGCGGGCCACGGACAAAATGCCACTGTCACCCTGTCCCATCACCCCCATCTTTGGTTTTTTTGGGGTGTTTTTTCCCTGGTTTTTGGCTGAAGCTGGAAGGAGGGTCAGATAAAACGGAGAGGGAGGGCTCTGGCCACCTGCAAGCCCAAAGGGCACAAAGCAGGCGGATTTTCAGCAGCGCCTCCTTCATAGGGACACCCCCCCAAAGCTTCCCCCCTCCTGCACCCCAATCCCCCCCCTGCTCCCCCCTCTCCTTCCCAGCCGTTCCTCTCCTCCCTGCCGGGGTGTAAGCAGATTTATGCTTAACCAATCCCCCCCCCCCGCCTTTATATATCCGGGCAATGCTCCCTAAAACCCTCAGAGGGTTTCTCCTGCCCAGCAGCTCCCACCCGGGAAGCGCCCCCCCCAATCCCCGGGGGGCTGCAGGTGAGTGGGGCAGGAGAGGGGGGGTCCCCCACCCCGGCACCCCGCGGGAAGTGGTCGGGGATGGTGGGGTTTGGTTTTTTGGCGATGCCAAACCCCCTCCCCACGCAAAGGAGGAGGCGAGCGTCCCCCGCGAGTGGCAGCGGCGCGGCCTGGCCCGGCCATGGCGGGGGGGGGGTCCCGGACCACCGCAGCGTCATCCTGCGGCGATGGGTGCGTGTCCCCCCCGGTGCTGGGGGCTTCTGCCAAGTGATGGGTGCATCCCAGTGGTGGGTGCATCCCCCCAGCGCAGGGTGTATCCCCACAATGCTGGGTGCATCCCTGGTGGTGGGTGCATCCCCCAGTGTAGGACGCATCCCTGGTGGTGGGTGCAATCCCTGGTGGTGGATGCATCCCCCTGGTGCAGGGTACATCCCCCAAGTGTTGGGTGCACCCCTCCAGCGCAGGGCGTATCCCCATGATGCAGGGTGCATCACTGGTGGTGGGCGCATCCCCAGCGGTGGGTGCATCCCCCCAGTGCAGGGGGCTTTCCCCATGGTGCAGGGTGCATCCCCCCAATGCGAGGTGCATTCTCGGTGTTGGGTGCACCCCCCCCCCAGTGCTGGGTGAGTCCTGGTGGTGGGTGCATCCCCCCAGCGCTGCGTGTATCCCCACAGTGGTGGGTGCATCCCCCCAGTGCAGGGTGCATCCCTGGTGGTGGGTGCATGCCCATGGCGCAGGGTGCATCACCCCAATGCGGGGTGCATCCTCAGCGATGGGGGCATCCCCCCCAGCGCTATGTGTATCCCCCCGGTGGTGGGTGCATCCCAGGTGGTGGGTGCATCCCCCAGTGCAGGGTGCATCCCCCAGTGCAGGGTGCATCCCTGGTGCTGGGCACATCCCTGGTGGTGGGTGCATGCCCATGGCACAGGGTGCATCACCCCGATGTGGGGTGCATCCTCAGCGATGGGGGCATCCCCCCAGCGCTATGTGTATCCCCCCGGTGGTGGGTGCATCCCAGGTGGTGGGTGCATCCCCCAGTGCAGGGTGCATCCCTGGTGCTGGGCACATCCCTGGTGGTGGGTGCATGCCCATGGCGCAGGGTGCATCACCCCAATGCGGGGTGCATCCTCAGGGATGGGTGCATGCCCCAGTGTTGGGTTCAGCCCCCCCAGTGCTGTGTGTGTGTCCCCGGTGGTGGGTGCGTGCCGGGCGCTGGGTGCTCACCGCAGGGCTGCTCTGCTCTCTGCCCGCAGGCCGGAGGATGCAGTGTGCCTGTCTGTCCCAGGGGCTGTCCATCCTGCCCGGCTCCTGCTGGCTACCAGGTGAGTGCCCGGCCGAGCCCAGCCAGCGGGGCAAAGCCCTGGGGAGGGAAGGGGCGATGGGCCCACCCTCACTCCCCCGCTCTCCTCCTCGCGCCCCGGGGTCCATCCCCCTCTGCAGACCCAAAGCCACTCCGGGATGGGGCACGGATCTCATCACCATCCTCCCCAGAGCCGAAAAGCAGCTGCTTTGGAGGCAGTGACTTTGGGGTGATGTCCCCTGGTCCCCGGAGAGCCCTAAGGGTGACCCGCTCGCTCCGCAGGACTGGTGTTCCCCGACTGGGCGTACAAAGCCGAGTCCAGCCCCGGCTCCCGGCAGATCCAGTTATGGCATTTCATCCTGGAGCTGCTGCAGCAGGAGGAGTTTCACCATGTCATCGCCTGGCAGCAGGGCGAGTGTGGGGAGTTTGTCATCAAGGACCCCGAGGAGGTGGCCCGGCTGTGGGGTCAGAGGAAATGCAAACCCCAGATGAACTACGACAAGCTGAGCCGGGCTCTCAGGTGCTGCAGGAGATGGGGGGGGGGGGGGGGCAGAGCCCTCGCCACGCCGGGGGACACACCAGGGTGGAATCTGCCATCCCAAGGTGACCCAACAGGGTGGCATCTGCCATCCCAGGGGGACCCAACAGGGTGGAATCCGCCATCCCATGGGGACCCCACAGGGTGGCATCCACCATCCCAAGGGGACCCATGGGGTAGAATCTGCCATCGCCAGGTGACCCCACAGGGTGGCATCTGCCATCCCACAGTGACCCCACAGGGTGGCAATCCACCATCCCATGGGGACCCCACAGGGTGGAATCTGCCATCCTAAGGTGAAACTTCAGGGTGGTATCCACCTTCCCAAGGTGACCCCACAGGGTGGCATCTGCCATCCTAAGGTGACCCCACGGGGTGGAATCCACCATTCCAGGGGTCCCCTCGGCTCTCCTGGTTCCCAGCCCTCAGTGGGGGTGTCCGTCCGTCCGCCCGCCTGTTGACGCCCCCATTATCGTCCTATGTCCCCCCCCAGGTACTACTACAACAAGCGCATTCTGCACAAGACCAAGGGCAAACGCTTCACCTACAAGTTCAACTTCAGCAAACTCCTCTTCCTCAGCTGCCCGCTGTGGGACGCCCGCTGCCCGGCCACCGGCAGCCTGTGCCACCCCCCCGCCATGCCCCCCGCCATGCCGAACCAGGTAGAGGGGGTCTGGGGGACCCAGTCTGGCCGGTGACACCCCTGGGGGACAGGCTGCCCTTCCTCAGTGCTGCCACATCCCCTTTCATCCCCCTCCCCAGTTGGTACCGAGCGTGCTGCTGAGCCGGCGGGTGCTGGCAGAGCCGCTGGCCTGGCACTGGGGTCCCCGGCACCCCGAAACGCGGGAGAAGAGGGCGGCCGCCGCCGGGACCAGTAAGTTCACCCAAATACCACCGCCCTGCACGCTGCTGCCTGCGCAGGCAGGGGATGGAGCGGGGACAGCAGTGGGTGCCAGGGCTTTTGTGGGTGCGGGGTACGGTGGGGCGCGGGGGCCCTCGGTGCAGGCCCAGCGCAGGCAGCGCCGCCGCCGTTGCCGGTCCCACAGCAGCACCCAGTGGCTGTGGCTGGGAGAAAGGACGGGGCACCCACCCGGAGGGTGCCCAGGACAAGGGTGACGGGATCGGCTGGAGCACCCCGGGGTGCCACCCGTGCCCCACGGCGTCACCCCGGCTCGGCCATGCCATGCGCCACCACCACCGGCCACGCTCACAGCGCTCCCCGTCTCTGGCTGCCCGCAGGCCTCTTCTCCGCAGCCCCTCCATGCCTGGGGGGCTCCTGCTGCCCTTTGGGGATCCTGGAGGAGCTTCCCTGTCCGGCTGCCTTCCCCCCGCCGCTGCCAGCCCGGGCCACCCCGGCACCCGCCTGGGCCACCTTCCCCGGCCACCTCCTGGCCCCCCCCAGCCGTCCCCCGCCATTGCTGCTCCCCCAGCCGGGGGTCCCCACGTCAGTGCTCCTGCACCCCAGTTTCCCGCTGGTGGCGGGGGGGCTGGTGGCGGACCCCCCATCATCGCAGCCGGGGGAGGAAGGCGAGGGGGAGAAGGAGGAGGAGGAGGAGGAGGAACGCCGGCGTGGTGCCATCACCTCGCAGAGCCCCCCGGGGTGAAGCTCAAGGGCAGGGAGACGGGGAAAAGTGGGGTGCTCCCTGCCCCCACCTTCTCACCCCCCCGCCCCCCCGGCCGGTTCCTCCAGCCGCCCTAGGGTGGGCTGTGCATGTGGGGGCGGGGGGGGGCAGCCATAACACCCTTTCGTCCCCCCCCATCCCAACCCCCCAGCACCCCGGGATGGGGCCGACGTCCCCAGCGCAGCCCCCGGGGTACGGCTGAGCCCCCCCGTTACAGTCTGGGGTGCCCCTGTGCCCCCCCCCCCTCCCAACCATCGAGTCCCTGCCCGTCTCACCCTGACAGTACAAAGGGCAGGAACCAGTTCCCCCCCCCCCCCCCCAAATAAACCAGTTTGCAGAGAGGGGTCTGCCTGTTCTCGCCCCACGTCGCACCCCAAATCTGGTGGCACCCCCAAAGCCACTGTCACCGCAGAGGGGAGGCCGCGGCCATGACCCCAACACCCCCCCCCGGGGACGTGCAAACGGGATTTCGGGGGGGGGATGACGGCACATGTGGGGGTGCAGGCAGGACGGACTGACCCCCCCCCCCCCAAAAAAAAAAGTTGATTTGGCCCCTGGGAGCCAGTGCGGGTTCGGGGTGTGGGATTTGGGGTGTGGGGGGGACAAGGCGGGCGGCCGACGCTCGATCTCAGGGATTCCCGGAAAACGGCTCATTTTCATTTTCACTTTTCCATGTTTTCCGCACTGGGAAATCTGCGGGGGCGGAAGGGGAGGTGGGGGGGAAGCACCTCACTCTCCTTTTTGGGGAACCCCTCTGTCCTCCCCCTCATGGCACAGGGCACCCGTGGTGGCACAAGGGGTGGCGAGGGTTTGGGGGGGGCTCCTTGCGGGACTCCCCTTGGTGGGGTGTTGGGGGTGACCCCCCACGCCCCCTCCGAAGCCTTGTGTCCCCAAATCCCTGCTGCGGCTAAGGGGCCCCCCGTACCCGGGCTGTGTCTGTGGGTCCCCCCCCATCCACGCTGTCCCCATGTGTCCCCCCAATCTGTGCTGTCCCCGTGAGCATCCCCTATCCACGCCGTCCCTGTGGGTCCCCCCACCCGCGTCTCCCCACGTGTCCCCCAAACCCAGGTCACCCCACGGGTGCCCCCCATACACACTGTCCCCGTGGGTCCCCCATATCCATGCTGTCCCCATGTGTCCCCCCTATCCACGCTGTCCCTGTGGGTCCCCTCCACCCCAAGTCTCCCTGCATGTCCCCCATATCCACGCTGTCCCCATGGGTCCCCCCACACCCCAAGTCTCCCCGTGGGTCCCCCATACCCATGCTGTCCCCGTGTGTCCCCAAAACCGAGGTAACCCCACGGGTGTCCCTATCCACACTGTCCCCGTGGGTCCCCCCACCCCAGGTCTCCCTATAAGTCCCCCCCATCCCCACTGTCCCCACGTGTCCCCCATATCCACGTTCTCCCCATGGGTCCCCCCCATCCCCACTGTCCCCGCGTGTCCCCCATATCCACGCTGTCCCCGTGGGTCCCCCCCACCCCAGCTCTCCCCACGGGGGTCCCCCATACCCACACTGTGCCCGTGGGTCCCCCATATCCACGCTGTCCCCGTGGGTCCCCCCACCCCAGCTCTCCCCATGGGTCCCCCCCAAACCCAGGTCACCCCACGGGGGTCCCCCATACCCACGCTGTCCCCGCGTGTGTGTCCGCCCCCGCCCCAAGTGTCGCCGTCGTCCCCCCCCCCCCCCCGTCCTCCTCATCCTCCTCCTCCTCCTCCGCCCGGGCCCGGCCCCCGCCGGCGCTGCCCCCTCGGCGGCGGCTGCGGGGGCCGGGCGAGCCCGGGGATTGGGAGCGGGGGTAGGCCTCTCCCTCGGCCCGGCCCCCAGCGCCGCCGGGCGGGTCGGGGCCGGGCGGAGGAGGAGGAGGAGGAGGAGGGCGGCGGGGGTGGGGGGGGGTGGCCGTGCCGCCGCCGCCGCCACCACCGCCGCCGCCGCCGAAGCCGGGCCGGGCCCGGGATCCAACCCCGGGGAGTCGGGGCCCCCGCCGAGGCCGCCGAAGCCGCCGCCGAGGCTGCGGGGATGGTGGTGGTGGTGGTGGTGGTGGCGGCCGGAGCGGGGCGGCGGCTCCCCGAGCCCTGACCGCTGAGGGGGCCGCGGACGAGGCACCATGAGCGTGCGGCCTCCGCAGGCCCTCGACAGGTAGGTTTGGGGGGGACACCGGGACGGGGGGGGGGACACCCACCGGGGAGGGGGGACACCGGGGAGGGGACACCACGGAGAGGGGGGGGACACAGCGGGGCCTCTTGGGGGGTGTCAGGCGGCTGAGCGGGGCTTGGGGCGCCGGGAGATACCCCCCCCCCCTTTCCCCTTTCCCCTTTCCCTCCTTTCCCCTTGCTGAAAAAAGCAGCATTTTGGGGTAAAACTCAGTGTTTTGGGGAGGTTGAGGTGGGGTGGGGGGGCAAAGGGGGGGGGGGGGGGCGCAGCCTTTCCCTGGGCCCTCACCCCATCCTCCCATCGCGCCCCCAAAAAAAAAGGCTCATGGGGCGGGTTGGGGGAGCGGGTGTCGTGTCCCCCCCCCCCCCCCCCCCAAAAAATAGAAACCACCCCAAAATTAGCCCGGGGGGGGGGGAAGCGGATGAAATTAGAAATGGGGGAAACACCCGGGTTCGCAGCTCTTTTGCCCCAAAATAGCCTTAATTTTAACCTGAATTTTTTCAGGTGGGTTTTTTTTTTGGGGGGGGGGGGGGTGGTATTGGGGGGGAGGGTCTTCTCCTCGGTTCCTCGCAGGTAATTAAGGGAATTAAACCCCAGTGGGATGTGATTAAACCGCAGTGGGATGTGTGCGCCTTCTGGACTGGGAACTGGGGGAGTGTGAGTGCGGGGGGAAGCGGGAGGTGGGGGGGGGTCCCACTCGTGTCACCCCCCCGTCCCCTCCAACCCCGTGTCTGCGGACGGTGTGGGCCCCGGTGGGCACCGCTGCCGCTCAGGAAGATGAAGGTCCGAGCTGGAAACGGGCACCTCGCTCCGTGCAGACCGGTATGGCGAATCGGTGGAAAAAGCCTCAAAAAATAACCAAAAAAAACCCCCAAAACCCCAAAAACATCCCCCCCATTTGCTTTTGGGGTGACTTGAGGGACGGAGGCAGCCTCGGGGCGAGGAGCTTCCCCGTGTCCCAGGACGCCCCGGGCGCAGCCGTAGGGATGCGACGGCGTCTATTCCACGTGGATGTCGCCCGTTTGGTTGCCACCGGTGTGGCTTTGGGCCGAAAACACTGGTTTTCTTTTCGCTGCCGGAAAGAAGCCGGTTCAGGGCGTCGGGGGCGGCTGCGATGCCGCATCCGCTGGAGACATCCCTGGCCCCACGGCGTTGGAAGATGCTCAACATGGGTTCCCGGTGCATCGGTAGGCGCTGCTGCGCCGCAGAAAGAAAAAAAATTGGTGGGTTCGTTGGCAGGACGGGCGGCGTATTCCCACCTCCTTCGCCAAGGAACCCTTTGCGCGGCTTTTTCAGGTTTGGGGGAAAGGCTTTCTCCTGGTTTGGGAGGGAAAAAAGCGCGTGTGCAAGGCAGGGGCACAAACCCATCACGTTTTCCCCTCTTAATTAGCCGGAGAAGCCGGCCGGGAGGCCAACGATGAGGCTCTGCCTCTTCGCAGCCAGCCCCACCGGCACAGAAATGAAGGAGCTGCTGAATTTCGCTCCCCGTCCCGGGTGGAAAAGCAGCAGGGATCGGGCCCCGGCAGCGTGTCGGAGCGGGGACGCCCCGCGTGAGCTTCGCTCGCCTGACTTCCCCACCTCGGGGAACTGCGGGGCGTCATTACTGGGCTTAAGACTTCTCTCTGCTCTTTAAATAGCCGCGGTCTCCTCCGCTCTTTAAGGTCAGGCGCCTGAAGTGCCCTGGCCGAGCCGGGGGCCGGTCGTTGCTGGGTGGCGCGGCCCTTCAGCAACAAAAAAAATGACGCGAAAATGGGTGAATGGGAGGATTTTACCCCCAAAACCGTCCCAGCAGCCTCTGCCACCACCAAACAAACGATGGGGTGGGCACAGGGTTTTGTCTTTGGTGCCCGCAGCCCGTCGACGTCCAGGGCAAGTGGGCAGGCTCCCAGGAGCGGCAGACCAGTGTAAACCAGTATAGATCTTCCTGCTGCGGTGTTAGGGGGATGCAGAAAGAGCCGTGCATCACCCAGCGAGCGCGACTCGTCCGTGGGTTTGGTCGCCGCTCTCTTAACCTCTTGCGTTGTCCCGGTTTTAATCATCGAAGGAGCCGGCGGGGGAGGCTGGAGGAAAGCATTCGGAGCGCCGCCGTTCCCGAGCGGCACGGGTGGCAAGCGGCGTGATATTCCCCGCTGCGGGATGTGCGCGCGGCTTTTATTTAGGAGGAGGAAGGTCAGGGGGGGTGAAAAAAAAACAAACCCCGTCCCTTCGGGGTAGGTTATTCCATATCTCGCTGGCTGCTACAGATCTCGCACCCCAAAAGCGCCGTCGGTGCCGGCCAAACCAGATCTGCCAGTCTTTGTTTTCCAGGAGACGAGTGGCACCGTTAATGATTACACTGCCCGGCACGGCACGGGAAGAGAGCTTGGGAGTGATCTGGAGCAGCTCACGGTCCTTGCCCGTCTTGCTGCGCGCGCCAGCGGTGTTCCCGGAAAAGCCAGGCCCTGCGCTGCGGCTGATGCGCATCTTCCTCGGTGGGGAATTGGGATCCCGGCTCCGTTTTCCCCGTCGCGCTCCTTCCATGCTGCCATGCCGCGGTTTTCTGGTGGACGGGGAAGGGAAGGATGGCGTGCGGTTTTGAAAATGGGATTTTTTTGCTGGGGTGAAGGAGGAGGAAAGGGCTTTCGGCACGCGGGATTGCTGCTGCTCTGGCCTAGCTTTGCTGGTGGCGGTCCTTGATACTTCGCATTTATGTTAGCGGAGTGCGTGTGCAAAGTGCTTCGCAAACATCATCTAATTAAGACGTGAATACTTGCTCACCCCTCCCTCGCCTCCCACAGCTCTTCCCTGGCTCTTGCTGGTCTCTGCTGGGCAGAACGCTCCAGTCTCCGTCCCTTTTTGGGGTCTCGTCCTGCTCGGGAGGTGCCACAGCCGCCTCTGGGAGTGGGATGGGGTTGTTTAGGGTCTCCTCTCCCCCTTGTAGGTGCTGTCAGGGCCGTTTCGGGAGAGATCGGTGCGGGCGGACCCCCGCCCAGCGATGCGGGCAGGCATCGGGGCTGCTGAAACCCAACCGATTTTTTTTTTTGCGTAACCAACTGGCTGCCCGAAATCACAGCTGTCCCCACGCTCAGCCTCCGTTCCTCCCCGTGGGGAATTGGCATTGCAAAAATTTGCAGCACACAGACAATTAGAAATGTGGGGAATGGAGTCTGCTGCGCCATTAAACAACCCGGGCTGCTGCGCTTGGCGTGTTAATTCCTCCCCCCCATTTAATTAAAAGTCTTAATTTAAACAAAGCTTTTGCAGAATCCCCTGTCTGCTGCAAGAAAGTTGCTGGAGGAAGCCGGGGATTTAAATTCAGTTTGCCGTGGTGGCGTACATGGGACTTTGCATCTGATTTGCAAAATGAAATTTGCTACCAGCCGCCTCCTGAGGGCTGAGGCTTTGCTTTGCTCCTCTCTCCCTTGGAAAAAAAAAATAAAAATAAGCACAGAAAAAAAAAAGAGAGAGAGAGAGAGAGAAGGAAAAAGCTTTGCTGCATAAACCCCAGATGGATCCGGGATGACTCCAGCCTCGTGGATTTGCGGGCAGCCGGGCAGCAGCTGCAGGGTGGCTTGGCAGTCGCACGTAGCCTGCGTGCCACGGGGACGCGCCGGATCTCGGCTGGGCTGCCGCGTTGCCGGCGGTGCTGGCCCGGTATTGCCGAACCCCTGGGGTTGGCATCGCCTTGGCGATCCCGGCTGCGCTGCTGGGAAGAAGGAGCTGGGGTGGCAGCCTGCAAACGCACCGGGGTCGGCGCGGCGGGGATGGAGGCGGTGGGTTCTTGGTCCAAAAAGTCACCGGAGGGCTGCTCTCGTCCCGCGCTTCGGGCGGGCTCCGGGAGGCAGAAACCTGTGTGGGAAAAGATGGCGGGGGGGGGACAGACACACAAAACCAACCCACATCTCCTCGGGGACAGGGGGGTGTCATCGCGAGCTGCGGCCAAAAATGTGGAGAAATGGGAGAAATGATTTTTTTGTGTGTTTGTTTGTTCCCCCCTCCCCGGCCCTCCATCTTTCTTTCATTTGCTAGCAACACCCCAGCACGGTTTAAATCTGCCTCGCCGTGCGAACTTAGAGGCAGACGCGTAATTACAAGGTTCCCCCCCTGTGCGTCATCGTGCAGCCGTCGACGGCGGCTCGGCCGGCGAGCAGCGGCTTTGAGCCTCAAACCCTCCGGTCCCCCTGCAGCCGTCCCCGGCGCAGGAGCAGCCGGCGTTCCCGGGGCAAACGCAAGCCCCTCGCTCGCGAAATGCGGAGGGACGTCCCCGGGAGATGTGCGTCCTCGGCACAGCCGCCGCTTTTCCGCTCCGAAGGCTGGAGCCGCTCCAGCGAGAGGAGCATCGGGGCTGGACGCAGCCGGGCCAATGCGTTTTTCCCTCTGCCGTGCCGCGGGGAGGGGGAAGGGGAGGAAGCTGAATCATTTTGATTTTATTTTAATTTTTTAATTAATTTTTTTTTTTTTTTTTTTTTTTTTTTTGGCGCTGAAATTCCTTCCTTCCTTCCTTCCTGTCCCCAGAATACCAGTATGTGCAACCGTCTGCGGGGCTGTGGCCTGCGAGAGCGGCCGGCGGCGGGGTTTGGCACGGGAGATGTCAGGTAATCCCGGTGCCACCGGGCAGTGCAAACCGTATTGTCGGGCTGTGGTGGAAGCAATGACTCAATTGCGAGAGGCATCCCGGCAGGACACTGATTTCCCTTTTCAAGTTGTGGGGTGGTTTGTTGGTTGGTTGGGGTTTTTTGGGTGGTTTTTTTCCATATATATTTCTAATATTTTGCAACTTTGCCTGCTGCCGGGCTGGCGCTGGCCCTACGTGCCTCCCAGTTCGACTCAAAAAGGCAGCGGGTTTCCAGGCGGTGCGGACTCTGACCATTTGCACAACTTTTTCTCTTCCCTGGAGCTGGAATTGCAGGGACCAGCCGTTTGGAGACCTGGGAGGGTGGAAAAAAAAAAAAAAATAATAAAAATAAACCTCCCGGTCTCAAAGAGAACGTTTTGCGAAGCTCCGGCTGGAGGCTGACCCGCTTTGAGGATTTGATCCTGTTCCTCTCTTAATCTTTTAATTGTGGCGTTCGCTCTGCGTGGGCTGCCGAGGTGGCAGCGCTTGTGCTGCGCTTTGCTCTTTAGCCCGCGTGATGATTTTGTTTTCCTCCTTGTTTTTCCTTGATTTTTTTTTAATTTTTTAGCTTTTCGCCTTGGCTGTGCCCGGCTGGGTGCATCTCACTGGGATGCCCGGCGTGTCCTGCCCTCCCTCCCCACCGCGATACCCTCTTCCATCTTGCCCTCATTGCAGGCAGCCGGGGCAGAGCATCTCGCTCCCCTCGCGTGGTCGTGAAAAGCAAATAGCTGTGATTTAACGGCAAGTAGCCAAAATCAAGGAAAATAACCTTATAAAATGAGGGTAGCACATAGGATGTGGCTTCAGGTGCCGGTTCGGAGACCGCCACCGGTGCTGGGACTGGGTGAGTCAAGGGCGGTTGCAGGATTTGGGCATCGTAGAAGGGCTCTGGAGTTATAATTTTTAGGAAAAGCGGAGGGCTGGTATTTCAGCGCACCGAAAAGAACTTCCCCCGGCTGGAAACAGGCACCGGGTCAGGTCTCCGTCGAGCTGGTGGCATTTGGTTTAAAATGGCATGTTTTGGCTCTCCGTAAGTCAATTAGGAAGGAGCTTATGCAAAGCCGAATTAAACTACTCTTTTAGACGGCAATAAGCCAGCGCTGGCCCGGCTCCTTCGAGCGGCATGGAAACAGGCTCCTGCCACGGGCACGGGGTTGGCATCTCCCCTGTGGGACTGGTGACGGACTGGTGGCTCCTGGCTGGGTTGGGGGGGCTCAGCTGCGCGCGGTCCTGGTGCTGTCGGGCACCGGGGAGCTTCTGCTAACGAAGAGGCTTAATGACTGTCCCGCTGCGGAGCGGGGCCTTAAGTCCTGGCATCCGGGGCGATGCGGAAAGAGGAGCCGATCCTTCCTTGGCCTGGATAAGCGGCAGGTCTGACCCGTCCCGAGCACCCCTCCGCCTGGCTGCCGGGTAATCCCGCGGGGTTAATCCTGAACCTGCCCTTCGACCGACAAAGGTGCCGGTCCCCATCCTGGATTGCTTCTGAAACGGGGCTGGGGAGGGACACACACCGGTTCCGTCCTTGCCCGCAGCTCCTGGGGAAGCCATGGGGATGCTTTGGCTTCATCCCCCATCCCTTCATCCCGGGCTGCGACCGTGCCTGCACTCTTTTGCACTGAGGTCCTGGTTTATCTCCCACTTTGGCGAGCAAGGGTTGTAATCAAGCAAATTAGAAGCTGTGGCGTAACGGTTGTGCAGGTCAGGGTCTGGGTGAAGATTGTCCAGGCAACCTTAAATGAGGTGTTTCCTAATATTCGTCTCCTGGAGTGGGGAAGGAGCCGGGGAGCTGTTGCGCTTCGGGAACCGGCGATGGGTTGTGGGGCTGTTGGGTTTACGCCGCTGCGGGCTCCGACTTTGCATCCCTGTGGGGTGGGTTTGGAGCGATACCCTCTTGCTCAGCCCCCACGGTGGGCTGAGAATCTTGCTTGGCTTCGTGGTCCTGCAAATGAAGCCAGGCTGGGTTCGCTGCGGATGTTATTTTAGGCAGGAGAGGGGGGGGGCTTGCCCAGAAGGTGCCCCCTGTGTGTTTCCCCCAGCCTGTCTCCAGGCAGCCCCCCTGCCCGAGGGACGATGTCGGAGGACGATGCCTCCACCTCCCCATTGTCCAGAGGAGGGTTCAAAGCCGGGAGGAGGATTTGCCCCAGCGAAGGTGAACCCTGGCCCGAGCCCGGCCGGCTCAGAAGTCCCACCGCCCTCCCCAAGGGGTGTAAGCACGCTGTTGTTGTGCCATCCATCATGCTTCTGCCTCTGGATCCGTTTGTCTCCTCTTTTCCCCCTTCCCCGCACTGCACTGCTGTCCTCCGGGTGTCCCTTGTGCCACCTCTCACCCCTGTCTCTGTCCTCCCCGGCAGCCAACCGGGCAGCAAGAGGCAGCCTCACCTGCCCAGGTAAGCGGGGACCGGGACGGGGCTGCTCCTGCTCTCATCCTGCACCCTCGCTTCATCGCAGCCTCTGGGGTGTAAGGCAGAGACCGGCTGCTCTTCCCGCTGGGGCGTACCTTCATTTTCTTGCTCTTCCCGTTGCTTTCTGACCCCTCCGTCCCTGCCCCGACGGGGGAAAGCTGTGGCTGATTTGCTTGGGAGGAGGAGAGACAGGAGAGCGGAGCCGGGCTTTCATCCCTGGCACGGCGTGGGATGCTGGAGGGGCGCAGGGAAGGGGAGGCAGCGCTCCAGGGCACTCGTTTTGTGGATGGGGACACGTTTGGAGGCAGAGTCAGGCCCCCAAGGAGGGGTAAAGGCCGGGGGCTGCTCCGGGATGCCATTCCCTCCGGCCGCAGCTCGCAGGTCTCCTGCCCGCCGGCACCGTCTTGTTCAAGCAGTGTTCACAGGGATGGCTGCCCAGCCTTGACTTCTCCAGACCCTCGTTAGCTGGAGAATAAACACCAGGGCCAAAAAGAGCCGTGCAGACGATCTCCCCCCACCCTTCCTATCGCAGTCCTCCCAGCACGGCAGCGAGGGGATGCGCCGTGCGCCTTCGATGTGCAGAAAGCCCCAACCCACGCGCCCATCCAGCACCCAGAGCCTTGCTGCGGGACTGGCGAGGCTCAGCGAGAGGGCAGGACAGTAAAATAACTGTCCGTTGTCTGTCTGTCTTTCTCTGTCACCCGTCCTTCGCTGCTTCGTGTCTCTCCTTCCGTCAGCCCCACTGCAGCCTGGTAAAGATCTGCCGCCGAGCTCCGTCCCGCCTGTGCTGCATGGTGCATCTCTCCCGTCGCCTGCTGCCTTCGCTGCTCTCCCCGAGCCCCGCTCGCCCCGGGCAGTCCCTGCCGCTCCTCCCTGATGGCAAACGCGAGATCTCGGCGTCCTGACCCCGAGCGGGGTCTCTTGGGGCTCTCCCCGGAGCCCTGTGGTGGCGAAGGGAGGGGAGCCTTTTCCCAAGATGGTTTGGGGACGGGCAACTGGAGGGATGGGCAGCACTCGCCCATGCGGGCTGCTGTCACCTTCCAGCTCTGTGCGTTTGTTTTTCCTGAGCTTGAGAAGGAGCTGTAGTTGGAGGATGGCTCCGTCCAGCCATCCCCAGTCCCACCATGGCTGGAGGATGGCTTCATCCGCGATTTCACCATGGCCGGAGGATGGCTTCGTCCCCAGTCCCAGCCGTGGCTGGAGGATGGCTCCATCCCCGGTCTCAGCCATGGCTGGAGGATGGCTTCATCCTCAGTGCCACCATGGCTAGAGGATGGCTCTGTCCAGCTATCCCTGGTCCCACCATGGCTGGAGGATGGCTTCATCCCCAGTCCCAGCCGTGGCTGGAGGATGGCTCCGTCCAGCTGTCCCCAGTCCCACCATGGTTGGAGGATGACTCTGTCCAGGCATCCCCAGTCCCAGCTGTGGCTGGAGGATGGCTCCGTCCCTGCTCCCACCATGGCTGGAGCATGGCTTCATCCTCAGTCCCACCATGGCTGGAGGATGGCTCCGTCCCCGGTCCCAGCTGTGGCCAGAGGATGGCTTCGTCCCTGGGTCCCGCCATGCCTGGAGGATGGCTCCATCCCCGGTCCTAGCCGTGCCTGGAGGATGGCTCCGTCCAGCCATCCCCCTCCCTGACCTCTCCTCCTCCTCCCCAGGTTAAGCAGCCTGTCTTCCCTGGGTGATTCCTCTTCAGAGCGGAGGTCTCCCGGGCACCACCGCCAGCCCTCCGACTCCTCCGAAACCACAGGTAGGTTTTCCTGCCCCTTCCTCCGCTTCTTTTGCACTTGAGGGCTGCATTTAGTGCCCTGGCCACACAGGGAGCTTGGTGGCACCTTGCCACCTGCGTCAATCCTTGCAGCGCCCTTGGGGACGGGGCTCCTGTGCCCCTTTGCAGCACCCAAAGTCACCCGGCCTGGGGAGGGCAGGACCCTTCCTCGGCTGCCGGCCAAGCCGCCCAGCGGGGCCAGGGCTGATGCTCCGGCTGCCGGGAGCTCTTCCCACCGTGCCTGTGCGCACCGGGGGTCCCTGCTTTCAGGAGAAAGGTTCCAAGCAGGGACATCACGCGACGGGTTCGTAGGGTGAAGATGAATTAGCCGTGCCCTGGGGGTCTGGCAGCAGGGTGGCCGACTCCGGGGGCTCGGCACCGGGCTCTGGCTCAGGAGAGCTGGTAGGCGCCGCGGCCCCTGGAACCGCGAGCGGTTGCGGGGGGGGTCCCCACAAAGCCAAGCCCCTCTCCAAGGCTTGGAGTCTCACTGCTCCCTCCTCTTCCTCCCCAGGTCTGGTCCAGCGCTGCGTCATCATCCAGAAGGACCAGCATGGCTTCGGCTTTACCGTCAGCGGGGACCGTGTCGTCCTGGTGCAGTCGGTGCGGCCAGGTGAGAGGGGCCGGCGCTGGCGATGCCTCGGGGCTCCCCTCACCCGCTCAAAGCCACGTCCCTTGCGAGAAAACATGGGAGAAAGGGGTTTTCCTTCCTAAGCGCTGCCAGCCTGGGGGCTCGCCGCCGCGTCGGCCAGAATGGGCAGGACACGATTGCTCAGGGGGGGTGGAGGAAGGCGTTTTTGGGAAGCTCCCCCAAACTGTCGTGCTCTCCCCGCTCCTTAGACAGCCCCGGGGCGCTGCTGACGGTGGGTGGGTGGGGAATTCCCTCTCGTAGCTCTGGGTAAACACAGATTCAGCAGCTCGAGCGGCTCTTGGCGCTGTGCTGCAGGAGACGCTGCCGGTTTTGCTGTATAATGACTTTGCGGGGTGGCAGGGCTTGGAGCAGCAGTTTAAATAGACAATGAGCTGCTTATTTTACAGCGGATGTTCCCACCTCCTCCCCCTTCCCCCCGCCTCTAGCCCGAAAGCCAGGAAAAATGAGAATATAGGAAAGGGAAAACGCTGCGAGTTTCAAGGGCAGGTTAGCGCTGGAAGTGCCTCTCTCCTGCAGCTGGGGCTGCGTGGGGAGCCCCCCCCTGCATCACGCCCCTCACCCCGCGGCTGCACGGGGGGCCAGGCCCGAGGTCCCCGGGCGCAGGACAGCCCGCAGTCCCTTTCTCCTCTCCCCGCTCACTTCGTTTGCCAATAACGAGACCGTTAAAGCCGAAAGAATCTGAACAATCTGATGTACTTTCCACTCTCGGAGCTCGCTGCCGTGTCTCGGGCCCTTGGCTTGGAGTTGAACCTGATGGAAACATTTTCCTCTTGGCTTTGGCTGCAGGAAAAGCGAATTTTTCATGTATTCCAACCTTGGCGGCTTTGTTAAAGAGCAGGAGGGGGAGAGGAGGCAGAGCAGTGCTGATCTTCCTGGGCCCCGCTCCTGCCTTTGGATCCAGGCACGTTGGTGGCTCCCTCGATGTGTCGGAGCCAACCCGAAGGGTGGGATAACAGGTTGGGGCCCCCTCGTCCGTCCCGAGACGGATGGAAAAGGCTGGGATCTGGCTGGCAGAGCAGAGGAGGGCTTGTCCGGCTGACCTATGAGCTGAATGTGTGCTGGGTGTTGTGCGTAAAGCACCCGAGGCTTGGCGGTGAGCCTTGTCCCGCTGGGGATACGTACCCCGTGGTCCCCGTGTCCCCAGCCTGGCAGGACGAACGGCACAGACTGTGCCAGGAGGATCTGGGGAGTGGCGGGAGAGGAGCCCCTGGCTCTGTCTGCTGCTCCTCCAGCCCTCCTGACGCCTGTCTCTCCTCCCCGTGTCGCAGGGGGGGCGGCCATGAGAGCCGGAGTGCAGGAGGGGGACCGGATAGTCAAGGTGAGCGTCCCCGGCCATCGCCCCCGCTCCTTTTCCAGGCAGGGCCAGGTGCCCCGCTCCCCTCCGCCCGCCTGTCTGACCCCCTGTCCCCTCTTCCAGGTGAACGGCACGATGGTGACTAACAGCTCTCACCTCGAAGTGGTGAAGTTAATCAAGTGTGAGTATGGCCAAGGAGCTGCGGTGGCTCCTTCTCGCCCCGGGTGACCGGCAGCCCCGGTCCCCACTGACCGACTGCTCTCCCCGACCGCCCCGCTCCATCGTGCCCGGGCTGCCGCGGATGAAATGGGAGGAGACAGCGCGGGTGTGCAGGAGCACGTTCTCATCGGGCTGTTTAGGGACATTGGTGGCAGCCAGTCCCCACCTCTTGCACCCACGGGGTGACAATCTGCCCCGTAGCAGGGTCCTAAAAAGGCAAATAAGTGTTTACAGCCTCGGCCACGAGCCCTGCAGCAGAGGGGCACCTCGTTCCTCCCCAGCCTCGGGGGCCACAGGATCCCACCCAAGGGCAGGTCTTAATTTTTGGGAGAAGGTGGGAAAATCTGTCTCGATCCTCCCAGTGAGTGTTTGCAGGCTGGGCCAGCGTAGCACCCGCCACGGCAGAGGTGGCCTCGCTGCTTACAGGGACAGGAACGTGCCCACCCCGACGCTGTGACACCCGTCAGATGTTTTAGGTTGAGCGAGTGAATAACAGAGGTCTGTCTAACTCTCCCTTTCCCCCTCCCAAATTTTTCCAGCCGGTGCCTACGTCGCTCTCACCCTCCTGGGCTCTCCCCCTCCTTCGGTGGGGCTCTCCGGTTCTCAGCAAGACGTGAGCACGGCGGGGACTCCCCGCGTCACCCCCGCCTGTCCCCCACCGCCTCCCCCACCGCCGCTCCCTCCGCCGCAGCACATCACTGACCCCAAGCCCCTGCAGGTAGCAAACCGGGCGGTCACCCGGCGGTCCCCGCTGCCGCCCTGCTCTGTCCCTGCACCGCCCGGCGCAGTGGGCAGGAGGAAGGCAAAGCTCAGCCCTCTTTGCCTCCATCCGATATTGCAGGACCCCGAAGTCCAGAAGCACGCGACGCAGATTCTCCGCAACATGCTGCGGCAGGAGGAGGCAGAGTTACAGGTACGGCGGCGACACGGCTCTGTTCTTCTTTGGAGCTGCAGCGGAGCAGCCCTCAGTGCTGCCCCGGTGCTGTCCTGGCTTCCCGGCCCTCGCAGCACACAGGGACCTGCGCACGCTTCAGCCCATCGTCCCACCGACCTGCTCAGCCCCGTTTCCTTCCGAGCAGCGGGATGGGGTTTACGGGCTTTGGGCTGGTGTGACCATCCCCTCTCTTCTCTCCGCTCAGCGCTTCTACGAGGCGTACAGCCGAAACCCTGCCACCGCGGTGGAGGAGCAGATCGAGGGAGCGCGCCGGCGGGTCAGCCAGCTGCAGCTCAAAATCCTCCAGGAGACCGGTGGCTCCATGGTAGGTGAAATTAATGGGGTTACCCCCGGTTCAGGGATCCTGCCATCTTCCCCGCTCCCTCCAAGCCTGGCTGGAGCCTGGGGAGACCCTCCTGAGGTGATGCGCACAGCAGTGGAGGCATCCCTGGTTTCCAAAACCTGCTGCGGTGGCAGCCACTGCGGCTGGCCCATCCCTGGCCCTGTACCCGGGTGTCCCCACATGCTGGGGAACGTTCCACCGGTCCAACACACCTCCTCCTGTTGCAGGATTCGGGGCGGCTGTGCAGCGACTCCAGCTTGGCCGGTTTCAGGGTGACGGAAGGTGAGTTGTGCTGGCGGCTTGGACCATCCCCACGTCCCCATGTCCTGAACACATGGGTGAAATCTCTCCTCTGCTCCCAGGACGCCTCTCCCTGGACTCGCAGGACGGTGACAGCGGCTTGGAGTCTGGGACAGAGCGGTTCCCTTCCGTGAGCGAGGTGAGAGCGGGGTTACTGCAGCCATGGGGAGCCCACCCCAACTTCTGCTGGGCCCTGTGGGTGAGGGAGGAAAGCCCAGATGGATGGGTCTGGTGCCTCCTTTAGGGCTTGAGGACCTGCCACGGCAATCGCAATTATTTGTTTGCCGTCTGAAGAAGCTGAATTTCTTGTAATGTGGTCTTGGCTCTTAATTTCTTGGGCTTGCAATGCTTATCCTGGCGTGACTGCCCCAAAATGAAGGGTACCCCAAAGTTCCTGGCTTGTGGTCTTAATCTTAAAAGTGTTTCTGATGGCGCTGGAGGGGTTTTGTGGTTTCCGAGTTCCCTGGGCCCATCTGCCTTTACGGTCTCTGACCTGGAAACTGGGCTCGAGGTGGCCCTGAGTGCCTCTGCCGGGTGGGCGAGTGGCGGTGTCAGTCCCTGGCACGGAGCCTGGCCGTCCCTGTGCCCCGTGTCCCCTGACACCTGTGCTGCTGTGCCGAGCAGATATCCCTGAACCGCAACTCCGTCCTCTCCGACCACGGCCTGGACAGCCCGCGAACCTCCCCGGTCATCACCGCCCGCCTCTTCCAGCACCATCGCCGGCAGGGCTCCGACACCGTCGCCCCCTCGGCCGAGCAGGTGGGCTGGGGCCGGCTGGGGGGGTCCCGCTGCCTGGCAAGGGCGTCTGACGGGTGCTCGACCCCATCAGACGTGGTCCGAGCCTCCCTCGGGAGCTGGCGGGGTGGGGTGCTGCAGGGGGAATGAAGCTATCCCCCCCAAAAGTCCGGTGCCTGGCTCCTAATTCTGTCCCCCCTCCCTGGCAGGGCTTGGACCGGACAGGACGACCCCTCATCATCGGGCCGGAGGAGGATTGTGACCCAGGATATTTCAATAACGAGGTAACGGCGTTCTTGGGGTTTGTCTCCTTAGGGGACAGGGCTGTCCCCCTCCAACGTGGGTCCCTTTGTGGCCTCTCCATTTAGAAATCCTCCCAGGGGGCATCAAGGGCCGGGCTGGTCCGAGGGAGGCGAGCGCGGGGCTGGAGTGAGGGAAGGGATGTGGGAACTGAAGATTTACCCCGGTGCTGAGCTGTGGGACGGTCCTGATCCAGAGGAGTTAATTCCTGTCCTTCCCAACTGGCTCTTTCTCCTCTGATCCCTTCTCTGCGCAGTGCGATTCCCTCTTCCAGGACCTGGGCAAGCTGAAATCCCGACCGGCCCATCTGGGCGTCTTCTTGCGCTACATCTTCTCCCAGGCGGATCCCAGCCCTCTGGTAAGGGACGCACCGGTGCCACCGACGCAGGCACCAAACGGGGCAGGGGAGGGATGCAGCCGGGGGCGGCGTATTTGGCACCATCCCCTCCTCCGGCTGAGCGCAGGGTGGTGTTGGTTTGCTGAGCCCATCCGCAGAGCTCTTCTGGAGGCTGCCCGAGGCGAAGGGCAGCCGCCCGCACCGGCTGCCTGCTGCAGGCAGCTGCCGACCAGCGGTTCCCACAGCTCCTGCGTGTTTGTGAGAGGGAAACGCAGCGCAGGGTTACACTTCCTCCCCTTCCTGGGGTGCTGCCCTCCCCAGACCCCAGCGATCGTTTCCTGTTTCATGGCCCTGCGGGCGCCGCTTTACGGAGCCTTTCGCCTCCCTGCTTCTAAACCCCCCCTCCTCCTCCGCTGCCCACCTCCTCTCTCCCCTCTTTGCAGCTCTTCTACTTATGTGCGGACGTTTGCCAGCAGACAACCGCCAAGGATTCCCGGGTCTTGGGGAAGGACATCTGGAACATCTTCTTGGACAGGAACGCGGTAAGGGCAGGGCTCGGCTGTGAGCTTGCCTGGGAATGGTCACAAGCTGCCCATGAGCCAGCAAGGTGCCTTCGTGGCCAAGAAGGCCAACGGTAGCCCGGGGTGCGTTAAAAAGAGGTTGAAGGGGGTCATCCTTCCCCTCTGCTCTGCCCTGGCGAGGCCGCGGCCGGAGCGCAGTGCCCAGTGCGGGGCTCCCCGGGGCAAAACAGACACGGAGAGGGTCCGGCGGGGGCTGCGGAGATGCTCGGGGAGCGGAGCGTCTCTCTGCGGGGGAGAGGCGGGGAGACCCGGGGCTGTTCAGCCCGGAGAGGAGAAGGCTGAGAGGGGATCTCATCAGCGCTGAGCCGTAGCCAAAGGGCGGGTGGCAAGAGGACGGGGCCGGGCTCTTTTCGGCGGTGCCCAGCGACGGGACAAGGGGCGACGGGCACAGACTGGGACATAGGGACTCCACGTGAGGAGGAACTTCGTGACTTTGGCGGTGCCGGAGCACCGGCACAGGCTGCCCAGAGAGGCGGTGGGGTCTCCTTCTCGGGAGAGATTCAGACCCCGCGGGGACGCCGTCCTGTGCGACCTGCTCTGGGTGACCCCGCTGCGGCAGGGGCTGGAGGAGATGAGCTCCAGAGGGCCCCGCCACCCCCTTCTGGTCTGTGGTTCTGTGTGATTCTGCGAATCCTTGTCCCTGCAGGGGGTCAGCTGGAAAGCCAGCCTTGGGTGTCATGTCCCTGGCATGGGGAGTGTTTTTTTAATGGTGTTTTTGCCACTGCCATTGCTTTGTTGCTGCTGGTTCCTCCGCATCGGTGCAAGCAGTTGCGCAAGGTGCGTACCCACGCGTTGCACAACTGCAGCTGCCCCGGTGCCTGGAGGCTCAGCGCAGGCAGGAGAGGAGGGTCCTGGCAGCGAGGACGGGACTCCAGGCGCTCCCGTTAGGGTTCCTGAGGCCCAGTGTCCCCTCGGAGGGAGCGGGGAGCCATTGCGCTGCTCCAGACAGGATCGTGCGTTGGGATGAGCGCTGGGCGCTTGCTGTGTGAGATCCCCAGCTCTCACCTCTCGGGCTGCAGAAATTGCTGCGGGGCGATGGTGCAGGAGCGCAGGGCGCCTTCTCCACGCTGGCTCGAGGGTGGCTCTGGCACGGACGCCATATCCCCAGCTCCTTGCAGCCCTGCTCGCTGCATGGGGAAGGTGAACCGGTGCTGAGCCACTCTCTCTGTTCTGCTTTCCCTCCCCAGCCTCTCCGCGTGAAAGTGTCTGAGCAGCTCCTGGCTGAGACCGGTGAGTGAGGGGCTCCCAGGTCGTGTGCAGTCTGCACAGCCGGCGTCGCCGGCACCTTCCCCCTGAACAAGGGCTGTTCATTAGGGTGCCAAAGCAGGATCCCAAAGGACTTCTGCAGGACTCTACCTCTTGCCTTCTTAGGGAGGATGTGCCGAGGTTTGGGACTGGGGCTCCTGAGCTCTTCCCCAGCTCAGTCCCAGTGATCCTGGGGGTCTTGTTATGGGCAGGGGTGTCAGCCTGGGTGTGCAAAATGGGAGATGGGTTGTCCCAGCCTGGAAACCAGCTAGCGAGGGAGCTGCACTCTGGCAGGGGGAGGCGCTGCGTTCTCCCTGCCTGCCCGTCTCTGCCCAAGGGCCTGGGGCTGCCAGAAGATCCCTTGTGCCCTTCCTTGCATGCTGAGTGTGGTGGGTGACACCCATTCTCCTCTCCTGTCCCCAGAGGCTCGCCTGCGGAACGGGGATGATGTCCGAGCCGCCCTCTTTGAAGCTCAGGAGATGGTGATGCCTGAGATACAGGAGCAGATCCAGGACTACAGGTAACGCCAAGGCGCCCCGCAGAGCTCGATGGGCTCCTGCCCACGCTGCTGCCTGCACAGGCTTTATCTCAGCAGCGGGTGGCCGGTGCCCAAGCTTGCGGCCCTGACACTTGTCCTCCGCAGAACAAAGCGCACCATGGGCTTGGGGAGTCTGTACGGGGAGAACGACCTCTTGGACCTGGACGGGGACCCCCAGAAGGAGCGGCAAGTGGCCGAGAAGCAGCTGGCCCAGCTGGGCGACATACTGTGAGTGCCGGGCTGCATGTGGGGGAGCGCCTCTCCGCCTGGATTGGGGGCGAGGATGTGGGGAAGGGGATCGGCCACAGGCTTAGCTCTGCTCCTTCATCCTGCGTGGTCCACACGTTTGCTGCGGGAGGTGAGAAGGGGAGTTCGGAGCAGGCGCTGGGTGCCGTGCGGGGCAGGGGGCACGCTGGGGTGGAGGACTCAGCGCTGCGAGCGTCCTGCCTGGGGGCTGGGCAGAGGAGCCTGTTCCAAACAAACTGTTTTATCCATCCCCATCTCTCTCCCCAGGTCAAAATATGAAGAGGACAGGAGGTGAGTGGCTCCGGGGCTCGGGGGAGCGCGTCCAGATGCGACTGCCTTACAGTTGTTAGCTGAGGAGGCAAAAGGAGAGGAGTCGCAGGAGCATCCCCTTCCCGTGCTGGCCTCCGGCACCCTCTCCCCGTGCCAGGCGTATCCCCGTGGGCTCTCAGGCTGGCCCTGGGGAAGGGTGAACACATACCTTGGGGTCCTGGTGCTCTCCCTGCCGCCCCAGCTCACCCTCTTGAACTGCTCCTTGCCTTTCCTCCCTTCTCGCTTGCCCCGCATCCCAACCCGGGCATCCTCTCCTGCCTGGGGAGGGATTGGACCATCTCTCCCCCCAGAGCCCCGCGGGATGTCCTGGCTTCCCCCGTTGTCTCCCCTGGCCTGCAATGCCCTGTCCTGGGGTCAGATCTCCAACCTCACGCTCTCCTCTCTTCCAGCTCTCCCATGGCCTTTGCCCTCAGCACGTATATGAACCACACAGGCATCCGCAGCCGGGAGCCCCGGGTGGCCGGCACCAGTGAGAAGGCACAGTCCCTCCCAGACAGGGACAAGTGGCTGCCCTTCTTCCCCAAAACCAAGAAGGTGAGTGGCCCTCTGCCCCGGGGCCGGGTTCTCACTGCTGGATCTTTTGAGGTGACCCAGGGAAGGGGTTCTCCAGAGATCCCCGTCTCACCCCGTGCCTTGGAGAGCTGCTTAGTGCCAGGGCACAGCCAGATCCCAGCCCCATCCCTTCCCCGACGGCTCATGCCGCAGCGTTCAGCCAGCGCGGTGACGGCTGGGGACAACCCTCGGGGTCCGCGTGGTGACGTGTGTTTTTATCAGTGCTCCTCTCGGGTGTCCCAACAGAGCAGCAGCGCGAAGAAGGACAAGGACGCTATGGAAGACAAGAAGCGCAACCCCATCCTCAAGTACATTGGGAAGCCCAAAATCTCCTCCCAGAGCAGTGAGTATCGGGACCTCCTGGGGTGCTGTACCCGCCAGCCTCCCTGCTGCCTGGAGGAGATCTGCGCGCCCGGGGCCATCGAGTGGCTGTTGGCACCCGTGGGGCTCCCGTTCACCCGGTAGTGGGCACTTCGCATCAGCCACCCTCTGCTCTCCTCCAGCCACCCACTGGAAACCTGTTGTCTCAACTGGCCGTGCTCCCGCGTGGCTTTGAAGGGAGCGGGAAGGGAGCAGAGCTGAGCTCTCCCCCCAGAATCTCTCTCTCTCATGTACCCCATCATGCCGGCTGACAGGCTGCTCGCTGGGTCTTAAAAGTGCCGCGGCTGCTGGGGGGCTGAGATGGTGGAGAGCAAGCGTGTACACGTGTGTGTGTGTACACACGTGTGTGCCTGTGTTTCCTCTTCCTCCCCTTCTGCTTTGAGTTCTCATGTCGTTAGCTCACACCTTCCCTCTTTGCCTCCTTCGTTGCTGAAATGCGGGATTGATTTGACATCTCATTTTTGTTTTTCCTTTCAGCATTTCATGTCCCTTTGTCCCCTGTTGAAGGTAAAAGGCCTCTTCTTTTGTTTGCCACTCACCTCATGCGCTTAGTTTTATTTTATCCCCCCGAGCTGCCCCACCGTTCGTGTACCGGGTGTTGGGGTGGGCTCGGATGGGTGCCCTGGGGTGCAGGAGGAGGGCTGCCCATGGCCGCCGGCCATTCCCGTCCCACGCTCGGGCATCCCGGGCACCCGCTCAGCACATCTCCCCGAGGAAGCTGGCAGCCGGCTTCGGGGAAGCCCTTGGGCGAGCGGTGGCGATGCCACCGGCATCTTTGCCGCCACAGTCCGAGATGGACGGGGCTTTGCCGGGCAAACGGCCGAGGCCACGGTGCTGCGGGGTGGGTGACAGCACCAGCATCTCCCCTCCCGGTCTCACTGGGGTTGTTTTCTTGCTTTCGCCCCAGCAGTCAAACCCGGCAATGTGAGGAACATCATTCAGCACTTTGAGAACAACCAGCATTACGAAAGCCAGGAGCCCGGCACCCAGCGTCTCTCCACCGGCAGCTTCCCCGAGGACCTGCTGGAGTCGGACAGGTAGCGCAGGGGATGCGTGGGGGGCAGACTGTGCTTTCGGGGGTCCCACCGTGTTTTTTGGTGGGTTTGCGTGTGCGGGGATGTCTCTGCCTGTCCCACCGGGCTCAGCTTGTTCTCGGCTTTGCCTCCCTGCTGCAGTTCCCGTGCTGAGGTCAAGCTGGGCCGCTCGGAGAGCTTGAAAGGCCGGGAGGAGATGAAGAAATCCCGGAAAGCAGAAAACGTGCCTCGGTCCCGTAGCGATGTGGACATGGATGCCGCAGCCGAGGCCACGAGGCTTCACCAGTCGGCATCGTCTTCCGCTTCCAGCCTATCCACAAGGTGGGAGACACCGTCCGAGCCCCGGGCAGGGAGGAACCTGGCTTCTCCTGGGTTTGTTTGGCTTCGAAGGGGAGCTGGGAGAGCCGGAGGTTTGAACGCTGAACGTGTTGGGCTCGGGAAAGCTTTTGCTAAGCCTGTGGGACAAGGCCAAGCCCCAGCCGTGCGGAGCGGGGTGGCCCTGGCTCCGCAGCGCCCTGCAGAGCCTCCTGGCCGATGTTTGCCAGGGGAACCCAGAGAGAATTGGGCTTTGATCCCCATTTGTACCCCAAACCCCTCTCGCAGCGCCAGGCCCGCGTCTGGAGGGGTTTATAGAAGCGCCGCTGGGTGCTGCCCCACGGGGTGCAGCGATGGGAGGAGGGGGGCCAGGACATGAGGACACGAGGGTGACTCTCCCATCCCTCCCCAGGTCGCTGGAAAATCCCACCCCGCCGTACACGCCGAAGATGGGACGCAGGTGAGTGGCCCGCCCGCGCTCTCTGCCACCTCTACCGCGCCGCCCCAAGCCGAGCGGCGTCCCTGGGGCCAAGTTTTCCTTCAGAGCAGGAGGGTCACTGTAGGGGTGTGCCAGGGCTGTGCCCCGGCTTTGGGGGGGTCAGAGGGGCTCCATCTGTGTCCTTCCTAGCTTTTCCCTCCCCGTAAGCGAGCCTTGAGAGAGCGCAAGGGGAGGCAATGGCCAGGGCTGCCCCGGGAGGGAGTCCCCTGTTAGTTCTCCATCCTCCTGGGGCGAGGGGGCACCTCTGTTCCCTTGTGTCTCACGCAGGAGCTTAAAGGACCTATATAGATGTCTGCTGGGGGACCTAGTCTTTTAGCTCGAGAGTCAGAGGCTTGTACTTCTTGTGCTGAAGGCCCCGGGTTCAAGCCGAAATAGGGCCCAGGTAGATATTGGCTGTACTGGGAGCGCTGCGGGGTGGGCTGGCTGGCCACGGGTGGCTGCAGAGTACTCCCACCGCCCCCTTTCACCCTCTCAGGAGCATCGAGTCGCCCAGCCTGGGTTTCGGCACGGACCCCTTCCTGCCTCATCTCCTGGAGGACGAGCAGGGCCAACTCTCCGACTTGGAGCCCGAGTTGGACTCCCAGAACTGGCAGCACACGGTCAGCCGGGAGCTGGTGGCCAACCTGCCGCAAAAGGAGATCGACCGGCAAGAGGTGATCAACGGTAAGGAGCACGGGGCATCCCAGGGACACGAGGGACCCCCGCCCCGGCAGCGCGCCCCAGCACCGCGGGGCTCCCCTGGGCACTTCTCCACCCCTGCGCCTTTCGCACAGAGCTCTTTGCCACCGAAGGGTCTCATCTCCGCATCCTCCGAGTCCTCGACCTCCTCTTTTACCAGCGGATGAAGAAGGAGAGCCTGCTGTCTCGGGAAGAGCTGGCGCTCCTCTTCCCCAACCTCCCTGACCTGATAGAAATCCACAGTAAGCCTCTTCCCGCTGGGATCCCGCTCTCCCCTGGAAATATCCCCCCGCGGTGGCAGCAGAGGGCGGCCCATGGCTGCCCGGCGCTCATGTGTGATCACCCACCGTTTGAACCAGCTCCGCTGACGGCACTGTACCGTCTCGCCGCTCCGGCCGCTCCTTTCCCGGAGAGGAAAGTGATCCAGAGCCTGTTTTTTCCGGGCTCTACCAATGCCCGTGTCTGGGACACCTGGTCTGTACCCAGCCCTTGGTGTGACACGCTTTCAGGACACACTTTCAGTGTCACACTCCGTGACACGCTGCGTCCGTGACGGCAGCGATCAAAGCCCATCCGGCTCTCAACCTGTCCTGCCCGCCGGAGAGCCAGCAGGGACCCTCAGGGACGAGTGGTGGGTGACCCCAGCGTCCCATTCACGTGCGTCCTGTCTGTCTCTCGCGTCCTCGTTCAGATTCTCTCTCCGAATCCATGAAGAAGCTCCGGGAAGAAGGACCAATCATCAAAGAAATCGGGGATCTCATGCTGTCTCGGGTAAGGGGGGACAGGGGTGGCAGACATCTTTTTGTCCTCCACCGTGGAGGGGTTGGCATCTTTAAGGGGAGGTGACCCCACTGTCACGCTGTCCTCTGGCCGTGGCTGCGCTCGGAGCAGACAGACTCGGGGCGAAGCCTGGGGGTGCCTGAGCCCAGTTCTCCCCTGCGCCCCCCCCCCAGTTCGACGGCGAGGCCAAAGAGGAAATCCAGCAAGTGGCTGCTGACTTCTGCTCTTACCAATCCATCGCCCTAGAGCTGATCAAAACCAAGCAGCGCAAGGAGACACGTTTCCAGATCTTCATGCAGGTTTGTCCCTCTCCTGGGCTGTTCCTCGCCCCGGGGCTCCCCTGGTTTCCCCTGATCCCACCTCGGGGCTTTTCACCCTCTTCCTTCCACCCTAGGAAGCAGAAAGCAATCCGCAGTGCCGGCGCCTGCAGCTCAAGGACTTGATCATCTCCGAAATGCAGCGCCTGACCAAGTACCCGCTGCTGCTAGAGAATATCATCAAGCACACCGAGGGTACGGGCTGGGGGGACTCCGGGGGGCTTGTCCCCAGGGTTGCTCAGCTGCGTGCTCCTACCTCCAGCACGTCCTTCGGCTGGCAGGAGACGATCGCTTTCTCCCGTGGGGCTCGTGCTTCTCTGTTGCCATCCAGAGCGCAATCCCAGGGCGGTGGGGCGGACGTGCTGCCTTCCCAGCACAAAGAGGGCGGACCTGAGGGAGGGGGAAAATCTCTCTCTGGTCTGCGAGGAGCTCTGGGCTGGTGGCGGTTTGTGCCCGCTGACCTGTTGTCACCTCTCTGCCATCCCAGCAGGCACCTCGGAGCACGACAAGCTGTGCCGAGCCCGGGACCAGTGCCGGGATATCCTCAAATACGTGAACGAAGCGGTGAAGCGAGCGGAGAACCGGCATCGGCTGGAGGGCTACCAGAAACGCCTGGATGCCACCTCGCTGGAGAGGACCAGCAACCCGCTGGCTGCCGAGTTCAAGGTAGTCCCAGCTCCGGGGCAGCGCCAGGGGGGCCGGCGGGGATGTGTCCGGCCCCGGCGCACGCTCACCACTGCCTTCGGCTTCCCGCAGAGCCTGGACCTCACCTCCCGGCGCATGATCCACGAAGGGCCCCTCACCTGGCGCATCAGCAAGGACAAGACTGTGGGTACGGACCTTCCCCACCGCCCGGTACTGGGAGTGCTGGGAGACCGTTCCCTGCATCCCCAGCATCCCCCAGGCCGTGGGCATTTTACCTCCAGCCCCAGCGGCATTACAGGGACCCCCTTTAGCCCCCACGTCATCCCTCCTGGTTGGAAGGAGGGAGCTTCCACCTGGTTTGCAAGCACATCCCTGGCTGAGCCTCCCTTCTCTGTCTCCTCTCCCACCCCAGACCTTCACGTGCTGCTCCTGGAGGACCTCTTGGTGCTGCTGCAGAAGCAGGACGAGAAACTGGTGCTCAAGTGCCACAGCAAGATGGCGCTGGGCTCTTCGGACAACAAGCAGACCTTCAGCCCCGTCCTCAAACTCAATTCGGTGCTCATCCGCTCCGTGGCCACAGGTGGGGAGAAAAGCCGGGCAGAGGAGCCACGGGGGCTGGCAGTGACACCGCCTGTCCTGCGGCCGTGTCCCGCCACGGCCGTGCTGGTGACAGCCGTGCTGGTGGGGTGGGGTTAAAACCCTCGCCGCGCTCTGACCTTCCTCATCGCTCTTGGTCACCCCACCACAGATAAACGAGCCCTCTTCATCATCTGCACGTCGGAGTTGGGACCCCAGATCTATGAGCTGGTGGCACTGACGTCCTCCGACAAAAACGCGTAAGGCTGGGCGTCCCGTGGGGGCTGGCGGCGATGGGCAGCGCCTCCCTGGCACGGGGGCTTCTCTGGGGGGGCAGAGACCCCCCCTGCGGAGCTGACGAGGGGCTCTCGGCTGGGCAGGTGGATGGAGCTGCTGGAGGAGGCAGTGCAGAGTGCCACAAGGAACGCCACCTTCCCCCCCCAAGCGCCGGACGCCGGAGCCCACCCGTGCGGCCCCCCCCCCGGGTGAGCAGCGCAGCCCCTTGCTGGGAGCCCTATCCCAGTCCCGGGCTGGGGCACACTGGGGGATGAGGCCAGCAAGCTGCTGGGTCCCTCCGGAGGGCGGTTGGGATGGGGACAGGGGTCCTCCCTGGTCACTGGGGACCTGGGGGTGGCTGCCAGAGCTCCTGGCACCTTGTGCGGGGCCTTCGGCAGCGTCCGCCCTGGGGTGGGGGCTGTCCCCGAGCCCCTGGCTCCTGCTCCTGTCCTGATGTCCCTTCTCTGTCCTCGCAGCCTGGTGTTACAGGACCCCGACGTCTCCCCCATCCTGTCCCGAGGCGCCAGCTCTGGAGCAGAGGCAGAAGATTGCTCCTCAGGTGAGCTCCCCCAGCCCTGCCCGCCCCTCGCTGCCTGCACCCTGCCTGTATTTCGGGGACAGGACACGCACCTGAGCTCTCCCCTTCTCCCCGCAGCAGATGACAATCCCACTGCGCTCCTGGGCAGGGAGAAGCCCCCAGCGCTGCTGGAAGATCCGGTGAGCAGCGAGGTGGAGGAAGGGGAGGACGAGCTGCCCGCAGCTCTGCCGCCGGCGGGGGCTGGCGTGGAGGCGGCTGACACCCTCCCAGCCGAGCGGCCGGGGCCCCCCACGCGTCTGCTGCTCCCGGGACCCGTCGGCACGGAGGGACTGGCCGAGGCGGCGCTGGAAGATGGTGAGTGCCGTCGGGTGCTGCTGTGGGGAGGCCCGGCTGCCATGCCAGCCCCTCCCCGGTGGAGCTGAAACCCCAAATCACCTCTTCCCCCCACTCCATGCCTCATCCCAGTGGAGAACCTGCGACTCCTCATCCTACGGCGGCTCCTGCCTTGCCGGGACGCAGAGCCCGAGGATGACCTGACGCCCACGCCGTCGGTCATCGGCGGGGCCGGCCAAGCCTGGGACTCGGTGCTCTCCAGCCAGGATTCGGCCTCCCAGGAGGTGCTGGCAGAGCCCCCCAGCACCGCCGAGGACACGAAAGCGCGGTTGAGCCGGGAGGAGACGGATGAGACGGGTCCGGCTGCCGAGGAGCCGAGCAGCTACAAAGTCGTCCGGAAAGGTAGAGAGGAGTGACGGCGAAGGTCCTCGGCCGGGCAGGGTGGGGGACAGGCACCGGGGGACCCCTCTCCTCTCCCTGACCTGCCCCGCGCTGGGACTGGGGCGCTCGCTCCCCCCTTGCCTGCGGGAGCTTCGCTGGATGGGAGCTGGGGGCTCGCGCGGGGCGCCGAGGGCTGCGGGTGGACCCCCCCCCTCTCTGCTGTGCGCTCCCTGGGGGCGTGGGGGCTCGGACGGGTGCTGCTGGTGGGCGCTGAGGGATGCTGGTATTGTGGAGCTGGTGGATGCTGGTGTTGGTGGTGGGTGCTGTTGGGTGCTGGTGGTGGGTGCTGATGGATGCTGGTATTGAGGTGCTGGTGGATGCTGGTGTTGGTGGTGGGTGCTGGTGGGTGCTGATGGATGCTGGTGTTGAGGTGCTGGTGGGTGCTGGTGTTGGGGTGCTGGTGATATGTGCTGATGGATGCTGGTGATGGGTGCTGACGGATGCCGGTATTGGGGTGCTGGCGTTGGGATGCTGGTGCTGGGTGCTTATGGGTGCTGGTGGCAGGTGTTGATGGGTGCTGGTGGTGGGATCCTGATGGGTGCTGGTGTTGGGATGGATGCTGGTGATGGGTGCTGGTGATGGGTGCTGATGGGTGCTGGTGTTGGGGTGCTGGTGGGTCCTGGTGTTGGGATGCTGGTGATGGGTGCCGATGGGTGCTGGTGGATGCTGCTGTTGGGGTGCTGGTGGCAGGTGCTGATGGGTGCTGGTGTTGGGATGGATGCTGGTGATGGGTGCTGGTGATGGGTGCTGATGGATGCTGGTGTTGGGGTGCTGGTGGGTCCTGGTGTTGGGGTGCTGGTGATGGGTGCCGATGGGTGCTGATATTGTGCTGCTGGTGGATGCTGCTGTTGGGGTGCTGGTGGCAGGTGCTGATGGGTGCTGGTGTTGGGATGGATGCTGGTGATGGGTGCTGATGATGGGTGCTGGTGGGTCCTGGTGTTGGGGTGCTGGTGATGGGTGCCGATGGGTGCTGGTGTTGGGTGCCGATGGGTGCTGATATTGTGCTGCTGGTGGATGCTGGTATGGGGTGCTGGTGACAGGCGCTGATGCGTGCCAGTGTTGGGGTGCTGATGGGTACTGATGGGTGCTGGTGGTGGGGTGCTGGTGGATGCTGGTGGTGGGGTGCTGGTGGATGCCGGTGTTAGGGTGCTGGTGGTGGGATGCTGATGGGTGCTGGTGGATGCCAGTACCGGGGTGCTGGTGGTGGGATGCTGGTGATGGGTGCTGGTGGCGGGTGCCAGTGGTGGGGTGCCGGTGGCGGGGCCTGCTCACCCCTTCCCTCTCCCTCCCCCCTCTCTTTTCGGGGTGCACAGCCCAGGCGGAGGGTGCTAAGGAGGCCACGCCCTCGCCAGGCAGCAGCCAATCAGAAACTGAGCTGCAGGAAGGAGGCGGAGCTAATGTAGATGGTAAAGAGACCCTCCCCCCTCCATCCCCTCCCTGGACCCTACACGGGGGGGTCCCCATGTCCCCGTGTCCCCAGGAGGACCAGGTTCCCGTCTCCCCGCGGAGGGGATGCCCTCACGTCCCTCGAGGGGAGCCGCGTCCTCTAAGGGGACGCGCGTCCCTGGCCGGGGGGGGGACAGTGTCACTTGGGAGGACCTGTCCTTGGGGGGGGAGGATGTGACAGGGGACCGTATCCCTGAGGACTGTCCCCATGGCCAAGGCCACCCGGTGCTGCGGATGCCATGAGGCAGAGCGAGCTGGAAACGGGTCTGCAGCCGGATCCTGCCGCGAAGGGCCACAGCCTGCTGTCCCCTGCTTGTCGGGGGGGGGCAGGACCTCGGGCAGCAACCCCCCCCCCACCCCTGGGGGGCCACCAACACCCACCCGAGCAGGTCCCTTGCCACCCTAACGCTTCTCATCCCCTCTTCAGGCAACTACTTCTACGTCAGCATGCCCACGGGACCCCCCCAGCCCACGGCCCCGGCCGCCGCGCCGCCCCCCAGCCCCCCGCGGGTGTCCCCGCAGGAGGCGCCCACCCGTCCCAGCCCCACTGAGGGCTCCCCGGACCCCCCCCGCTCCCCTCCGCGACGTGGACCTCATCTTTCGCACCATCGAGCAGCTGACGCTGAAGCTCAGCAGGCTGAAAGTGAGTCCCCCAAACTGGGGGTGGCTGGGGAGGGGGCTGCTGTCCCACCAGGGTGTCATGGATGGGGGGCACAGGGACGGGGACATGAGCCCTGCCCCCAAACCTGCCCCCACCCCTCTGACCCGGCACCTTTTCTCTCCCGGGCACCCTCCAGGCTCTCGAAACGGCCCACCGGGAGCTGCTGCGGTCGCTGGGGCGCAGCTCCTCCGCCGACGCCACCCCCTTGGGGGGCTCAGCCCCAGAGACGGACAGGTGGTCCCAGCCGCCCCCCAGCCCCGAGGGGGACAGCCCCTTGTCCCGCGCCCTCCGGAGCCTGCAGGGCCCTGCCGCCAACGCCCCGGGTAAGACCCACCACCGTGCGGTGCTCGCCCCCTCCCACCGTCCCCTCCTGTCCCCCCCCCGTCCCCCTCACCCCCATCTCCCCATCTTTTCCAGGCTCCAGAGCCCCCCTCGCCGAGGACCCCGCTCGCGACGCCGGCCTTTAGCCACAGTGGGGGGGTGCGGGGGTCTCCCCCCCCACCCACAGAGTCACACGAAGCCGGGGGAGCTGCCCCGCAGCCCCCCCAAACCCTGTGCCCCCCGCCCCCCCCACAATGCCGGCACCCGGAGGGGGGGAGCCTCCCCCCAAACCGCTGGGGGCTTCGGCTGGAAGGGGGGAGCACGATCCGGCGGGGCTGGCAGCCGGGTGTCCCCCACCCTCACCCCCTTCGCATGGCAGCCCCCCCCCCCGGCTCGGCGTGTGTCCCCCCCCCCCGCCCTGCCACCACCCCCCCCCTCTTTCCGTGTCCCCCCCACCCTTCCCCGGCCGCGAGAGCTGGATCTAGTCTGTATAAATGCACTTTGTTCTGTTCCTCTCCGTGCTGCGGCCCCCGCCCCGCTCCCCGCTGCCTATAAATATGTACGTACGTGCACCCCTCCTGTAAATAACCACCGCCGCCCCCTCCCCTTCCCCTCCTCCCCACCCCCAAACTGGGAAAACGGGGGTGCGGCGGGGACGCCCCGAGCACCGGGCTCTCCTCTCCGGCTCCTGCCGGTGACAATCGGTGACCCGAGGGGGGCAGCCGGGGAGCGGGGACGACGGCCGGGGCGCGTCCCACCTCCGCTCCCCCCGCATCCCTTCTGCCCCTTCCCGGTGCCGCGGCGAGGCCAGCGCTGGGGTGTCCGATATATATATTATATATAATAGAGCCAAGACTGACCGGTTGCTGTTCGACGCTGTGCGATCTGGTTTATTCGCTTCCTTTCCATAGAATTTTGATTTTTTTTTTTTTAATTTTTCTTTTAAAGAAAAGGCAAGAAGCTGCGCTGCGCTGCGCCCGTGGGCGCGTCTGCAGCTCCTCGGGCGCCGGCTAGGTGCCCAACTCCTGCTCCTCCTCCTGGCCCCGGGCTTTGGGGAGGGCATTCTGCGGCGGCAGCAGCTCCTGGAGCCGCGCGAAGGCCGGGCTGGTGGGAGGGATGCGGTTCTTCTGCGGGGAAGCAGGGCGTCACGCTGTGCCCGGCGGCGATGCCAGCCCCGTGGCAACGCCGGACCCACCGTGTGCCGGTTGGCGATGGCGTGTGGGCCTGGTGGTGCTGCCAGCCCTGCCATGTGCCCGCTGGTGATGCCAGCCCCATGGCAATGCCCCGCTGTGTGCCCGTTGGCGATGGCAGCCCCACGGTGATGGCAGCCCCATGGTAATGTCCCACCGTGTGCCTGATGGCAATGCCAGCCCTGCCACATGCCCGTTGGTGATGCCAGCCCCATGGCAATGTCCCACCATGTGCCTGGTGGCGATGTCAGCTCTGCTGCACACCCAGTGGTGACGCTGGTTCCATGGCAGCGCCCTACCATGCGCCTGGTGGCGATGCCGGCCCCGCTGCGTGCCCCTTGGCAATGCCGGCGCCACAGCGACGCTCCACCATGTGCCTGGTGGCAATGCCAGCCCTGCCATATGCCTGGTGGTGACGCCACCCCCATGGCAATGCCAGCCCCATGGCACTACCAGCCCCATGGTGATTCCGGCCCCATGGCAATGCCCCACCATGCGCCTGGTGGCGATGCCAGCCCCACCACGTGCCCCACAGCGCTGCCGGCCCCGCCGCCCAGCCAGCTCACCTGCAGCGAGAGGCACAGCAGCCCCTGCTGTCCCGGCACCTTTGGCTTCTTCTCCCGCTGCTGCTCCTCCAGCGCTGCCAGGAACGCGCCGAGGCCCCGCTCGGTGACGTGGTTGTCTGTAGGGCGAGACGGGGGGGTCAGGGACAAGCGGGATAGGGGGGGGGGACGGTGGGGACAAGCCACCCTCACTCACGGGTCAGGTTGAGGTTGAGGAGTGCCCGGTTCCCCGGCAGGACGACGCGGCCCTGGTGCAGTCTGGCCTCCTCCAGCAGCGGGTGCAGCGGCTCGGCTGGATCCGGCGCCTGGAGGCGGAGCGGGGAGGGAGCACGAGGGAGTGCGGGACCCCCCCCGGCTCGGGCACCCCCTCCCCGTGTCCCCCCCCCACCTCCGGGCTCGGCTTCTCCTGACCGCTCTGTTTCGCATCTCTGCCACGGGCGGCTCTCGGCTCTGGCGCTGCAGGGAGGGGAGAGCGGGGATGGAGCTGAGCCCCCCTCCCCGCGTCCCACCCCCCGGCCCCTCACTCACGCTTCTTGGGCTGCCTCGCCTCCTCCTTCCGCAGTGGCTCCTGCAACGGACGGGGCAGCGGCCTGCGGACCCCCTGCCTTCCCCCGGCTCCGGGGGAAACGCTGAGGGCACCGCCTGCCCCCCAAAGCCTGGGGACTCCCGGCAGCTGCCTGCGGGGCGTCCCCCCTGCCCGCCCCCATCCCCGAACCCGCCACCCTCCTCCTCACCTTCTTCTTGGCCGGGGGTTTGCCGTGCTTGGCCGGGGGCAGCTTGTCCGGGGCCACGCCGCCGCGCAGGCTGGAGGGATGCTCGCTCTGGCCCTCGGTCTCTTTTAGGGTCTGGGGAAGAGGAGTGGGGGGCACTCAAGGTGCCGGCAGCTCCCTGGGAGCCTCCGACCTTTCCCGGAGGTGGGATGGGAAGGTGCTGCCCCCGGAAAACTCACCGTGCGGGACTGTCCCAACACCTCCGCCAAGAGCAGCCGCCTCCGCTCCACCACTTCGGCGTGGGTCAGGGCGAACGGCCCCAGGACCTGAGCGGCGGCAGGAGCGGGCTCGGGGCAGGGTCCGGTTGTAGCCACGTGCCCCGATCCCGGGGAGGTGATGGTTGGGGTGGGGGGGGGACGACGGACACCCACCTCGGCGAGCTTGATGGCCCCCGTGTCACCGATGGCGTTGTTCGCCAGGGACAAGGAGAGCAGGGAGCGGTTCAAGCGCAAGCCCTGGAGGGCCAAGGGCACGGGATGGGTGCTGGGGCACCCAGTTGCCCCCCCACGTTGCCCCCCACCTTCCCCGCGCCCACCTGGGCGATGTAGCCGGCTCCCAGGTCCGAGATGCGGTTGAAGCTGAGGCCGAGCGAGACGAGGCTGCGGTTGGTGGAAAGGCTGTGCCCGATGAGCCGAGCGGCTGCGGCCCCGGCGCGGTTGTGGCGCAGCGAGAGGTGGGTCAGGCTGCGGGACGGGAGGGGACGGGAGGGGACGGGAGGGGACGGGACGGGGTGGGGGGGGTGTCTCAGGGTGGGCAGGGGGCTGAGCGCCCCTCGGGGGTGCCCTGGGGATCCCGGCCGAGCACGGTTCGACGCGGCTCCGACTCACGTGCTGTCGCTCCCCATCAGCGTCTGGAAGGCGAGCTCGGGCAAGGGGCTCCCCTCCAGGCTGAGCGTCCTGCGGAGGAACAGCCCCCCCTAAAAAAGCTGTCATTAACACCCCCCCCCCCCCCTTGGCACCCCCATTCCTCAATTAGCGATAACGAGGGAGCACCCCTCGACCGGCCACGTACCGGAGGCGGGGGCAGCGTGTCACCAGTGCCGCCAGCGCCGGGAGCAGCCGCTCCGTCAGCCCGACCTGCCAGAGGCTGCGGGGGGGGGACACACAAAGTGGCCTCAGGACCCGCTGGCAGGGAGGGGACGTGGCCCCCTCACCTCCCTGCCCACACTCACTGCACTGCCTGCAGCCCGGCCAGCGCGGGCAGGCACTGGCTCAGGACCCCCAGCACGTCCTCCTCCATCTTCCAGCCTGCCGGCGACGGGAGAGAGTCACGGAACCATAGAGGGGTTTGGGCTGGAAGGGACCCTGAAGACCACTCAGTGCCACCCCCTGCCCCGGGCAGGGCCACCCCCCCCCAGCCCAGGGTGCTCCCAGCCCCGTCCAACCCGGCCTTGGACACCTCCAGGGATGGGGCAGCCACAGCTTCTCGGGGCAGCCTGCGCCAGGGGCTCACCGCCCGCACAGGAGAGAATTTCTGCCTCACATCTCACCTAAATCTGCCCTCTGTCAGTGTCAAACCGTTCCCCCTCGTCCCATCGCTCCCCTCCCTGACCCAGAGTCCCCCCCAGCTCTCCTGGAGCCCCTTTAGGCACTGGAAGGGGCTCTGAGGTCTCCGCGGAGCCTTCTCCTCTCCAGGCTGAGCCCCCCCTCTCCCCGCCTGTCCTCCCCGCAGAGGGGCTCAGCCCTCGCAGCATCTCCGGGCCCTCCTCTGGCCCCGCTCCCCCAGGGCCGTGTCTCTGCTGTTGGGCCCCCCCGAGCTGGAGGCAGCGCTGCAGGGGGGGCTCCCCAGAGCGCGGCAGAGGGGCACCGTCCCCCCGCGCCCCGCTGGCCACGCTGCTGGGGATGCAGCCCGGGGTGCCGGGGGCTCGCTGGGCTGCCGGCGCACGGTGCCGGCTCATGGCCGGCGTTTCCCCCCCAGCACCCCCAAGTCCCTCGCAGCAGCGCTGCTCTCCACCCCCCCATCCCCAGCCCGTGCTGGCACCGGGGGCTGCCCCCACCCGGGTGCAGGACCCCGCGCTTGGCCCTGTTGGACCCCAGGAGGTTCACATGGGGCCACTTCTCCCGCCTGTCCGGGTCCCTCTGGATGCCACTCCATCCCTCAGGTGTGTCACCGCCCCACTCAGCTCAGTGCCACCAGCAAATTTGATGAGGGTGCGCTCGATGTAGGAGGGGAGAGCCCCCAGATGTGGCCGTTCCCCTCCCAAGAGCGCCGGCACAGCGCGGGGGGCTCCCACAGGCTGATGTCCAGGGGGTCCTCACCCCTGGGTGCTGGGAGATGGGGGGGGGGGGGGGGACAGGGGACGACCACCCTGGGGCCCCCCAGACCCCACCTCGCAGGAAGACGGCGCGGGCGCTCTGGGGGTCCTCGTGCTCCCTCTCCACCTGGATGCGGGGCTGGAAGGAGCCGTACTTGCGCTCGATGCCGGCCAGGATCTCCAGCAGCGTCGGCTCGGCCGGCTCCTCTGCGGGAGGACCGGGTGGGGGGTTAGGGGGGGCTCTTCCCCCCCCCCCCCCCTTGCACCCCGGTGTCCCCCGGCCCTGCTCACCTTCCGCAGGGAAGCTCGGGGATGGCCGGAGGGTGACTTTGGGGACACCGGCGATGCCAGCCCGGGCGCAGAGCTCGGGGAAGTCCTGCTCCAGGAGGCCAATGCACTGGTACTCCTCTGCGGGCAGGGCAGGCAGCGGGGATGGGGGGGGGGGCCATGTTGGGGACCCCCACAGCCCCCCCCAACCCTTACCAGGGGCCGGGGGCTCACCTGTGCCCTGCTCGGCCTTCCTCCCCGCGCTCTTCATCTCCTCCTCCACCACCGCCGCCTTCTCCCTGGGTGCCCGCTCCCCCCGCCGCCGCATGGCCCGCAGCTGGGGGGCAGCAGGGGGGGGCTCAGCGCCCCCCGACACCCACCAGCCCCACGGCTGGCACCCAGACCCCCCCCATCCCTGGGACAGGGGGGTCCCAGTGGGGTGTCTGGGGGGGGCAGGGCCCTATGGGGGTCCCTATGTGGGTGAGGGGGGGGGTCCCAAGGCCCTGGGGGGGGTCCCAGGGGTGGGGGCCCTGTGGGGATCCCCATGTGGGTCGAGGGGGGGCGTCCCAGGGCCCTATGGGGGGGGTCCCAGGGGTGGGGGCCCTGTGGGGGTCCCTATGTGGGTGAGGGGGGGGGTCCCAAGGCCCTGTGGGGGGGGTCCCAGGGGTGGGGGCCCTGTGGGGATCCCCATGTGGGTCGGGGGGGGGCGTCCCAGGGCCCTATGGGGGGGGTCCCAGGGGTGGGGGCCCTGTGGGGGTCCCTATGTGGTGAGGGGGGGGTCCCAGGGCCCTATGGGGGATCCCAGGGGTGGGGGCTCTATGGGGGTCCCTATGTGGGTGGGGAGGGTGTCAGGGACACGGGGCCCTATGGGGGGGGGGGGGGTCTCTTGGCTGTGGGTCCCTTGGGGGTCCCTATGGAGATGTCCCTGGGGGCGGGGGGGGGGCCATCCCAGGCCTGGTGGCTCTATGGGGGTGCAGGGGGGTGCCAGGGCCCTATGGAGGCCTCCCGGGGGGGGGTCTCAGGACTCGAGGGGGGGGCTATGGGTGTCCCTATGAGGGGGGAACGTCTCAGGGCCCTACGGGGGTCCCGGGGATGGGGCCCTGTAGGGACCCCTGGCGGGGGGAGGGTACCAGGGACAAGGGGCCCTGTGGGAGGGTGGGGGGCGGTTCTTGGCGGTGGGGTCGCTATGGGGTCCCTACAAGGGGAAAAGGGGGTCCCAGTGGCAGGGGCCCTATGGGGGTCCCTATGGGGACGAGGGGGCTCCCAGGGCTGGGGAGGCCCTACAGGGGGTCCCAGTGGAGATCTCCCCAGGGGGCTTCAAGAGTTGGGGGGGACTATGGGGGTCCCTATAGGTGTGCAGGAGGATCCCAGGGGCGGGCGGCCCCCATGGAGGCCTTCCTGGGGGGTCTCAGGCGTGGGGGCCCTATGGGGGCGGTGGTGTCCCCGGGCCGGAGGGGGCCCCACAGGGGTACGGGGGTGTCCCGGGGCCCGAGGGGATCCATGAGGGTCCCTATGGGGTCTCCCCGGGGGGGGGGTCCCGGGCCTGGAGCGCTATGGGGGTGTCCCGGGGCCCGAGGGGATCCATGAGGGTCCCTATGGGGTCTCCCCGGGGGGGGGTCCCGGGCCTGGGGCGCTATGGGGGTGTCCCCGCTCCGGCCGTAACCTCGGTCCCTCGGGCAACGCCTCGGCCGCGCCGCGAGGGGCGGGGCCTGGGGGCGCTGCGGCGCCTGCGCGGGGCGGGGCGGGGCGGGGCCGGGAGGGGCGGGGCCGGGGAGGGAAGGGGCGGGGCCAGCACGGAAAGGGCGGGGTCAGACTGGAAGGGGCGGGGTGACGGGGAAGGGGCGGGGCCTGTGGGGAAAGGGGCGGGGCCGCCACCGCGAGCACTGGGCAGAGGCACTGGGAGCACTGCGCTGTCACTGGGCCGTTACGGAGCCCTTACTGGGACCAGTGCTGGGCCTCCACTGAGGCTTTACTGGGCCCTTACTGGGGCCATCAATGGACCTTTACTGGGGCCATCAATGGACCTTTACTGGGGCCATCAATGGACCTTTACTGGGCCTACACCAGGCCATCATTGGACCTTTACTGGGGCCATCAATGGACCTTTACTGGGGCCATCAATGGACCTTTACTGGGTCCTTACTGGGGCCATCAATGGACCTTTACTGGGTCTTTAGTGGTCCATTCCTTGTCCCGTTACTGGGGCCATCAATGGACCTTTACTGGGCCTACACCAGGCCATCATTGGACCTTTACTGGGGCCATCACTGGACCTTTACTGGGTCTTTACTGGTCCATCCCTTGTCCCATTACTGGGTCCTTACCGGGACCATCACTGAGCCCATCACTGGTCCCAACCCTGACCCCCCCCCACCTCCTGCTGCCGTCCCTCCTTCCCCCAGTGCCACCAGTGCCCGTCCCCCTCCCCAGTGCCACCCCCGTCCCCGGGGACACAGCCGCAGCAGCCACCGCTCACAGTGCACCCACAACCCCTTTATTCACCCCTGGGCGGGGGCACAGGGACAGTCCCGGCCCCCCCCCCCCCCCCCCCCCCAGGGCCCCTCCGTCCCCTCCTGGGGGGGTCCCCGGGCCCCACGGTCCCTCAGCGGTCCTTCCTGCGCTGGGGGGGGGGAGGGCGGGTAGTGGCGGGCGGGTGGCACGTCGTAGTGACTGGGGATGTGGCTGTTCTTGGGGGAGTCGTAATGGCTGGGGGGGGCTGCGGGGGTGACGCCTTCGGCCCCCCCGAGGCGACTCTCTGCGGGGACAAGAGGAGGTTGTAAGGGACCATGTCACCCACCCCCCCCCAGGGCCATGCAGTCCCTGTCACCGAGGTGGTGTCCCTCCCCCATGCAGTCCCCATCACCGGCACCGTGTCCTCCCCCCCCCCCAGGAGCCCTTGTCACCGGCTCTGTGGCCCCCCCAGGGCTGTGCAACCCCCATCATCGAGGCCGTGTCTCCCCCCACCCCCCCATGCAGTCCCCATCACCAGCACTGTGCCCTCCCCCCCCAGGGCCATGCGGCCCCTGTCACCAGCACCGTGTCCCCCCCCCGGCAGCCCTTGTCACAGGGTCTGTGGCCCCCCCAGGGCCGTGCAACCCCCATCACCGAGGCCATGTCCCACCCATACAGCCTCTGTCACCGAGGCCATGTCCCCCCCCACCACACAGCCCCAATCACTGGGTCCGTGTGTCCCCCCCAGGGCCATGCAACCCCCACCACCGAGGCCATGTCCCCCCTCCCCCCCGACGATGCAGCCCTGTCACCGGCACCATGTCATTGGTCCCCGCCCCCCCCGCAGCATTTGTCACCGTGTCCATGTCCCCCCCAGCGCCATGCAACCCCCATCACCAGGGCTGTCCCCCCCATTCAGCCCCCATCACCGGGGCTGTGTGTGTCGTGTCCCCCCCGCCCCCGGCCAGGCTCACCGGGGC